>PVKZ01001403.1:0-405607 GCA_004027375.1 Macroglossus sobrinus | reverse complement strand
TTCTTCTTTTTTTTTCTTCTTCTTCTTCTTCTTCTTCTTCTTCTTCTTCTTCTTCTTCTTCTTCTTCTTCTTCTTCTTCTTCTTCTCTCTCTCTCTCTCTCTCTCTCTCTCTCTCTCTCTCTCTCTCTCTCTCCCTCTCCCTCCTCTTCCTCCCCTCTCTCTAGACAGTCACCACACACAAAATACAGAAAAATCCCCTGTGCTTTACCTATTCAATCCTCTGCTGTCCCCTGAACCTCTGGCAACCATTGATCTTTTTTGTTGTCTCAATACTTTAAACCTTTTCCAAAATATCATGTAATTGTAATATAATTCAAGAATATCATATAATTGGATTCATAAAGTCTTTTCAGACTGGCTTCTTTCACGTAGCAATATGTGTTTAAATTTTCTCCATATTTTTCTGTGGCTTGACAGCTCAATTCTTTTTATTGTTGATTAATATTCCATTATATGGATATACCACAGTTTATTTATTCATTGCCTATAGAAAAGATGAAGTACTTCCATTTGTGACAACATGGATGGATATTGAGATTATCATGCTAAATGAAATGAGTCAGATAGAAAAATTTGAGAATCATATGATTTCACTCATACATGAGATATAAAACTGAAGGACACTTAATTGCTTCCAGGCTTTGGCAATTATAAATAAAACTGCTAGAAACATTCTTGTGCAGGTTGCTGTGTGAACATGTGTTTAACTCCATTGAGTAGATACCTAGAGCACAATTGCTTAATTGCATGCTAAAACTATATTGAGCTTTGTAATACTGCCAAACTGTCTTCCAAAGTTATTATACCATTTTGCATTCCTACCAACAATGAATAAGTTACTTCATGTCTTTGCCAATTTAGTGTTGTTTATTAATGTCATTTTAATCATTCTAATAGATGTATTTTTATATTTTATTATTGTTTTAATGTGCAATTCCTTAATACCAATGATATTGAGCATCTTTGCATATGCCATCTGTATATATTCTTAGGTATAAAGTGTTTGTTTACATCTTTTGCCCAATATTTTATTGGGTTATCAATTTTATTATTATTAAATTTTAAGTATTCTTAGTGTATCTTTGATAAAAATTTTTAATAGAAAGAGTATAGTCATACTTGGAATGTACTTTTTAAATATACAGTAATTCTGCAAAGAGTTCTTACTAAATACCATGGACTAGGTCTTATTCAAGTGGATCATACAAAGCTATTGATTTTAAACATAATTATTTTATTCTGAAATTTACCTAATTACCAAGACTTTTCTGATTCATTCCTTTCATTTCTATTTTCTCTACTAAAATTTAAAAAAAAATTTCTTTATTTAAAACAGCTAGAAAATCATATATTCTATGTGTATGGATAAAGACCAGTTGAAATTGTATGAGTAATAGAAATGTAAAATCAGACCTCTCTCCAAAATAATCATATTACAATATTCATTTATTAATAGAAAGATAGAATTTGAGACATCCAAAAGTTTTTAGAAAGCATTTTTTAAAATTGTTTTACAGAGATAATAAGGATATTTTACTATAGAGCCTTCATTGTAAAGCCAAAGGAATAGAGAATAAATGGTGGCAGTCCAGGAACAGTTGATAGTGGCAATTAATATTCATAACAGTATCTTATACCTACAAAATATTACTTATAAAAGATTGTTATAGCTAGTTATAAAATCCAATTGAATTCTTCAGGATTAGCACAGTAATGTCATTATAGTCAGAAATCATGTTATAAAACTGTAATTATGCTAGCCTAAATAAAATGAGAATTTGTACCAGAAAAATTAATTTATTTATTTACATTTTGCATTTAACTAACTCAAATGCCCTCTATCTAAATTGTACATCCCATAGTCCTATAAGAACTGTACAAACAGGAGAAAATTGAAGCACCAACTAAGGTGCCATCTATAGGATATCACAGAAAAAGCAAATGTCATGTACTGTGGGACTACCTAGTTAACAAGAAGCAACTAACTATAGGCTACTTTCTGGGATGGGGGACATGTAGAAGCAAAGTCTCAAAAAGCAAAGTAAAATACAGAATCAAAGGAGCCAGTTAATTACTATTTTTGAGTTGACTGGATGGAGTAAACTACATGGGTCAAGTAATGAGTAACCACCCTCATTTGTACTTGATTTTATAATTTTCAATGTACTAAATCAAATGAAAAAAATTGCTTGCAAAAAATTCTTCCTTTATGTTTGAGTCTTCCAGAGGGCATTTTGATAAAGTAAAGGCTCTCGAAACAAGAAGTTAAGAGATCTGGACTTGGGGTGGCTCCATAATGTAGTAGTTAGCAAGTCTGCTTTACACGCAGAAGGTCCCTTGGCGGAGCCACGCGCCAAGCCCCTTCCTCGCTCCCTCCTGCTTCTCCCTTCCATCTCTGCCCTCTGTTTTCTCTCTTCTATTTTCTCCTAGTCACTGTACTTCTATTTCTCAAAGATATTCACAAAACTTGCTCTTGTAAGCCATTTACCAAATATTAATAAAATAGCTAAGTATACCCAGTTTCAGGTCTTGCATTTTCTTTTCATTATTGTGATTTTCATCTGTCACATTTTCCAGCTGCCCATCATATTAACACCCATGCTATATTTGAGGATTTTGCAGTTTATGGATTCAGTGCCTCCCCCCAGCCTTCTTGGCATCCAAAGCACAGGCATTTGACTGACTTCATTAGACTCCACCAATGGTACTTATCCATGGAACACTTAGAGCAGAAGAGTCTGCATGCTGGCAAGCAAAGTGATAGAGGTGTGGCAACCATGAGAATGCATGCCAGACATCCTACAGCGGGGAACATAATGACCACAGGCCTCAGCTGCTGCCCTCTGAGAGCCACCACAGCTTTTGTACTGAGGCCACATAGCTGCTGAATGAGCGATGCAGGAATACTGAGGCAGGCCCATCCCTATTCTCTGATGACCAACTTCAGATGGAGAACTCCCTGAAGTTTCTTTCAGAAACTTTCTTAGACTGCAGCAGTCTAGTACACCTCTACTCACCTTCCCTCTCTTTTCCCTTCACTCAGGGTTAGACTTGGTTAAAGGTCTGATGGCAATCCCCTCCTACTCCAGCACCCTTTATTTTCTCTCACACTAAAGTTTCCCCTAATAAAAGCCTTGCATGTTTGACTCTATCTTGGTATCTGCTTCTAAGAGGACCCAGAGTAACCATGAGAGGCATTCAGCTTTGAAGGAAGGCAGTGGCTACAAGGTTGAGTTCCTGGCATTAAAGCAGCAAAGGTTGCAGAAAAGTCAGGGTCCTGGTACCAGTGCTCGATGAGGGCTGTGGTAGATGTTCCCTTACAGGGCAGTTCTAATGTATGTTTGGAGACATTTTCCCTAGAACTTTAGTCTCAAATCTCGTTCTCTAGCTACCTCTACAATTCCAAAAGCTTCTTAATATCTTAATATAAAGTATTATTTATGCTTAATCAGGCAATATAATTTTTTCTTCCTTAAAGGTAAAAATTCTAAATACAGAAATTGATTATAGAAGTGATTAAAGGCAACAGAATCTTAGAAATAGAGAAAATCTGAAATGGGTTATCTGAGCTGGTTGAAGCTGGTAGGTCCTAAAATCTAGCTAATACTAATGGATGGGTTCTGGCATCACATGGCATACACAGAGCAGCAAAAGAGCTAATTACATTAAGTAATACAATTAACACTTGGAATAAAGCCATGTGGAATAATGTGCCCATTAAAGGCAAGACTTTGTATGGCCAAGCATCTGCTACCATAGAAAGGATATAAAGGTTGTGAGGAATTTAAGGGCTGAATTTAAGCTGGTTGCTTCTAAATGCACTGAATACTTTAAAAAGAATAAAAGCCTAACTTAAATTCTCAGCTTACAGAAAACCAAGGAATGCCTATGATTATGATATCAAATTTCTTATCAAAAGTATTTGTAGGATAACATCAGAAAACCAAACTCAAAATTTGATTCTCTAGATTGCTTCCTTATATCAGTTGAATTGATAGCTATGTCTGTTCTCTGTAAGAGAATTAAGAGAAAGACTAGGACCCTAAGAATTGAATGGGAACTTCAGGGAAAATGTGAGTGACTCAGAGTATTCTAAATTCACACACTCTTCTGTGCCTCTTTTTAGATGAAGCACCACCTGCTCCTCTGACTGTGGAGGCTCTGGCAAGGAGAAGGCAATTCTCCTCTTGCCACTCATACCATCTCCTGTCATCTCCAGACCTTTACCTGGAATCAGTTTACAGGAAGACCAAAGTTGGCAAATATAAAGCTAAATCCAAGGATCAAAGACTCACACTCCAAAAGAATTGCATTGCTAATTTGCATTGATGAACGGAAGGAAGGAAGGAAGGAAGGAAGGAAGGAAGGAAGGAAGGAAGGAAAGAAGGAAGGAAGGAAGAAAGGAAGGAGGAAGACAAAAAGAGAAAGAAAATTTATTGTAAAATGTTCTAAAAGAGAGCAAGGAAAGGAGAATAAATTATTTTAGATTGGGTTAAACTTATTTATATGAGTACACTCATCAGAGTTACTGGATTAGTGTTTGAGAGAATTACATAGGTATTGTTTGGTTGATTGGTTGACTCAATGCTCCTCTAGTGATCTCCTGGATCTGTAGGTAAAATTTGCCAGACAACTCTTTCCCCTGGCATTCTAAGACTTGCTTACTCAATGGGCTCATAGAAAACTTAACTAATCCAGCCTGAGTCAGTTCTGTTGCTTAAAACTGAAGACTCTAATATAACATGTATCTTTAATTTTAAAAATTAAATACAAGGTATATTAGGGTTCTCCAGAAAAATAGAATGATTAAGATAATATATATATATATATATATATATATATATATATATATATATATATATATATATGGATTTTATACACACACACACACACACACACACACAATTTTTTTAAGAAATTGACTCATGCTATTATGGATGATGGTGAGTTCAAATTTGCTGAATGGGCTGAGAGGCTGTAATCCAAGCCCATGTAACAGCTCAAGTCTGAAAGCTTTTGGCTGAAGGTCAGCCTTTTGTTCTATTCTGGCCTTCAGCGGATTGGATGAGTCCCACTCAATGGAGGCACTCTGCTTTATTCAAAATTTACCTATTTAAATGTTTATCTCATCCAAACATTCTCACAGAAAATTCCACAATAATGTTTAACCACATATCTGGGCAATGTGGCCCAGTCACAATGACACATAACATTAACTACCACAACTAGATAAATAAAACTCTTTATAGAATGAAATAAAACTCTTTTATCAGAATTCTGCTACAGAATTCTCTACTATACACTTTTTTAAACTGCTTGTGCTACTGTCAAATGGTAGGATAGGAGAGTACCAGTTTATAATGCTTATTCTTAATTATTTTTTCTCTGTCAATATGCTTTATTCGGAGATTCAAAGCTAGTAACCTTGGTATTCATGGCTCAAACCTAAATAGAAGCCCATGAAAGATAATGGGTAAACATTAAGACTCCAAAGTTCTGAACCACGGAGTCATCAGGCTATTGATCTTGCTTGTTTATATTTGTCTTGCCAACGGAAATCCTAAAATACGTCACCTTAATGTGTATTACTAAAAAATAAGTGCAAAATCACAGAATAGATGATATACTTCAGTGAAAGGCAAACAGATAAAAATGATTGATAGTTAGAGAACATTTTCCCCTAGACAAATGGAGATTTAACAACAAAAGCATATTCTTTTTATCTAATTCAGTCAAGGTTACTTTTTCATAATATTAGAGTGATAGACGCCCTACAGATAATATTCTCATAAAAATTTCTCTGCTTAATATATACACTCAAATGAGAGATAAAAAGAATCAGTGAATTATTCTATTGAAAGCAACTTTTTATAATAAAAATCTGCAGAAAAGGATGAATTAACTTTATACATTATGATATAATTATTTAATCTCCCTTGAACTGAGAATTTCAAGGACTTTGAGAGTCAGACAAAAGCTATTTAGTTTCACTGAAGGCTTTATAAGTCTCCCCTTTAAACCAATCCTGTATTCAATGTTCAAGGTGATTATTACTTAGTGACTCACAACACGATGTTCTTGGCCACTAACATAAGTGGTATACTAGACAAACTAGTTTTACACCAGGTTGCCCATGTCAAAATCCACAAGTGCTCCACAATCCTGCCTTTGAATAAGCCTAACTATTCTAGAAAGTGTCATAGAAGTATAATAAATTTACTTTCACAGTATAACACTTAAGAACAATAACTTGACATAGCTGGGTATGGCATGGTAGAACATTTTCTCTTGTGTCTACTTTCCGTTCATAAAATGCCTATGCAATTTGTGGCTATTGCAGTAGATGGCAGTGTTTTAAAACTTCCTCCATTTGCAAATCAGGACGACTGGGTGATTATCTTTAATCAGGCTATTTATATTGTGTATAGATGAATCTATACAAAACAGTCATGCTTTGATTTTCACATTTGTTACTTCCAGGGCAAATGCTAAAAGGCAATGAAATTTGAATTAACAAACATGATTTGTGTACTTGAGAGGTGCCAGGTGTTTCTTAGGGAGTACATGAAATTATCTGAGCCATGGAAGTAAAAAAAAAAGTCAGGGTTAAATTGTGCTAATAATGGTCATCTGCAGATACTAATAGAGCCTAGAAAACATTAAATGTGCCTTACAAAGAATGAAGGTTTATGCTTTATATAATAGGCACTTAGTAACCCCAGAAGAGGTGAAATTATTCTCTCCATTGAAAAATATTTCCGACTCTCAGATTTGTACTGGAAATCTTTAGTAGTGCTTTTGGCTGAGTATTGTTCAGCATCAGTAATATGTTATTTGCTTTTTATTGACTATTAAAATATATATGTCCCTAGCTTTTACCAACTCCACCTAGAAGCAGTAATTTAAACTTTGCTTTTTTTTTTTATTGTCACTTTGTCTTTTCACCACAGAGCTACAATAAAAATAAAACATTCCCCATTATCCCTGAAAATAAGCAGAGGTTCTGATCATTGGAGGAAGGCCAGTAGGAAACCAACATAGCTCCTGATTAAGCATTTCGTGGAATCTATCCTTCTCCAACCCAGTACTTTATTCTCCTCCAACACTTCCTGAACACAGAATATTAAACACTTCAATGACCAATGCGAGTAATGATCTGAAAACTCTGCTTCATAAACACCTAGTATGTGCTTTTCTTATTTTAGAACAACCCTTGATCATGTGCTTGGTCCTACTTCCTGTTTCCTCAGGAGATTTGCTCTATGAACTATCCAGTTTATCTTCTATCTGACCTTTTCCTTTTTCATTGGTTTCCTCCTCTTAGTCTAGAAACATGCTCAATCATTCTCATCCTAAAAAAAATTAAAATTAAAGGCCTTTCCCTTGATTCAGAACCTTATTTTGGTTATTGCCTGTATTAGCTCAGGATGCCATAACAAAATACCATAGAATGAGTGGCCTACACCAGCGGTTCCCAACTTTTTTGGCTCCAGGGACCAGTGCTTCTATGAGAATCTAATGCTTGATGATCTGAGGTGGAGTTGAGGCAGTGATGCTAGCGCTGGGGAGCTGCTGCAAATACAGATGAAGAGATGAAGCTTCGCTCTCTCGCCCACTGCACACCTCCTACTGTGAGCCCTGTTCCTAACAGGCCACAGACCTGTACTGGTCCATAGCCTGGGAGTTGGGGACTCCTGACTTAAACAACAGAAATTTATTTTCTCACAGTTCTTGATGCTGGAGGTCCAAGATCAGGGTGTCAGCATGATGGGTTTTTGGTGAGAGCTCCCTTTCCTCACATGGCAGAGAGAGAGGGATCTCTCTTCCTCTTTTTATAAAGCCACTAATCCCACCATGAGGGCCCTGCTCTCATGACTTAATCTAACCTTAATTATTTTCCCAGAGCCCTATCTCCAAATACCATTACACTGAAGTATTTGTGATGACTCTCCACATCACAACAGTTGAATTGGGGTGAGGGGACACAAACATTCAGTCCATAACATTGTCTCATTGTCTTTCCCTCTGGAACTTTTCTGATAACATTCTGGGAAAAAAATATCTTTCACTTCCTGCTCGTCTTCCTCACCTCTCATTTTCTCACAACTTTCCACAATTTGGCTTTTTTCCTCATAATGTGACTAAAATCACTAAAATAATCAGTGACCTTAATATTTAAATTTAAATATTACTTTTTAGTTATTTTATCTCTCTGAAGTGTCCAATGCTGTTGACCATTTTATTTCTCAGCTTTTTTTCTCTGGTTTCTAAGACATGATGCTATTTTCTGACTCCTTTTAGCTCGAGTTTCTCCTTCTCAGTCTCACTTGGATTGTGGTCCTCAGGGACTTCAATGCCAGGATTCCATCAGTGCTCTTCTCTTTGTAATCTATAGCCTCTCCTTATTCCCATGTTTTAATCATGGCCTCTGTGTGTGGTAGATCACTGTCAGACCTCTCTGTCCAGATGCAAGGGAACTCTCTGCCTGGTCAGGCAACCTGTATTACTGTCTTAGTTATTTAGACAAATACTTTTTCAGATGGAATTAAAATATGCCTCCTTATTGATTCTGGTTTTTTCCTTTGTGGAAATATAAAACAAATTTATCCTCTTATCTCTCAAGGAAAGCTCTTAAAATATATATTTTTTAAATCTATATAATGGTCTTTCTTAGTTTTTTCCTATCAACTGAAAGTAGCATGTTACCTCTACTGCTCCTCCATAGGTATGGTCACCAACTACTACTCCAGTTACTTCTGGATACTTTACTGTCAATTCCTTTCTTAAAATGTGCCACTAAAAAAATCAAATGTACTACTCTAGAAGTAAAGGAACTATTAGTCTCACGATCTTGACACTATTCTTTTTAAAATAGAATGATCTACAAGATATTTTCATAAACAACAACCTGTTTCCAAACCACACTTTTAAGGCACACTTGGAATTTTTCACATGAAAAAATACACAAATTATCATTTATTTCTATTTAATTTCACACTACCATTTTTTTCTAGTATCTTAGTTCAAAAAATAATAAATTATAATAATATAATCTATTGTGCAGTTTCTTTCTATTGAATAAATTATCATTCCTAATTTTACCTTTTGACATTTAAATACTCTTTGTTTTCTGGGACTATCTTCAAGTTACTGATATTGTTAGATAGGATGAAGTCACGAAAGAATTTCTTATACTTTATTAAAGATGCTGCCTTACTGGCAGTGCTGTGTGGTTTACTCAGGATTTGCTCTGGAAGTGGGCTGACCCATAATGTCATAAACATCAATGTCATAAGCATTAAGCTTACATAGCTCACCAAGAATGCTGTCATGTCACCAACCTATTTATGACGCTGTTGTGAAAATCTTCATCAAAAGTTTATTTAAAAATAAGATACATTAAATGTCTATGATGTTTTTGTGTTCCTCCAAGCCATAAGTCTTATCCAAAAAAGATTCACTTCACATGATTGCTTTTGCTGAATTCTTTTTTTATAGCCAATGAACACTATATTTTCCATTAAATACTCTATTTTATTGTATGTCCAAAACTTTTTATTTTGTCTTGATTTTTATTACAATTTTCAGACAAATATTAAGTTGCCTTTTCCTTTCCTTTCTCGTTTGTATACTTGCCTTGAGTAGTTAGGCCAAGGAACTGGGCAGAGACAATTCCTTTGTATTATTTTATTTTTCTGGGATATTTTGCTAACAGATTTCTGTAGCATGGTTTGTTACAGTGATGAGAAACTCTCTAAAACCTGAATAATATAACCTAAATAATAATTATTTCTCTGAAGTAAGTTTTACCACTGTGTCACACAAGAGTCATCCAAAATATAAAAACTATGCTTTTATTGTCTTTTGCATATCAGTCTCTCAAGTACGTTAGTGAGCTTCAGAGTGTGATTTTCATTCAGCATTTTAATTCCACATATGCACATAAATATATTTCAGGAAATTCTGATTAGCTGTATCATCGGTTTGTTTCACACTCAGTTGCAAATATTCCAAACACTTTGATTGCAGTGTAAATGTTCAGCCTCAAGATTCTTCCACATTCCAAAATATTGCCTCAAAATTGATGGTTGAGAATCTATTTCTACCAATTTTCACAGCTTTCCAGAAACATCTTTGTCAAGCAAATACACGTGTATAAATGCTATCACATTTCATTTCACCTCTTCTTGACTTCCGCTGATCTATTTGTCATTAGGACCTTACCCAGTAGAGCAAAACAACTCTAGCTGCTCTCTTAACCTTCTGACCACCTACTATCAAGCTGTGTCTCCCCTGAACTTTTTTTTACTGTCTCTTGCTGATTACTGACAATCTCTCATCCTCATTATTGCTGCTCCATCTTTTATTTTCTCAATCTACATAATCAACCCCCAAGAGGAGCATTTGTAGTTAGATTAAATCTCATCTACACTTAAGTTTAAATTTTCCAGGTGTTTGCCCTTGATTTCTAGCTGCCAAATGAGACACTTTGATTCCTGTGAAAAGAATTTGAGGCTATAGTCAGCAGGTAGAAGAAAGTTTTGCTTCTGATGGGTGAGTTATTTTCTTCTTGCTCTTGTGTCAGATTATATCTAAATCTGGCCCTGAAAGTAAAGTTCCTTTTTTATCATGTATTTACGGTGCCCAACATAAAAGGGAGCTTGGTCAGTGTAGAGTGGGCAGTGTAGAGTCTGAGCCAACTATTTCAAGAAAACTAAGGGGCAAAAGTTTGAGGAAAAGAAACTTAAAAGTAACTCCCCTGCCAAAAAAATGTTTGATTATATGTAGCAATTAATATGACCAATTATGTAATTATGTAATTCTTGATAGTTATCTTAATCTATAGAGCAGTCCAGCATAAGAAATCATAAAAGATCACTAGGATAGAGTGAAACCAAAATTTCTACTTAACCTCTAGAATAGCCAAAAAAAGGGAATCAGACAACAGATATCTCTTTTATAATTTTTGGGACTGTAATTAAGTTCCTTAAGAACTAAATAACTATATTAAAATTGTATTTTCAATTCATAAGCCTCATGGGTTACAATGAGTGATTGGATAGTACGGTAAGTAGCACTTGACTAAAGTTGATCCTATATGCCTGATAGAATAAGTCCCTCATGAGGTCAATTTAACTTCTGACAAAAATGATTAAATCTTGGTTCTTAGCGAGATGGACTGAGACAGAAAAATAATGGTCTCTCTGATATATAGCCATGTTGAAGATTAAAAAATTATACTTTCAGCTAAAAATTAGAGTTCTACTGTAGCACTTTATATAATGACAAACCATTGATGATTTCCCATATAAGATCAATCTTATTCAGAAAAGAGAAGCCTAGAAAGTAAGAAAGTAATCTTTCTTTTATGAAAATGAGTCTACTCCTAAAATTGATTCAAGTCATAAAAAATGCAATATTTCATCTGGAAAAATCAAATTTAAACTTTTGACATTTAGCATGTTGAAAAGGTAGTATATTAGCAAGGCTGACATTAATGAAAATGGAATTAGTTGGTTGCTCAGATGGTGCTATAATTCTTGTGAATCTCACAAAAATTTTCTGCTTGGACATTTTGAACAAATACCATTTAAAATAAACTTCCCTAAAATTGTAGGGAAGAGCTGCAAACATAGAAATATGTATCTTCATTAATTTATATTGGCATATTTTCAAAGAAATTGAAACCAGAGAAAGGTATGAAATCAATTATATAAATGCACTGCATACAGTTCTCAGTGAAACTGGTAGTCTGTCAGAAGCTAGGAAATTGTCTAGTGACCGAATGCAAATAAATAAATGACTCGTTGACATACCTAATTCCACTTACATAAAACGAATGGCCTTCTCAGTTTCCTCACTATCCTTCAGTCATCTTTCTTCTCTCCAACTAGGATTAACATTAATAGATTGAAAAGATGGTGGTCTTAGTAAGCTGTTTCTGTTACTATAACATTAGCTTTTGTACTTCTTCTCTTTTTGCTTAATGTGGCTCATAGAAACCAGTCAGAAATCAGTCTTCAGGAGTAGGTTATCTATTCCTAGAAGGGTAAATAGGTTTAGCCAAATGGAGAGTCACAAGTGTCTTATGCAACATTAGAGAACTTTGTACCAGCAAAAAGCAAGTGGTCTAGAAGTTGGAATCTGGAGATTCTTTGGTCCTAAACCACATGATAACTTCTGGGTAAGTAACTTTATGTTTGGCATCTTCTTGAACATAGCATTAAGATCAGATACTGTTTATCTTGCTTAGAATTTGCAATGTCTGTGATCACACCAAAGCTATGACTTATTGGGAAACAGCAGCAGGGACCACACAGTAAATAGTAGTCAAAAGATTGTTCAAAGTTTTCAGTAAAGGCAGATTGTGAGGCAAGGAACATGTAGTTTACATGATTGGAGCTATGAACACAGAAGTCTTCCCTATGGCATACCTCTGTCCTGTGGGGAAAGAAGAGCTGATCACAAAAGTACATTTTCAGCCTCAGATGGGCTCATGCACTCAGAAGGTAGCAATAGTAGAAGGAGTAGCAACAGCATTAATACGAATGTGTAGATATGTATGCTGCTGCAGTGGTAAAACTTACTTCAGTGACTTAAACTTACTAAAGAAATACATCTCAAGTTGTGTGTGAAGTTTATTTATGAAAGTGGCATTATAGGAGTACTTTATATTTCAATAATCTGTGTTCTCCACTGATTTCAAAAGATTTGGTGTTCTCAGGAAAGATCTGTATTTGTATGGGGAAAAGCCAAATGTGCATTTGGAGGGTGTTAAAATATGGAATAGCATGACAGATGATGAGCAGGATAGACTGGATTAGTCCATAATTCCCAAAGGCATGGAAATCAACATTTTTACTTCTTGAAAAGATAAAAGGAAAATAAAAAAATATATTCAGCAATGGACTGGCATTTGCCATTAATTATAACTTAACCCAGTTGCATATTAAAGAGCAGTCACAGTCCTTCACAATTTACGTAACAATTAAAAGCAGTACAATTTATTTACAAAGGGCTCCTTTGATGTTCTCTTTGAAATGGCCCATAAAGTCATATTTTCTTTTATCCAAATAACGTTTGATCTGAATTCCAAATTTAGTCCTAGGAGGGAATGTAGGCAGTCAAGTACATTTGCTGGGGACATGTGCCACGTGAGAATCCCAGGTTTCTCAGAATTCGTATCAGCTGCTCTGTCCTCTCTAAGCCCAGTTATGTCTCCTGAGGTTGCCATCTTTATCAGCACTAAACTCAGAAGCGAGGGTGGGGAACACCATGATGTTCCCCTGCCTAGCGTCCAGTCCCTCTCTGTCATTGTAGTCCCAGTTTTCCTCTGGGAAATTATCCCTCCTTCCTTCACTAAAGGCAGACTCGATGGGCATAACAATCAAGATGTCCTGCCTCTTGTGGTCAAGGGGTAGGACTATGACTCACGCTAGGTTATTAGAGGCTTTTTGTGTGTGTGGAATTCTGACTCTTGAATTGAGACCAATACAAGGAGCTGGCCCATTCTAGAGAAGGCGCTTTGAAGAGAATGTCCATAGGTTCCTGTTACTGAGCTCCCCCAGACCGCTCTGGACCCTATTTTTACTACTTGCTAATTTGAATTTGCAAGTCATCCCAAAAACATTCTCTCTCCCTTTCTCTCTTTCTTAAATTAGCTAATTTTTTTTTCTCTCTCATACATACAAAGACCCTAACAAAGAAGCTATTTTCTCAGCTTGTAAAATCTTTCTCTCAGAATACCAGTCCCCAAGGCCAATCTTCTCCATTTACTCCACTCTCTTCACAATATCTCACTGACACTTTGGGAGCGACCTGATGACTGCTAGGCGAAGATGCCTCAGGAGGGTATAGTAAGGACAGGAAAAGAGACAAGGATTGTAGTAACAAATATTTAGTATTTTAGATGTCAAATCCCTTTTTTCTTAAGATTGGAGGTACTTTCTTACATATCTGAACCCCTGGTATACCAAAATTAGATCCTACTTCATCAGCAATTTAAATAAAGAGGTTCATCATGGACCATCAGTAACTCAAAGAAGCATCTGGCACACTGCCAGAAAATTCTGCACAACCTGCTGTTCTCAGGAGTGGTTCTGATTTATTTCTCTCTACCAAATTGTATAGCAGGCAAGTTTGGGAGATTGCCCTTTAGGGATTTCCTGGAAACCACCTTGGGGAGAGCCAAATGTGCTCCTTCAAAGCTTTCTCTTCTTGCACCTTTCTTCCCTCTACTTGCTTGTCCTTCAAAGTCATCGAGCTCCAATTCCATATTCACTTTTTTTTAGCATCTTGACTTCTGGCTTGGGGTACAGAGGGCTGGTAGGAGGCTCTTTATCCAGAGGCATTTTTTTTTTCCATTAATTTCTGAGTTCACTTTGTCTTCTCTGTCTTCTTCATTAGCCTCTTTGATATTCTAATATGCTTTCCAATTGTATTAGAAAAAAGTAAAAACTCCTTCATTGTATTGAAAATTACAAATGTATAAGTTATTACAAATCCTAAAGCCAATGTTTTTTAAACTACAGATCAAAACTCAATTGCAGGCTATAAAACCAATATAGTAGATTGTCTTCAGTATTTTTAAAAAATAAAATTGCACAGAATAGTCTAGAATTGAATAGAAACTATCACAATAACTCACTCATAATAAAAAAAATTAAATATAAGCTTTGTCTCTCTGATGTGTAATTCATAGTCTGGTCTCTTTGGACTAGGTGAGATCCAATTGGCTGCCTGATTGACATGATCCCCTCTCCTATTCCACCCTTTGAGAAGCACAGCATCTCTGCCACATCCTTCACCTTGCCTTCTGGCCTATAGGAGGATACAATGTGTCACTTACAAGATAGTGTAACACTGTAAACTTTGTTCTCCAAGCTCAGTAGTAAATTTGCCAACATGAGGAATGATAGAATTTAGGAAATCCTCTTTCAAGACAAAAATCTGGCAAGCAAAGCTATTGTCTTGTTGCCTGAACCTACTTTGCATGTCAGAAGCTAAATTTCACAATGTTACCATGTTCTTACTCTGCATTCTGCATTTCTTCTTTACAGTTCCTAATCTCTCAGACTCTTTCACCCACCTTTGGATACCTAGGCTCAGTGGAGTGAAGGTTAAATACCCAGGAAGGCAAAAGAGAAAAAGTACATTCATTTAACAACTATTATTAGGTTATACATATAACCGCTTCTCCATGTAGTACCAAGTTCATAATGAATAGTACAATGCTTCTCTGAATGAGAGTTTTAACTTGATAGCCTCTAACTTTCTGTTCAGTTCAAGATTCTATCATTCTAAGAACATCTCCTCTTTGAACTCTCTACCTGTCACCCTCTCTACCTTCCCAAGAGCCAAGTACCCTTTTGGTGTTTTACTCTTCTGTCCTCCAGGTTCACCAAGAATGGCAGAATAATATTTCATTGTATGTATAGAACACAGTTTCTGTTTCTGGACACTTAGGTTGTTTCCATATCTTGGCTACTGTGAATAGTGGTGCAATAAACATGGAAGTGCAGATATATCTCCCTAAGGTACTGATTTAATTTCCTTGCGGTATATACCCAGAAGAGGTTACTAGATCATATGGTATTTCTATTTTTAGTTTTTTGAGAAAATTCCACACTGTTTTCCATTTAGAATATAATCCCCTGAATTATGAACACTGTATACTAAAAAGTTTCAAGTGACTTGTCAATTGCTGATGTTCTCAGTTCTCATTCTACCTGATCTCTTTACAGCATGTGATACTGTTGGCCTCTCTTTCTCGAAACTCATGTTTATTCATTTCATAAATTTATTGACCACCTACAATGTACCAGGCATTGTGCAGGAGTTGGGATAAACATCAGTGAAACACAACAGCAATAAAAATTCCTGCTCTTATGGAACTTCTTAATAATGGGAGAAATTTTGGCATTCTCTTGCCTTCTTCACTTGTGCAAGTCTCCTCCAAGTTCTCTGATAGTTCTTCCAGCTTTTTTTCACCTCCACATTCTCTTTTCTCTCTTTAAATGTTTATGCTCTACCATGGTTTCTCCCATAAACCTCTTCTCTTATTGTTTTATCTACACTTCAGGGTAATTTTGTTCTGTCTCATGACTTTAACTTCTGCCTACATAACATTGACATTTATGTTAATATCTCTATCCTGAGCATCAGGACCAACTTTTAACTACTCAAATTCCACTTATTTTTTAAAATAAGATTTATATAATATAAAAAGGTTTTATTATATAAAATTTTTTTATTCCCCTAAACTTGTTAGTAGCATCATCAATTACATAGATCTGTTCATTAAAAATCTTAAGTCACCTTTAATTTATATCAGTCAAAACCTTTCATCAGTTGTATGTCTAAATACTTCTTTTCTATTTCTACTGCCATTGTCTAGGTTTTGGGTCTCAAAACTTGTCAATTGTCCCACTGTAACATCCTCTTACCTGGCCTCCTCTCACACTAATATCCATTTTTCACATTGACACTGAGTTATGTTGAGACAGAAATCTGATCATGGCATTCTTCTGCTTAAATGCTAATGGCTCCTGACTTCATATAGGATAAAATCCAACTCCTTTATGAAATGCCTAAGGCCTTTTGGAATCTGTCTAAATCTTGTCTCCTACCAAAATTTTCACCCTTCTACTGGAGCCAAACCAAATTTCTGGCACTCATATCAGTCAAGCTTTGCACATGTAACTCTTTCTGCCTAGGAAAAGAGAAGGTGACCTATCATCACTGAATATCCACTATGTGCCAGGCATTGTGTTGCTCATATCCTCTTCCAATACTCCTAGACATTAGTTGTGGATTTTCTTCATTTTGAAAATGAGAAAAATCATTCATAGAAAAGTTTTAAAACTTGCTCAAATTCATAGAATGATTAAAAGCTAAAACCAGGATTCAAATTTACTCCTTGTGATTCTAAATCCTGAGCATTTTTCACTAAGTGTCTATACTCTGACTCATTCTCTTTGTCCTTCAAGACCCAGTCTAAAATGCCACCTCTTTTGTGAATCTTTTTTCTGACCCCCAAGGCAGAGTTTGTCACTCCCTCCTCCAAACTCTGGTCCCACAGTACACACCGCTCTGTGGTAGTTCTCATCACATGTATTGTAGATATGTACATGTCAGCATGTGGGAAAAGAGCCACATCTAATTCATCAGCAAAGAGGCAAGACAGGGAGGTGAAAACAGCAACAACTTGCTAACTACTGAATCCCATTTCTAGTATTTATTAACCATGCAAATATGGCCAATTTATTGCTCTTCAAAGAATTTCTTCACCTGTCCAATGGTGATGACAATACTATAGCAAGTTTTCTACTACATGAAAAGCTCTTAGTAAATGTTAAAATAAAAACTTTTAAGAATATTTGATAATTCGGTAGTGCTTTCAAGATATAAACTCATATTTCAGGAGATCTTCCACAGAACTTTAATAGTGCGATTTTTGTTATTTGTGGGAGACTGGCCAGAGAGGTGATTTGAGTTAGGCAGAGCATCAGGTATTTCACTCTGCTCATATTTTGGTATCCCTAAAAGTTTGCCTTAGTGGGAAAGACCTGACTGCTAGTAGAAACAACTTATTCTAAGATCTATTTAGTGCCTTTTCACAAGAGCCAGTCCTGTGCTAAGCAGTTATTGAGAACATACCCACTGATTGACTGATTTGCTAACTGAAAATTCTTAGCTTTATAAAGAGAAATTAATGTGTGTTTTATTGTATATTCATAAAAAACACTCAGCAATAGAGTTAGTTTCACAAAATACCTTTAAAATATATATATCACTAAAACATCTTTCATAAAGCTAATTATTATATTTTAATATTTATGTAATCTTTCTGTCTACATAGACTCAAAAGCACTTTACAAACAGATTTATTACCTATATAGTGTGTTCCAGTCTATTAAAGTAAAATTCAATTAAAATGCAACCACCTTCAAAGTAGGGCACATCAGATGTTTAACAGCTCACAGCAATACCTCACAGCAGTGCAACTTAAGCAATAATTGACAAACGAAAATGAAGAATTCCATTTTCTATTTAAGCTACAGAAGCAACAGAGAGAAGCAGAATGTAATTATCCAAATTAGAAATTTTCTGTGACACTGAGGTCACCGTCTCCACTATTCACAGAAGGAACAAGAGATATTTATCGATCACATGCAGCCAAGAACACTGTTTTATTTCTCTGCTGATGGATAGCCCCCTCAGGCACATGGCCTCCAAATACTCCAGTGATGAGAACTCATGACAAAGCTGGAAATGCTGTTCAGGACTTCAAAAAGGCAATCCCCTACTCCTTATTCTTCTACCCCAGGGCTCAGACAAGGGTCTGACCTCCAGATTGCTACTGAATGACACAGTTGAATATGATGTAAATGATGCTGCTCTAATGTCTCTTTTTGTCCAGTGCAGTAAGGATATTACTGGTATTCAACTTGATCTTGAGTCTAAATGGAGTGAAAAACATTCTGACCACTTCATTCTGTGATTTTTCAAGTTCACTGCTCTGAAGACTAAAGAATATTGAGGTGGGTTGGGGCTTCATTGACACATGTAGATGTGATTTTAAGAGAGTGATTACACAATATCAAAGTAGCCTACAAAGAGTAAAAAAAAAAACCAATCACTGAAAATTTTCTGTATGAAAAACTAAATATGTCTCTCTTTCTTTTAGATGTGGGCTGGTACTGCATCCACAAGTCAGCTTAATCATCCTGTGTGTACTAATCATATGTCCTACTATATTGCATTTAATTTAAATTCTGGATAAAATTACAGATAGAAATGTAAAAAAAACCCAGCCTCTTGACTTCAGTTTAGGTTACACTTAATAATAATTTGACTCAATTTCGCCTTACTCAGATAGAATTCTAAAATTAGAAACAAACAGAAACATGCTAATGAATTTGTCTCTGTATCAAAGTTTTACATTAACTAGCCATTGTAACACTATTACATAGTTCATTCATTTTGGTAATGGTCACCTCAAAACAATCTTCAATACACGTAAAATTAACAATTATTCTGTCTCTGCATGCTGAAGGAAGGATATCTCTACCGTCTGAAGGAGAAGGAACCCAGCAGTTTTTGGTAGAGGCACTGTTTATCTCTAAATCATAGTCTATTTAGATGTTTTTGTAACAATTTTACCCAACAAGAAATATAACCTAATCTGCTTAGATATTATTGTATAACCTCACCTCTAGTTTATGGATTGCAGAAATTAAATACTGAGATATATATATATATTTTTTTTCCTCCTCTGTAAGAAAAGCAAAAGTCTTCCTTAAGATGTTTATATGAACCTGATTTTCTCAAGATCAAGCAGATGCAAATCAATATGTTTATTATATACTCACTGTGTGTACAAAACTGTGCTGAGTGTTAGGCAGATATAAAGATGAACACAATAATCTCTTGAATCCTTATAATATTTCACGAATCTAATGAGATAAGAATGAGTGAAACTAAGACACATGGTAGAGCCAGAATCCATATTAGAACTTTTTGGAGTCTGGTGCTTCCCTTTAGAAGCAGAGTTTGGAATTCGGCCTTAGAAATATCAAATTGTTTTCAAGAGTATACATAGAGTGATGGAACCAAGTAGGTCACCTTCAAGACAGCAGAGAAGAATCATCTTTGGTCAGAGGAGAGACAAAATTTGGAGACTGATGGACACTGTCATCTCTCTCAAGATTGAGGTTTCTCCATCACCTGATAAACTTTATCTGCTACTCCTCTCCCTGACTACCGGGTTCTTCTCATCACAGAATTTTTTCCTTCACAACCAAGCTCAGAAAGGACTCATCTGCACTTAAGGCCCTTGCTTATTTATCTAAGTTTTGCCTCAGACACCAGCACTTTGGCACCACACTATTGAGACTGCTCTCCTAAAGTCACTAACAACCACTTTTCTGTCATTCATCTCAGTGCTACAATGTTCCTGTTTACAGTTTCCTTTATCTTGAATCTCTCCTTACCACTGCCTCTATGACACCACCCTTTCTAATCTCCGCCCTCCCAGACAACTCATATGTGGCCCACTTCACAGCTACCTCTTCAATAGCATTCTTTCCCAGAATTCCATTCTTGGTTCTCATGTTCTGTTAATCTCTCAGAGAACCATGGAGAGTGGAAATAACCTGAGCTTCTGAGACAGTCATGGAGGTTGGAACTTATTAGTTATGTGATCTTGAAAAAGTTTTTCAACTTTTCTAAATCTCAGTTTCCTTGTCTTAAATAATATGGGGCTAATCATGCATATTTCAGCAAGTTCTTATGAGAAATAAATATGAAATCATAAGTAAAGAGATCATCTCAGGTCTGACACATGGCATGTTCTAAGCAAATGTTCATTCTTCTTCACCTACCACCTCTGTGTTGATAATGCCTTAATTTATTTTTCTAGCTCATACCTTCTCTCAGTGAATGTATACACCCTATCAGGGCCTACAAGTCACTTTGGATCCTATCTTCTACCTCACTTCCACGTGGAGCCCATTGCCCTTAAAGCTCTTGAATCAATTACTCACTTGTTTTTCCACTATAACTTCCATCTTACTTTGGGGTACCTTCATCCTTTATCTAGACTATTTCAGTAGCCTTTCAGTTGGTTTCCCTCTGGTCATTCTCACTTCTACCTCTCAATCCATCTCCCTCCATAGTTACCATCTAATGCCTCTTCTCTACTGGAAAGATGTCACTGGCTCCCCGTTGCTTAGAAAACAAAGCTCACATCTTTTGCATGGCGTACAAAGCCTCTCAGAGTTTTGCTTTTATTACAATTTTCTACTTTTATCTCCAACTCCTCCTTTCCACAGACTTCCTGCCCTCCATTCTTACCAATCTACTAGTAAGTTTCCTAACTCACATGTCCTTACATTCTCTGTGCCTTTTACACACTGATTCCTCTATTGAGTGTACTCTATTCCCTCTTGCTCATCCTTCACACCTCAGCTTAGTTATCACCTTCTCTATTGAGTCTTCCCTAATGTTTCTCCTACTTCTACCCTTTATATGTTTTTTAATTCAATAAACATTTATTTCTTTATTCAATGAATGTTTATTTGACCTTAAATTAGTTATCTATAACTCCATAACAAATAACCCCCAAATTTAGTGGCCTAAACATTTATTAAACAATAGTTCCCTTGGGTCAGAAATTTCAGTACAACTTAGCTAGGTTCTCAGGCTTAGTCAGGGTCTCTCATAAGGCTTCAATTAAGGTGTCATTTAGTGTAGCAGTCATCTTAATATTTGACTGTAAAGGATTAACTTTCAAGCTCATTCATGATAGCAGAATGAGTACTTGGAGAGCTGTTGGGCTGAAGGCTTCAATTTCTTACTGGCTGTTGGTCTAAGATGATCCTTAGTTCCTTGCATCTTCACAGATCATGTCACAACATGGCAGCCTACTTCACCAGGGAAAACCAATGTGTGTGTTGGGAAGGGGATCAGCAGGAGGAAATTACAGTCTTTTATAAGCTTATCTCAGAAATGACACCTCCATCACATTTATCATAAAGTGTTCATTAGAAGCAAGCCACATTCAAAGCTCTAGCCCACATTCAAAGGGAGAAGTTAACACAGGGCATAAATCCAAGAGTTGGGATCATGGTGCCATTTGTAACAGGCAGTAAATACGGGATTAGGTTTCTCCTGCCATTAAGGAACACCCAGTCTAGGAAGGGAGGGAGATACGGATACAAATAGTTGCAGCCATTTGAAAAGTGATATGATAGAGTAGTACGCAAGTGCATTGGTTAAAAAGGTGCTTAGCTGCAAGCTACAGCAAATCCAATTAAACATATCAGAATTTAGTTTCTTCACATAATAAAAATTCTAGAGGCAGAATTTTTATTATATGAAGAATAAAAATTCTTCACATTAGTGACCCTCCACAGGAAGGTCAAAATGAGTCTTGAATTCATACTTTTCTTGTCTCATAGCTCCATAATGCTATTGCACCTCCAGGCATTATGTCTTGTTTTAGGGCAAGAAAAAGGAATGGGGGCATTAGATTTTCTCCTCCCATAGATTTGTTTTTGTGTTTGGGAAGGAAAACTCTCCTCAGGAGATTTTTTTCCTTGGAGGCAATGAAGTATCAAAATTAAGAGTATGGATTTTGAAGCCAGACTCAATAGATTCAAACCCTATCTCAGCCAATTATGAGTTGTTTGACTTTGTTACCTAATCAATCTACATTTTACTTTTCTCATCAGTAAAATGGTTAGACCACTTTACTTCATAGGACTATTGTGTGAATTAAATTATTAAAATTATGAAAAGATCTTAGAACAGCACCTATGAGTACTTTATATATCTTTTCACTATATCATAACTGATGTTTTTATCTAATCAGCAAGAACGAGGTCACATGCTTATCCTTGGATGGATCACTGGTTAAAAAAAAATGAGATTATATGAATGTTTTGGACCAGTGTTTCGTCTTGTAGGGCTGGATAGGGACCTGCCGCCCTAAAATCAAGGGATCCTACCTACCTACTAAACAAATTGGGTTCTTTTGTCAAGGAGCAATGTGTCAGAAAATATAAAGGCTGTTGAGAAGGCAAAAGTATCTTGGGAACTGTGGTTGGACAAATAATAGCTCTTCAAAGGTGTCGATGTCCAAATCCCTGGAAATTTACATGTTGAAAAGGATTTTGCAGATGTTAAGGATCCTGAGATGGGAAGAGTGTCCTGGATTATCAGGTGGGCCCAACAGAAAAACAAGGGTCCTTATAAAAAAAGAGGGAAGCAGGAGGTGTAGAGGCAACGAAGGAGAAGTGAAGACAGAAGCAGATATTGAAGTGATATAATTGCTATCTTTGAAAATGAATAAGGGCTAAGGAATGCAGGAAGTGTCCAGCAGCTAGAGAAGACAAGGAAAAGGACTTGAAGTTTCCAGAAGGAATACAGCCCTACCAATACTTGATTTAGCCTAGGGAGATTCATTTCAAATTTCTGACCTTCAGAACTATAAGTGTTGTTTTAAGACACTAAGTTCGTGGTCATTCGTTAAAACAGCCATAGGAAACAAATATGGGACAGAAAGGCGGAACCCAACCTCTGCTCCTTGCTCTTCTCCAGGTGTTTCTGAGGCTCACTTTCACCACAGCACTCACACATTGCTCTCACTGGACCACAAAGTCTTGGAAGGCAAGAATGGTCTTATTTCTTCTTGTGTCCTCCAGGCCTACCACATTTTATGACATGTAGTGGCAGACATTTAACTATTTCATACGAATAAATGGATGAGTTATTAAAGACATCTCTCACCAAATAACAATTTGTTAAGGATCACAAAAGATGTTAAAATTAATTGCTGGACACAATCAATGAAAATATCTGGATCCATAGCAATATAGAATACATAGGACCAAATTTTAGGAAGCCACAAAGAGAAATATGAAGTGTTCTAACACTATGCAGTGTGGTATGTATGTGTTTGCATGTGTGAACTACCACTTTGCTCCCTACAGTGGGATAAAATAAGCAGAGAATTGTGAGTGGAAGAGCGACACCACCAAAATATAATAAGGAGAGAAAAATAAACTCTTAGAATCTTGAATAATGTTTTACTAGAGTAATTAATAAAATAAGAGGTATTTCCAATCTAGATCAATTAGGCAAATTTCCTCCAAATGGAACCTACATGTAAGAATTTAAGCTATTAAATACATTAAGAGTATTGTTGCTAGATTAAAATATAGGTTTCTTTTTTATGAATTAATATCTTAGTAGAGCAAAGGCTCCCAATTTTCAGGGGGCAATTTCTTCACTTAAAATCACAAAATAGAAAATATATTCACTTAACTACCAAGGCCTAGAAACTACTGATTTCCTTAAACTGTTATTAATAGGAAGTTTAGACAGAAATTGCAACATCTTCAGCTACCAAATCTGGAATATCAAAGTGACTTCCCTTTTGCTGTGCATTTAATTCATTTACTTACTTAACTCAAGCCACTTTAATTCAATTGAAAAATCAGGAATAATTACACTTAAAGAAGAAAAAAGAACACCTCAAATTATTTATAAAGAACATGATCATAGGCTCATATTGCTTCCTACACTTTTCTTTCTTTTTACTACTCAAAAAGAGGAAGAATTTGGTCAACCAATTTAAGTTTAGTGATGGTGGGATTGGGGAAAAGATTTATGAAAGCTAGAAACCTTTACTATTCATGACAAAACTAAGTTGATCCCTGAGTACAGGCATTGAAGAAAATCAGCTTCAATATTTTCCACTTTTCTATTATCTCACATTTGGGTGCAGTTTACCAGTTTGTCACTCTTAGTCACAAAGAAAGATCCCTTCTCGTTTCACCTGGGAAATACTTCCTGTAGGCGTGAGGTTTCTCAATAATGGGGAGGATAGTAATTAGCAATATTTATATCCTAAGGTATAAAGCCTAGGCACTGGAAACTGCCTGGCTACAAATCCAGATTTATCATTTACTAAATGGTTATTCTTAGTTTCCTTCTTTGTAAAGTTGGGGTGATGATAATAATAATAGGACATGTGTCATGGGGTCATTGTGGGTTTTAATCTCATTGATTTATATACAGTATTTAGAACAGGTCTTAATCTGCAGTCAGTTTACAAGAAATGTTAGCCTTTATGGCTGTTCTGAATGACCTAGTGATTATTTATAAAACTGCTGTATGATTTTTTCATCAAATTATGAAATGTTTGTGATAGAAAAAAAAAATCTTAAAAATCACCTCATCCAGTTCCTTCAAGCCCTTTTGCCAAACCATTTTTTTTTTCACACAGTAGTCAAAGTGATCTACTTCACCTGGATTAACATTCTAGCTGTTCCCTTCCCCTCATCACGTATTAAGAATTCAAGACTGTTTTGCTAAGCTCTGCCCTACCTTGGGCCTTCTCAGGAGCTGTTGCTTCTGTCTCAGACATTCTTCCAGTTATCTCACTATTCTAACTCTCTTACCTTAAAGCAAATCTAATCTTCTACCTGAAGGTAGGATCCCATCTGTGTGCTTACAGAGAATTCCTCTACTTTTTCCACTAACACTTATCATATTGTAGTTGCTTCTTTGTCTGTATCCAGCTACTTATCCCAGTTCAGAGAGGGGAAGGATCTCCTTCTTCTCTACAGTTTTATCTTCAAGACTAAGTTCATTACCTGGAACATAGTAGGTGCAAAATAAATATTTGTTTTATTAATGAATCGCTAAATCCGTGATTTTCTCCCAGGGTACTCAGGGCAAAAATGGGATTAGAATTAACATTTCTTTCCTCCATAGGCATTGATTACTTCTTTGGACAAAATGGAAAGGCTTTGTTCAGTAGTCAATAAAGTTGTCAGAATAAATATTTTTTTTCAAATAACAAACATAAACACTCTTACAGAAATAAAGCACCCAGGATTTTATTTTAAATATCTATACCTTGCCTTGGCTTCTTATAAACATGAACATATTTTCATTTCTTGATTTTATTCTTTCCACTTGGCAGATAATTTTATTCTTTCTTTGTGTGTGTATGTTTAATGGAGCTGAGATTAACATGGATATTTTTGCTTGATAGTTTCAATTTCTGAAGCTTCTTACTATAACCAAACATCTTTAATTTGATACTATATCAGTGGTTAGGAAAGGAAAATTTTTATGATGGGAAGTATATGTCTCATAGTTACTGACTACTGTAATTGTGAGAAAGAAAATAAAATCATCCACATGATCTCATAAATATTCTGAAAGTCTTAAATTAAGAAAAGTCTGCTTCTCCCCTGTGTAGAATTAAAGAGAAAGCCACAGAGTGTTGATGTTCAATATAAACCACTCCATCCCAGCTTTCATATCTACTCTGGTGGGAGGAAATGAGACACCTATATTCTGCATTCCTGGCAATGCCCTCACCTGTCCTCCCCAGCTATGGGCCCAGCCTCTCTGGCGTGCTCTGCTTTGACAATCCCAGCACTAATTTCATTACATTCTTTATCTCTGCTTACTTTAGTTACCAGTGGATGTCCAAGATGCCAGGTCATCTCACCTCCCACCCACTCTAATCCCCAAGCAATTCTGCATATTCTCTTTTAAGATTTTATCTCACTCCTTCCCTTTCCAACAGTTCTTTGAAATTTGTGTTCCACCATCAGAAAATCTCCTCATCTTTAGGGAACGTTTATTTCCTTCACTTTCTCCCCCTTACAAAAAGGTGGCAATCCCCTCATGACTCTGCTTCCACTTTGGCTTTCTCAAAGGAAGGCTGTTTTCCTCTCATACCCTGTATGACTGGGCTTGGAGGTGGCCCTTGCTTCTCATTACCTCCTATAGCCCATTCTTTCTCTTCCCTCCCTCCTACCAAATGCCAGTTAAAATTTTGAGTCATCAGAATCTGCCACTGTCTACATCTCTGGTTGTTATCACCTACAGACTCCTCTTCATTTTTGAAGATTTTACTTTAGGCCTAATCTTGTGTTTGGGGGTCCCCATGAAACAGATTCCAGAATATTTGTATGAAGGAGGTTTACTGGGTAGAGCACTATGGAGTAACATTTGTAAGGTAATGAAGGAAGTCGGAATAAATTAAGGAGAAATTGATCCATGATGTAGCTGTAAGAGAGGACCCAACTCATTCCATGGGGAGCACCAGAATTGGAATAGTTCTTCAGAGTCAGCCCCAATTGATGGTGTCACCTGAATCTCTTCAGCGACCTACTTCTTTTGAAGTGAAATTTCTTAGGTTCAGTGTCTGTGTGGCCTCATGGTTTCCAGAGACTAATGAACTGTGATGCCCTAGATATTGAAGGTGAGAAAGGTGTTCCCATACAGAGCTTAGTGGTGGTATTGGGATCAGGACAGAAGTAGAGCCAGAAGTGAGGTCAGCAGGTTGCATCAGAGACTAAAGTTATTTTGGAGTCAGAACTGAAATGGCATGCAAGTAGGTCACAGGGCAGCAACAATACCTACTTCTTCCATTGGAATTTGGAGCTGGCATGGAACAGGAGGTCACTTCCATGGGCTGTCTTCCTTACTACAGCCACAGCCTTATATCCTTCACCTTTATCCCATCGGTCCCACCCAGCTCAGTCTGGAACTGATCTGAAACACAATGAAATCAAATGAATGAACCAGGTGTGCAGTTTACCCTCATTAGTTCAGTTGCATTTTATAATTCCATTTATGTAGAATTAAATATTTATCCATACCGCCTTTCTCAGAGTTGAAAACAAATAAAAATGCAGAATTGAAAACAAAGAAAAATATTTAAAATGTTTCTTTAAACATTGAACACTTGACATCATGGGGAACTGCCAGACAAATTCTGAGAGAAAGACAGATCCCAGAGAGATAAAGGAAAGTTGCTGAGTGCTCACTGAGGTCATCTGCCACTGTTAGGAAGGATACCAAGAAACCTGAGCTTTGATTTAGCAGCCTCAGAGGCAAGGGACAGAAATCGAGTCCTACACCAGAAAATGCTACAAAACATTCAATAATATAATAGTTCAGTGATAAAATAATTCTGGAAGTACTCTTCCAGAAACTAGAAAGAAAAAAATTTCCCAACTTCTTTTATGTAGTCAGTATATCCTTGATTCCAAAACTCTAAAAGGATAGTATGTGAAGGGAAAAAAAGAGGCGAATCTCAACATGTAGAAATAGTTGCAAAAACCAGGCACATGAGATTGGATTAACATTAAAATCAATCAATGTAATTCATCACAACAAAAGATTGAAGTAGAAAAATCATATGATCAACTCAAAGGGTTTTTAAAAATATAGCTTAAATGCACTATTAGAGTGCAAAGGAATATTATACTCAAATAACAGTGTGTAAACTATAGCTAAATACCATGATATAAATGAATCTTACATATAATGTTAGTCAAAGAAGAATATCTATAGCATGATTTCATTTATATAAAATTTTTAAAAAAGGCAAAATGTAATTACATTATTTAGGAATGCATACATAGTTGGTAAAACTATAAAGAAATTTCTACTGTAAATAGAAGAATGTTGTTACCTTTAGAAAAGAAGAAAGGTCTGTGATTGGCTGGGATACATGGCAGGTGCTGTCAGTGTTTTATTTCTTGATCTAAGTGATGGTTACTCAGGTGTCCACTTATTATTGTAATTGTTAAACTTTATGGTTTATGCAAGTAGCAGGAAAGATATTTTTGGGTAAAGTAGGCAGACCCATCGCCCCTTCAGCCACAATACATACCCATCTGTTTTCTCTGCTACTCACACAGACACTCTTGCCCTCTGCAATCTACCTCACAAAACTAGAAAGCCTGGTCCTTGTCATTTATGCAGCTGTCTATTGATTTTGCCATAACCTTTCAGAACCAACCAAACCAACTTATGATTAGTTCAACCATAACACATCTTAAATTTAAATTGAAAGCACAATAATTATTTTCATGTCTTTTAAAATTTGAATTACACAAACCAATGAATGTGATCCCAAAGCAACTAAGATGATTATTTATGCTTTGTAATTTGTTTGGTCATGGGTCATAAGAAGTATGAAATAAAAGACACTGAAAAAAGTCAATGATAGAAAATACAAATGAAAAACTAAGTTTTTTTTTTTTTGAATGATAGCAACAGCTCATCAGAGAAGCGCTTAGGAGTTGTCATAGCAACAGTAATACATGAAAGTGAGCCTTTAGCCTCCAAGTCTCCTTTTTCTCTCTTTCCTAGTGCTGGCACTAAATAGTAAAGAATGGTCCCTGATGATGTGTAAAACATATAATGTTTATAAATTAGTCTCAGTTAACTCATACAACAACTTGAGTTTCTAAACAAATAATACACTGATGAGTGTTAAGAGAGCAGAGACTTCTCCAATGAATGTACAATACATCCAGGTCCCATAAAATAAAATAATATGGCATATGGTTGGGTTTACTGTTGGTCTTCCCATGTCAGACCTGATTAGCATCATGTGTAGTTTTAAATTCTGAGTTTTGTTCCATCTTTTTGACACTTTGCTGTAATACATCTCATTTCAGCCTTCATATCCCTGGTCTCTAATCAGCCTACATTTATCTGTTGTACAATAAATAGGTTGTGTAGTATAGTGATTAAGATACTGGAGTTTGGGACTAGATAAACCTAAATTCAAATTTCAGCGCTGCCACTTATTTGCTGGGCAATCTTGGGTGACTTACTTAATATTTCCAAAATTAAAATTCCTCATCTGTAAAATAGAGATAACTATAATTATAAATATAGTCCCTCATATAGGATAGTTTGAGGGTTAAATGAGATAATATCCGTAAAAGCACTTAGCACAGAACTTAGTACATATTAAACACTCTAAATATTAATTTATTATTATACATAAAATACTGCCCATAGTCTATGATTAAAATATCTATAATCATAGATAATTTAAGCAATTTTTTAAATCAGAAAAAATTAGAGTTTTTAGAATTATAATTATTGAACTTTATTCAACTTCTGTTTCTATTCCTGATTTAATGTGTTTTATTTTTCAATTAATACTTGGAAATACTATTTAAAGATGACTCTGCCAGACTTCTTGCTGCTTTATTATGTTTTTCCTTGGGTCCCAATCTCAATCACAATTAAGAGTGGTAAGCTCTGAGAGACAAGCAAGGCTCAGTTTAATTCCTATTTATCTATAGTTTAGTAAGTGAGATAAATAAAGCTTATAAATATGTCATGTCTATAAGTATAAAAAAATAGAAGATTGGACAATAGCTGGCAAAAAGCTCAAAGCAATAATAATAATGTAAAATGACAATCCCACATTAAGAATTAAAACTCTAATTCAAAAAGATATATGCACCCTTATGTTTACTACAGCATTATTTACAATAGCCAAAATATAGAAGCAACCTAAATAACCATTAATAGATAATTGGATAAAGAAGATTTGATACATACATATAATGTAATAAAAAGTAATACAATCTTGCCATTTGCAACAACATGGATGGACCTAGAGGATATCATGCTAAGTGAAATGTCAGACAGAGAAAGACAAATACCATATGATTTCACTTATGTGTGGAATCTAAAAACAAAATAAATGTACAAACAAAACAGAAACACACAGATACAGAAAACAAATTAATGATTGCCAGATGGAAAGAGATTGGGAGGTGAGTGAAAAGGGAGAAAGGGATTAAGAAGTACAAATGACAGTTATAAAAGTGTCATGGAAATGTAAAGTACACCACAGGGAATATAGCCTATACTATAGTCTATACTATTATAATACTATACTATTATACTATTATAATAACAATGTATAGTGTCAGATAGGTACTAGACTTATCAGGGTGATCACTTCATAAGGTATATAAACATCTAATCACTATGTTGTACACCTAAAACTAATATAAAATTGTACATCAACTGAAATTGAAAACTAAATTTAAAAAAAATGTCAAAAATGTGCAGAAAAGTCTTGGTAAGGCTTATTGCATCCAATTGTTCTAGAAGACAAAGAAAGATCATAACTAGCCAGTTGAGGTTACTTAGTCTGAGGACTTCTGGGAGTAATTTTACCAACAGCTAACAAATACCAGTTAGGAGTATAAACTTTAGCCAGGCTGCTTACCTTTTTTTGTTGTTTATTTTTTTAATTGAAGTGTGTTGTACATTCAGAAGCATGAATATTTTGTGTACAGCTTGATGAACTTTCACAAAATGAACACCTTCATGTACCCAGGACTCAGATAAAGAAATAGAACTTTGACGGCCTAAGCCTGAGTCTTGTCCTTTCGCCCTCCTCCTGGAACAACATGAGTTTCAGCACCTGTTCCAGTTTTTCCACCTGTTATTGGCCCCTGGGCTCTGTGTAGTCACATAGCTACTAGTTCTGGCCATTCCATCAGCATCCGAGGTGGCTGGGAGTGAGGGGCCTGACTGCAGGAATGATCTGGGTCTGGAGGGTATAGGGAATATCCGGACCAAGAAGGAGACTATGCAATGCCTGGCCTCCAACCTGGTGAGGGTGTAGAGCCTAGAAGCTGATAGTCAGAGACTAAAGAGGTAAATCTAAGAATACCTGGAGGAGAAGGGACCCCAGGTCAGAGACTGGGGACATTACTTCAAGACCACCAAGGACCTGGGTGCTCAGATCTTTGCAAGTTTTGAGGACAATGCCTGCATTGCTCTGCAGATTTACAATGCTTGTCTGGCTACTGATGACTTCAGTCAAGTATAAGATAGAGTGAGCCATGCACCAGACTGTGGAGAGTGACTCTGTGGCCTCTGAAAGGTCATTGATGACACCATTATCACTCATCTACAGCTGGAGATGAAGACGGAGGCTCTGAGGGAGGAACTGATTTTCATGAAAAGAACCATGAAGAAGAAATAAATGGTCTGCAAAAACTGATTGCCAGCTCTGGGTTGTCTGTGCAGTTTGGGTGCCCCCAAATCTCAAGGCTTCAGCAAGATCAGGGCAGACTTCTAACCCCAGTATGATGAACTGGCTTGGAAGAACCATGAGGAGCTAAAAAAGTGTTGGTCCCAGCAGATTGAGGAGAGCACCACAGTAATCACTTTTCAGACCTCTGAGAAAGGAGCTGCTGAGATGACACTCACAGAGCTGAGACACAGCGCAGCCCTTGGAGATTGACCTGGACTTGATTTAAAAAAATCTGAAATCCAGCTTGGAGAAGAGCCTGTGTGAAGTGGAGACACTATGCCACGCAGATGGAACAGCTCAACAGGAGCCTGCTGCACCTTGAGTCAGAGTTGGCCCAGACTTCGGAAGAGGGGCAGCACCAGACCCAGGAGTATGAGGCCCTGCTGAACATCAAGATCATACTGGAGGCTGAGATCACCACCTACCGCCACCTGCTGGAAGAAGGGGTGGACTTCTATTTTGGTGACGTCCTGTACATCAACTCCATGTAATTCATCTAAAAGATCACAGCCACCCACAAGATTGTGGATGGCAAAGTGGAGTCTGAGGTCAATGACACCAAAGTCTTGAGGAGTTAAGGCAGCAGAAGGGGGGCACCAGTTGAGGGGGGCAGGAGGCCAATACAGTGCTCAGAAATCATTGAAAATAGAAAGAAATAGAACATTATCAGCATAACAGAAGCCTTCCTTAGTCCCCTTCCCAATCATTACTGCCACTTTCCTATTATTGTTGCAAGAAGCGACACCCAAAGGAGGAAATTAGACACTCAGACAACTTGGTTAAAAGAAGAATTTATTAGCTGGCGAAGCACGTGGGGCTTAACAGCACCAAAACCCGAGCTCTCCTTGGTTAGATTTCTTATATAGCCTTGTAGTGTCCATGCAAGGGGAGCATGATTTCTTTGTCTGAGGTTTTACATGCACCTCATGACTCAGGATGGGGAGGGGGAGTTGCCGGTCGGGGGGCTGCCAGAGAGAATTTCTAGACTACTGCTTTTATCTTATCTATAGGTCGTTTGTCTTGCAGATGTTGCAAGAGTTTCCAGAAGGCTATTTAGAGATTCATAGGATGCGGTTACATTTTCCAGTTGCTTCCTCTCCTTTCTTATGTCAATTAGTTTTGTCTTTTAACTCTGTAACTAGCTTAAATATCTTTAAACAAAGATACAATGTATAATTCTGTGTTTTTTCATCAATAATAATTCTTGTGAGACTATGATTTATAATAAGAAATATTTATTTGGTCTTTGACCTGTTCCTGACACAGAACTCCTAAAACTCTTTAAATTTCCTAAGTGATGAGAATGATGAAGGTGTCTTTTGTTACATTAATGCAGTGACTTGGAAAGCCCTTAGGTAACCTAAGAATGGGGGCTGGTTTCCAGGGGAACCAGCTACAATGATTAGAGTGTTAGAACTTTTAGTCCCAAACCCCAAGCCAGGGTTGGGGCCAGGGAGAGAGGAATGGGGCTCAAGGTTGAATCAATCGCCAATGGCCAATGATTTAATCAATGAGTATGTAATGAAGCCTGCATAAAAACCCAAAAGGACTGGATTCAAAGGTTGGTGAGCATGTGCAGGTGCGGAGAGAGTGGTGTCCTTGGAGAGAGCATGGAAGCTCTGCACCCTTCCCTCCTACCTTGTCCTGCGCATCTCTTCCATCTGACCGTTCCTGAGTTATATCCTTTTATAATAAACCAGTGTTCTACTAAGTAAAATGTTTCTCTGAGTTCTGTAGCTGCCTTAGGAAATTAATTAAACCCAAGAGTCGTTAGAACTTCTAACCTATAGCTAGTCAGTCAGAAGCACAGATGACTAGCATCTAAACAGAGCTGGGGGACTGTTTCGTAGGATTGACCCCCTAATATATGGGGTCTGACACTACCTCTGTGTAGATAGTATTCAGAATTGAGTTGTAGGATAGCTGGTGTTTGAGAATTGCTCATTGGTGTGGGGAAATATCGTCTCCCCATATGTTGGAATTGGTGCCCAGAACCTTTAGAGACTCACCGTGTTGTATATGGCTGTGGTTTGCTTGTTTTCTTTGTAGGTAGCATTCCATTATATAAATGCACTATGATTTTTAAAAATCCATTTACCATTGATGGGCATTTGGGTTGTTTTCCTTTGGGAAGTTTTACACACGGTGGCGCATAAACAGTCTTGTATCTGTTTTTTGGTGTACATCATGCAGAGTCTTTTTCATTTTTGTTAGAATGCGTATCTAAGAGTGAAAATGCTGGATTGTGGAGTAGGCAAATGTTGAGCTTAAGTAGATACTGGTGAACCAGTACCTCCACTTAGCCAAAGTTGGTTTTGCCAAATTGTACTTTTCATGTAGGGAGGAGGGGAGACAACTAAAATGTTAATCAAGCTACGTTCAGAGACTGCAATATGCTGATCAGCCCTGCAGCCAGGCCAGGAGGACACCTGCGGGACAAAGGAAGATGTCTGCTGGGATTGTTAACAACTCATTTTTCACACCTGTGGAAGGGGAACCAAGAAAAACAGAGTCTTTAAGTGGCGCCCTCCACAAATAAAATTATTCATTCCCTATGGCTAAAACCATGGGGAACCTAGGTTGAAGGCTGGGAACTGCCAGCAGTCCTCTCAGGCTACATACTCTTCCCCTTCCCTTTCTTCTCTGTTTGTCCCTATCAAAGATAATGGGAACTAAAGAATGACATATAAACTGAATTCCTTGAACACTCGCTCCCGGCACACTCCCCAAACTCCTCCACCCCACTCACTGCCTTTCCAAGTCTCTCTCAGTTCTCTCATTCTCTGCCTCTGAGAGGAGACCACACTCTGTGGACTGTTACTCCTTTTCTAATAAACTTCCCTTTGGACTCTAACTTTGGCGCGTGTATACTGAATTCTTTTTACACTCTCTGCCAAAGGACCCTCTTTTTCTCTGTGTGTGGGGCTGGGTCTCCCTGTCACTTGTCTTGCATCACTCTCAAAAGTATATGAGACTTCCAGATGCTTCTCATTCTCACTAACACTTGGTATGTCTGACTGTCTGCTTAATTTTAGCCTTACTGGAGGGTGTGCAGTGGTATGTCACTGTGGTTTTGATGTTCTTGATGAATTATAAGGTTGAACATATTTTCATATGTTTTTGAACATTTGGTTATCCTCTTTTGTAAAGTGCCTGGCCAAACCTTTTACTCATTTTTCTATTGTACTGTTTCTCTTTTTCTTATTGATTGGCAAAATTTTATTATATTTTATTAACTATATGTATTTAAGGGTTCATAAATAGTCAAAGTAAAATGGATGAATCACTGAAGTAGTAATTAGTAAAAATGTATTTGCTCACACCAAAAAGACAGTTTGCAAATTGGGAATAAACCAAAACATGGAATAAAGCTCAAAGAAGTGACCAAAGCAGGAAGTTTTTATATCTTTTAAATTAAAAAAAAGTAATTAATTTTGAAGAATTGACAGTGGGGTGCAGGCTTGGTGTAGCAGATTGCTGAAGAAGAAACAAAGTTTGTTTATATAACCTTTTCGGCCTTGAATTCTCTAACGCTGGCAATAAGTATCCCTCTCTTTCTCTTGGTACAGAGAGGCTACTTTTTATATGGGAAATTTATTTCCTCCCTTCAGGGAACGCAAAAGAGGGTCAGAGTGTCCTTCTTGCACGGGTCGTTTCTTAAATAACTTTAATGCAAAATAATCAATATGCCACTTTGGCATATTTGGGGGCGGCCTGACCTGAATCCCATCATTAGCCTTGCAATATAAGCTAAATTAAGCTTTGTATGACTAAACTGGTTTTGTCTGCTCAGGGTAGCTTCAAGGCTGGTCTCTATTTGCTTTCAATTTTAAAAATATAAATTATTCTGGATATGATTCCTTTGTCAGATATAGATACTACATATATCTTCTTTCAAACATTGTTTTTTTCCTTTTTGCTTTCTTAACAGTACCTTTTGAAAAATAGTTTTAATTTTGATGCAGTTCACTTTATCAACAGCATAGTGGTTAAGAAATTAGCCCTGAAGTTAGACATATGCTAAAGTCCCAGTTCTGACTCTTATTAACATTGTGGGACTTGGGCAAATTGTTTTACCTATCTAAGCTTGAGTTTCCTCATCTGCAAAATGAGAATAGTAATCTCATCTCCACATGGTACTGCTGTGAAGATTAATTTGGATCATTTGTGTGAAGCACTTGGAACTCTCCTAGGTGTGCAAACTGTTATTATCCACATCATTATCATTGTAATACTTATTATTTTATTTCCATGTTAAAATAATTACGTAGGAGCCAGGTTGTTGAGAGCAATAGCTTGCCAGTCCTTGGGGTCTGCAACTCTCTAAATAAAACTTACTAAAAAAAAATTATGTAATAATAGCACAATTTTAATAGGTTCATATCATGGAGTAAACATAATTAATTTGTTCATATTAACTTTAATATAGAAACATAATTTCTCTGGAACTGTTTAATATTGTATTGCAGGCTGGGATCAGGCAGTGTAGTTGAAGAGATTTCTTCATTGTCTAGAATCTACATGACTAGAAAGCATTTGATTTGCCAACACAGTTGATTTTGAGTCTTCAGTTGTCTCAATCCATCTTTGTTTCATTATATCAGCTGTGTCTTAATATAGTGAAATTCCACCACCTATGTCAATAAACCTTTGAAAAAGGAAACATACTTCAATTCTCCCTTTAGCATCACTGGGAAAAAGTTCTTATGATCACATTTACACAGTTGTTCATCCAGATTTACCTGAAACTTTATTAAACAATTCTCTGAAAGTAAGGTAGGCATTTTTTGGAATTTGTTGAAAACACCATGGTATCATTCAGTGTACTGTGGTCTTAATTTTCTAAATTACATTCTGGTTCCCCAAGTTACTAGGGCAATCTTAGATTTAGGATTGTTCTTCACCTAGTGAACTTGTAATAAAACTGCAACAAACACGAAGACAACTGAAGTGGGAAGGTGACTGATTTGACATAGTGAGAAGTAGTTTTGAAAATTGTAAACTGATTCATTTCTTTCAAAATTGCTTCATACCTACCATCTGTATATAAAGATCAAGCAGAGACTGGTCATCTAGAATAAACCTAGAATCAGTGAGTCACGGCGTATACAGTGTAAGACTTGGTATTTACTAAGCACTTTTTATAGTCAAGTACCTTCTCAATGCTTAGTATGGATTATCTCTTTTAACCTTCCCCACAATCTTTCAGAAGGGGTACCATTTCATACCCATTGTACAACTAAAGAAAACGAGCCTTGGAAAAAATAAATAATTGAGCTGCAGCCACACAATTAATAAATGATAAGTCAGGATTCAAACCCAGGTATCCAGACTCAGTATCTGTCACTCTTTACTCACAATATACTATGCTCTATTTGCATTCTATCAGTAGATACTTAACTTCTGAGGGGAGACTGCAACAGTGCTTCTCAAGATGTACTCCAAAGAGAGACCAGTTATGTTCCCTACACCACAACAATGATAATCTGACCAGCTTAATGATCAGCCATATTGCAGTGAATCCACAAAGTCCCTCTATTAGTACATATATAGTAAGACACACTCCACAAAGCATGTAAAAGTAAAATCAAGAACCTAAATCATTCCAGACACTTTGTTTAGAATAACTATCACTGAAAATTCCTTCGATCAGGTATTTCTATTATCCTTATAGTAGTCTTTTAAGCAGCTTCTCTACCAACACATACCAGTTACCATTGAACCCTGTATCACAAAGGATAAATCAAGGTAATTTAATAGACTTAAATAGCATAAGAATGGGAAGTGATACAGGAAAGAAGAGATTAAAAAAGAATAAGGGATTGGACAGAAATAAAGCATAGAATTGGGATCTAGATTGATTGAAAAGATATAAATTCTTTATATTAATATGATTTCTTTGTGACTCTTTAATGTGATGTTCTTATGGTTTCTTCTGCTCTATTCAATTATTAAGATGGTTGATTAAAACACACTTTGCCAGTAACCAAATAATCAATCTGATTTAGTGATCTTAACAACCTAATCTGGATATTATTTCAGTAAAGTATGAATCTCATTCACTATATATTATAGTTATCTCTGCTGTGTAACAAACCACCCCAAAACTTCATAGCTTAAAAAACATAGCAATCATTTATTTGGGAGCAGGGCTTTGCAGAGGTGGCTCATTGCTGCTACACACAGTAATAGCTGGAGTGGCTGAATGATCCATTTTTAAGATGGCTCACACAGAATGCTGCAAAATGGTGCTGGCTGTCAGCTGAGAGTTCAACCAGAGTGATGGAATGGAGAGACTTATTTCCCCATCTTATGGGGTTCTCCATAGGCCGTTGGGACTTCTTCAGGTTTTGAAAGCTGATTCCGAGAACAAAGGTCTCAAAAGAAACCAGATGCAAGCTGTTGCCTTTTACAGCCTAGCCTCAGAAGTCATATAACATCACTTCTCTTGTAATCACAAGCCGGCCTAGGTTTAAGAGGAGGGAACATAATTCCCACTTCTCAACAGGAGGAGCATTAAAACTACACATTAAGCAAAGCATTTGGAATGGGAGATATTGTTGTGGCCATTTCTGGAAAGTGCAACCTACCATACCATATGTGGTCATCATTCACTGAGCGTTGAATTAAGAGTTACATTTTCAGTAGTGAGAAAAAATACACACTTATTGTATGGTGAGGGAAACAGGAAGTGTTCAAATAACCACATTAAAAAATATATATATATTTATATATATATATATATAAATTATATATATATAATTTATATATATATAAAATATATATATATAAAATTATCATGGTGATAAATTGTGCAACTGAGAGATCATGAGGGAGTATGAAGTCTAAGAGATCAGCAAAGGCTTTTGGAAAAACAAATAAGAGTTAAACTGAAATCTTAAGCATGAAGAAAGGTAAATTTTCAAAGAACATTTTATACACAAGGAACAGCCTGTGAAAAAGTTCTATGGCAGAAGGACAGAACATGATGAAAACAAGAGTATGAAGAAGGCTTGTGTGGCTGGAGAAGTAAGCAAGAAAGTGAGAATAAAATAAGTTGAGGTTACAGAGGCTTATAGAAGAAGTGTCTAGACGAGGCAAGAGCATGCTAAGGCTTATCGCCTTTAGTCTCAGAGTAGTGGGAAGCCATGAAGTGTTTTAAGCAGAGGCAATGGCATGATCAGATTTGCATTTCAAAAGGTACACTGTCTTCAGTGTGAAAGATAAATAGTAGAGAGTGAAAGTGAGGAGTACAATGATGTGGCTATTGGAGTAGTTCAAGCAGAGGAAACTAATAAACTAGCCTGGTAGTAGAGATGGGGAGAATGGAACAAATGCAAGAAACAGAAAGGAGGGCCTGTGTTTATTTAGGTCTCTCCTGAACTACTGGACTCCAGTTCCTCTAGAGTAATAAGGGTCAAATCCTAATAACCTTTGAATCAATACCACTCAGCCCACCATCTGGAATTTAAGAGATAATGAATGAATAAATATTTGTTGGATGGATGGATGGATGGATGGATGGATGGATGGATGGATGGACAGACAGAAGAATGAATAAAAAAATAGAGACACCTCTCCTCTTTAATTTCAAGTTCTTTTGCCTTAGTGCCCTTATTCCTATTGTTCTCTCTTCTTGTAACAACCCCCCTGCTCATTCTTACTTCTCTCCATGCCTTTATCAATCTCTTCCTCACCAAGGGAGCTTTCTTGGATCTCAGGCCAGTTAGATCCCCTCTGTGCCTTCAGAGGACATTGCTTTCAGATGTTAGAACATACCTCACTTTATTGCAATACTCACGTTGTTCCTTTTCTTTGATCGTGTGAGCCCCCTCAGGCAAGGACTGTGTCTGGTTCACATTCTTAACCCTAGCAAACAGAACAGTGTACAACCTACAGTAGGTACTAGTCAGTATTTGTTTATATCAGTGAATGAAGGAAATGATTTCTGTGTGAATAAGACCACCAAATGTGAAGGTGTCAGAGCTGACATTCTGTGGTGGGAAGTTAGGAAGGCAACTAGTCTTTTTTTCCGAAGGTTTGCCATTGCCTCTGCCTGAGAGTAGGCCAGAAGGTTGCTGGAGAGCAGTCCTCTTTGCTCTTCTTCCCTCCCAGTGTGCAACCAAGAATCTGTCTCAGCATTTGAAGAAATACTCAGGTGAGATTTCAGAATTCTCCCCCATAAAATGCAATAGGAATGAATTGGGCCCAAAAGAATATTTAAAAGCAGGTGCTTTCAATTAAAACTTTAATAAGTAGACTACCTCTCCCATGAAATAGTTGGAGCACTATTTCATGCTTTCATTGAGATCACTAATAAAATATAAATACTTGTGTAAATGGGAAAGACTATCAGGTAAAATGCATAATAATTTAGGCCCGTGCGTCTTAAATGGAAATCCACATGACTTCTCCAGGAGAATTTTTAATTTTAGTTTTAAATTAGGTGTTAATTTAAAAATTAATATAACATATTTCAAATTATCTGATATACTTACTGTTTGGTGGGGAAACAGGCTAAAAAACAATATTGATAAACAGTTTTAAAATAGAAAAGGGTTCTATATTTATGATTATATTGATGCTGAGTGTGATCCATCAAGGAGGTTAGTTTTAAATGTGTTGATAAGCATGTCCAGTTCCATTGCACATCCCAATGTCAAGATGGTAACACTCATCCCACAAATATTATACAGCTTCTACTAGTTTCAAAGACAAACAAACCTCAAAAAACATCTTATTTTGGGCAGTGATAATTTGCAATTAAAAATCATTTTCAAAGAATAAGATGTGACTATAATAATATTATTTGAAAATGATACTGTGCATCAGAGTAACATTGTGAAGTAATAACATATAATAAGTGGTTTTTATGTGTAAATTCATTCATTCTTTTGGTATGTGCAATAAACCCTACACTGTTCCACGCTTTGGGAACATAGCAGTAACTCAAAACAAGTTCCTGGTCCTGTGGAGCTTACATTCTTGTGAATGACATCTAGGCACCAAGTAAAGCCAAAGCACATTATAGTCCAACTATGCAAACGAAAGTTATACAGTAGTTTGGAGGAAAAAAGAGTGGTGAGAATTGAGTCCCCACGGGGCACATTGTAGTCTATACATTGCAGCCTTAAAACACCTATGCCAGATCAACCATGTTCAAATTCACAGTGAGAGAAGACTTACTGAATTGATCTTGTCTCTGTATACAAACTTGCATAAAATTGATTAGCATGTGAATAAATAATATTTAAGAAAAAGAGTTTTAGTAGTTGATATCTTTAAATTTCTCAGTTATATTCTGGAAATGTTAATAAGCATTTTATTAGTTTGATGGTTTGACATAGTTAATTTGTAAATTTCTTTTTGGGTTGATAATTGCATGAGCAGGTTTAAAAGAAGTATAAGCAGGAGGAATTTAAATTTAATTTTGTAAGCAGTTTTATTAAAGTATAATTTACATGTCATAAAATTCAATCTTTAAGTGCGCAGTTAAAAATTTTTTTAGTAAATTTCTACAATTGTGCAACCATCACCACAAGACAGTTTTAGAACAATTTAATTTCCCCAAAAAGTTCTCTTGTGCCCCTGCTTTCACCTCCAGACGCAGGCAATCACTAATCTGTCTCTGGAGATATTCCTTTTCTGAAAGTTTCTTATAAATTGAATGTTTTATGTCTGGCTTCTTTCACTCAATATAATGCTTTTGAGGTTTATTCACCTTGTAGCATGTATCAGTTTTTTCATTTCTATGGCTGAATAAATTTGTTACATATATAAAATACATTTTGTTTATCCATTAGCAGTTCATGGACATTTGGATTGTTTTCTAGCCATTCACTTTTTTTTATTATATTTTTCCCCCTAAGTTTAAAAATATATGTTTAGTTTTATATATAATTTTACACATAATTTTTAAAATTAAACTTTTAATTTTAAGAGAATTGTAGAATCACATGGAGTTATAAGAAATAATACAGAGAAGATTCTTGTGTACCCTTAACTCAGTTTTCCCCAATTAACATTTAGCGAAACTATAATATTATAGCAAAAGTAGGATATTGGCATTGATTCAGGCAAGAAACAGAAAACTTCCATTATTGTAAGGATCCCTGCTAGCTTTCTTAGCCACACTCACTTCCCTCCCATACATACCTACTCCCTCCTTAACCCTTAGCAGCTGTTAATCTGTTTTCCATTTCTATAATTTTGTTATTTTAACATTATTATATAAATAGCATCATAGAGTAGATCATCTGGGATTGGCTTTTTTTCATTTGGCATAGTCCACTGGAGATTCACCCAGGTTATTGCATGTATTGATAGTTTGTTCCTTTTTAAAAATTGCTAAGTGATATTTAGTTTTGAAGAACAGTTTTACTGGTTATAGAATTCTTAGTTGACAGTTATTTTTCCTTTTAGCATTTTGAATATATCATCCAAATGCCACTGGCCTCCATTGTCTCTGGTGAAAAATTAGCCATAAATTGCACTGTCATTCCAGTGTTCTGTGAATTGTTTTTCTTTCTTGCTATTTTCAATATTTTCTCCTTGTCTTTAGTTTTAGTTTTAGCAGTTTAACTAACCTATGTCTAGATATGGATCTCTTTATGTTTATTCTCCTTGAGATTTATTGACTTTCTTGGTTTTGTAGAGTAATGTTTTTATCAATTGTGAGATGTTTTCAGCCATTATTTATTCAGATAATCGTTCTGCCCCTTTATTGGACTCTCGTTTCACTTTCTTTGGTACATTTGATGTTGTCCTACAGATCTCTGCTTATTTTTCTTTACTCTTTTTTTATTCTTTCTGTTCTTTACTTTCCCTTGATTTATCTAGGAAAAGTTCACTGATGCTCTAGTATCATATCAGATCTGATGTTGAACCCATCTTGTGATTTTTTTCATTTTAGTTATTGTACTTTTTAACTCTAGAATCATTTTGTTTGTAGTTTTTATCCCTCTATCAAGGTTCTCTATTTGTATAGTAATAGTTACTATATTTTGTCTTTGAATATGATTCCTTTTCATTTTTAAAACTTATTTTTAAATAATTGCTTTGAAGTTTTGTCTGCTACAACTGATACTGAGGTTCATTCAGTCAGTTTCCACTGACTAATTTCTCTTCTGAGTAAAAGTTAGATTTTCCCATTTCTTTGCATGTCTCAATATTTTTTTTGAAAACTGAACATTTTAAGATAATAAATTATAGCAAATCTAGATTCTGATTTTTTCCTATAAGAGATTTTTTTAAGTAACTTGCCTGGACTTAACTTATAGAATCTGTCTCTCTCATAGTGTGTGGTTGATAATATCTCTGCTTTTTTTTTTTAATATTACTCTTATATAAAAATTTAGCCTGGTTTCCTAAAGCTTTTCCCTTAGTCTGCATAGCTTAATGGTCAGAAAATGATTTGGGCAGCAGTTATACTCAAGCACATTAAACCTATAAAGCTTCCATCCTTTGACAATGGATTTAGGCATTTCTCAAGTCTTCCTCAGCTTTGACTTTCCAACAAATTCTTTTTTGTTTCCTTTGAATGTACATGTCATTCCTCAGTTGGCCAGGGATGTGTAGAGGGCTTATCTTGTTTTCCTGTGACTCTCTCATTTCCAGGGTATTTCCATTATATTTTAACTTGTCTATTGCTTGCCACAAAGCAGAACCTCAGCGTAGAAGAGCCATAAATTATCCATACTTGTTTTCTATTGTGCTTGCTAATTTCAGTAATAATGTCGTTTGGCATGAACTTTTGTCCTCCGCTCCAAAAGAAGTTTTCCTCTTTCTGGCAGAAGCTGATGGTGTTCACAATGGCTCTGCCCTACTAAACCAATATGCTAAATGAGCTGGAGGAAAGTAGAAAGAGATACATTCCAGGCAAGAAGATCATAGATTCTCACTTTTCTTATCCAAATTCCAGTATTTCTTCATGAATAAACACCTCTCCATTTGTCGTTTGCCTTTGGTCAACCTTCAAGGACTTAACATGGCTGTTTTGACAATTTTATTCAGTTTTATACTTGTTTTGGAGGAGATGATGCACTGCCTTCTTCATGTTGCCATAATTGAAAGTCAATTAGATTAAGCTTATGATTTAAATATTTACATTACATTGGATATGTACATTTAGATAATATTACAATAACAATTTTATGTTATTACTGTGGGTATACTAAGGTATCTTTTTTTAAAGATGTATATTCATTTGGAAAATACTGTAGAATTTTTGAGAATTCATAAGGCAACATAAATTTTCTCCACTTTCAAACTAAATGTCATTTCTGACCAAAGTCGCTTTAATAGGCAGACTCATATATCATGCTCAATATTGTAAAGTGGAAAAATTCATTCTGAATCTATCTATCTTTCAGTTTATTAATTATTCCATTAAAAAATACCAAGTAGAGGCAGATTCTTCAATAAAAGAGTGAGTAGGATGAACATTTATTCTAAATGAAATATAGCAGGGGTCCTCAACCCCCAGGCCAGGAAGTTACCAGTCTGTGGCCTGTTGGAAGCCCAGTTGCACAGCAGGAGGTGAGCAGTGGGCCAACAAATAAAGCTTCATCTGTATTTGCAGCTGCTCCTCAGGGCTAGCCTCTCTGCCTAAGCTTCACCTCAGATCATGAGGCATTAGATTCTCATAGGAGCACTGTTTCCTGGTGCCAAGAAGGTTGGAGACTGCTTTTCTATAGCCTTTAAACAAATATCATATATACATACAGACTTTCCAGGAAACATTTTAAAAGTAAGTCTATTTTAAAGTTTTTTCATAGGATAGATGTAATAAATTTGATTCATGCTTTTAATTTTTCACTCATTTGTTTCCTGTAAGGGAACTTTATATCCCTAGCACATTGACTTTTGGCTCTTCATATGATATGTTTTGGCCCATGGAATTACATGCTATGTTTAAGCTGAAGTTTTAGATACAGTTTATAATGTTTCCCAGCCTCTTATATTTCTGTCCTTATGCCAACAACATGTCCCAGATAGGGGCAGCTCCTTCAACTTGAACCTCACAATGAGAATAAGAGCAGATCCACATTCAGGTCCATTGCCTAGAGCAGAACCTTAGCCAACCAGCAACCATCATGTGGTGTGGATTAGAAGTAAATGTGGTTATAAGCCACTGAGAGTTCGGGTTGCTTCTGTAGCAAACATTGATTCATATAGGCATAAAGATATGCCTCTTTAACAAAAGTTCTGAATTATTAAGATGAACATTTTTATGTCACTATAGCAGTAAAAGAAAGTATCTGGATGGGTTTCTTTCACATTTAGAGGGGTGTTGGGGGTTATAAGACGTAAAATATATGCTCTGTGGCTTGGGGAGATTCTCAAAAGTTCTGAAACTGAGGTTTGAAAGACTCAAGTGATTGTTGGAAAGATAAGCTTTGTGGATAAAGATATTTTTAGCGGATAATCCAGACAGTGGTTTCAAATATGAGCCATAAATTGAAGGTACTAGGGTAGCTGTTCCAAATGAACTCATCAATTTTCAATCAAGGTGCACCTTGAGTGAAAACTCCATGAAGCAAGTTCAGAATGAAGAGCAGATAGAATTTATTATTTTTTTAAAGATCAGAAAGACCAACTAGTACTAGATTGAAGGAGAATAGAACGTACACACTGAACTTAAAACTTTAATATTGCTCCATTATAGACTTACAAAACCATACTTCAAGTGATGGTTATGTTTCCATAGTATTTCATTCAATAGCGGTCACTATTTACCTTCAGACAGAATTGTTCTGAAATTATCAAGGACTTAAAGAGTTAACAGAGAGATGGTTCTTTTAGCACAAGCTGTGGAGGTGTTTAGCCGTAAGAGAAAAAAATCCTATGCTTTTACTTATGCTGAGTTATGGAAAAGTGAAAAGAACTGATAAAAGGGCTGACTCTTAAACAGAATCCAATTCAAAATAGAGGAAATAGGAATATTGCTCATTTCTCTCCACAGATGGAGCTCCTATCTCCTTGCAAAGTGGTATAGATTAAGGTGCAATTAAATCAGAACCTTGTGATCTATTTGATCTTGATTTGCAGGGGTCATTGAAATACTTAATCTGTCTGATTAAGTATTTAATCAGGAAATACCTCGTAGTTAATCAGTCACTAGGACTGAGAGGTATTTCCTGATTTCTGAAAAGCCCTGAAAGAAAACCAAGGTGGGGAAGGGGTAGAGGGAAACCCACGGTGAGTTAAAAGAGCTTCATTATTAGTATCTTTATACTCTGAAGTGGGATCTGATACTGACCTCGGTAAAGCTCTACAAATCAATTAAGCAACAGATTTTAGAAATCATCTCTATTCCCCAAGGTCATAGCAATGACTCACCTGAAAACACTAAGTATTCATTGCCTGAAAAATTATAACAATTGAGTTTCAGAAAGGGTTTTCCATTTTAAATAAAGTGTCTGCATCACCAGAATCTCTCTCTTGTTAGGTCTTGTCTCATTTTTTTTTCACCTACTGGGTTTTATGATTTTATGCAAAGTCACTCTGGAATAGTCTTTGGAGAAGAGAATTTTACTGCATAAAGAGAGCTTAGAATTCACCTGATGTGCCCTCTCCCTCGCCTCAATTCTAGAGATGAGAAAATGGAGCCCCCAGAGCCTTAGGCACTTACAGTCAGGCGGAGGCAGTGCTGGGTCTGGATCCCAAGTCTCTTGCCCTCCAAGGCTTTCACATCCCGAGCCCTCAGAGATTAATTTGGGATCAAAACATTTAGTCTTTTAACTCATCCAGAATCTCTTTAGTAGTGTTACATAGTCCAACTATTCTGTTGTTTTCTCTTTTATAGTCCGAATATTATTAATACGCAGTTTGGGAAAAGAGTGGGTCTCACTACTGACTCTTTGTGGCAGTAAGAGAAAAACATTTTTAACAGTCAGGTTTGAGATTTGAGTGTTAGTGTTTCTAATTCAATGCTGTCAACGACACTGGCTTCTATTAGTTATTTAGCACATATGAATCATGTTATAGTTTCAAAATAGTTTTCTATCAATAGTAACTTCTTAGCATGTATCAAGCTAGTTTTATTATTTTCTCCTCCTTAAAACAACTTTCCTGGTCACAACATATTTGATGACTGTAATTAGTTGTCCAGATGCTTAACTGTCTGAACACCTATAATCTACTTGGTGCCTAACAAAGCTTAGATTAAGGGGTGGGATAGCTTTACTTCTGGGGTTTCTGGTTGCCAAGGACAAGGTAAGAGATGGCAATGGAGGGATTTGGAAAGATGCAGAAGGACAACCTGTCTTTACTGATGACGACTAAAGAGTTTGCAGGTGTTCTAGCTCACCCCTGCTTCCAAGTCTTGGGTGACTCTGCCTTATTCTAGAAGTCTATGGTGCAGGGCAGAATAAAGGTGGGAAGGGCCATTGGCAGGGTTCACTTTACCCTTGACTAACCCCTCACTTGAAGGGGAAATCCATGAGATCACTTTAGATCAGGAATTCACCGACACTAGTCTTTTTGTTCCTAGCTGCTGTTGACAGGAGGGGACACCTTGAGTGATTCTGAACATGAACAGGCAATTCCAAACCTAGAATAAGAAAAAGGTTCTCCTTGGGCATGACTCAAATAGATAAGCTCTTTGAATCACAACATTTGAATCTGAGTCACTCGCCAGTCTTTTCTTTGTTCTATAAAGGCAATTTAAACACTGAGGTCTAAAGCAGGTCTTTTGATTCTCAGCCTTTCCCCTCTCAGTAAACTTCCATCTCAACCACCACATAGAAAGAGTAATATCTCTTTTAGACATTGAATTTTAAAAAAAAGACCGCTTTATATAAATGGTTTGGGGAGTTTTGAGGACTTGGGAGAATCACTAGAAATTATTGTCTGTTTGTACTATAAAGCTATCTCTGCATCTGGGACACATGGCCTGCCAAATGGCTCCATAAATTTGATTACTCTCACCTTTCTTCTTTCTCCTACCATGTTAAAACTCTTCTAAATTTCTGATCTACCAGCAACTTCAGGGGTGTTAAGACAAATGAGACCTAACAGAAGTTATGACCTTACATTGTTGCCAATTCACTATGATGCATCATCACATATTATATTTTTAGATACTTGCAAGTGTTATATTGGGCAAGCTCATATTTAGGTCATCCACTCCATCTTCCCCCAACCCCTCTGATTTTTAAAAGACTTTCAGAGCCTCTACAACCATACTTGTCAGAAATTCTTATTCACTTAGTTTACGTCTCATGTTACTGTTTAATTCTGTCCTCTTGATATCCAAAGTCCTGCCTAATGAACCTTGAACTATAATACCTAAATTTCATACCTATAAGAAAAGCTGAATTTAAGATTCCAACCTTCACCTTTTTAAATTCTTTCCCAGTTTCAACTCCTTCATTATTTTGTGTGTCCAGCATCCCTCTTTCCACTCTCTCCCTCTCTCTCCCCATACAATCTCAAATCTTCAGATTATCAGATGAGGGGCATGGATAGTCTTCATCACTTAGGATATGACCCCTCTTCCACATAATAGCTATTTATGTAGCCCAATATCTTTTGGAGCTTTCCTTCCTTTCCAAACCCCTAAACCAAACCATTGTAAGCTTCCCCATTCCTGGTAGTTTCATACCCCACCTGGTATCTCATGTCTCTCGCTGCTCTCATGAAAAGGTGGACGTTTGGCCATCATGGCAAGAGATGGTGTCAAAGAGTTTATACATGTTTTCCCATTGTGATAAAGTGTGCAATTAAGTGTAGACTTGGTCAAATTCTAACAATTCTCGTTCTGCTCAGAGAATGCAGTGGTCATATGATATAAAATGGTTTGTTACTCAAATCTGGTGCTGCTATGCAGCCTTCTGGTTCCATTGCTTCAAGTGAGGGTTACATGTTTCTTTTATCAGACTCAAAAGGAACCAAGAAAGTAACTAATGGAAATAAAGAAATGGAGTTTGAATGTCAGGGACTGTTAAAAGAGTAATAGAAAGACTGGGGGGGGGAACCCATTAAGCTAAGGAAACAGCAAAAAGTGCAGGTATAAAACAACAATGCCACATGCAAACGTGAAGAATTGTGTACGGATAATTCAGGGAAAATTATTCTGAAAACAACTCTATTACTGGAACTTTGGGTTGCTGGGCAGGGAAACTACCTGGAAAATAAAAACCATCACCTACTGTCTTCCTCATTGTATCCATAGCATCAGCACAGTGAATATTTGTGGATGAGATATAACACTGGCCAAACTATCCAGTGTTTTCAGACAAACTATACGTTTCTGAGACAAAGTCACTTCTATGCCCCTACAGGCCCCATCTATGGCAGGGTTTGTGCGAAAAATGATTTGACTTAAAGGAATGTATAGGGCACCGACTGACTACAGTTCGGCTCTCTACAGAGAGGGGAAAACAAGTTCAGCAGACACGAGACCACCTTTGAGATGTGTTTTTTACATTATTGTCTGCCAGCTCCTGCCCAACTTCTCCTGTCTCCACCTCGTGGACCCGAGGCAACCGAGGAGTTAGCGAGGGGGCAGTTCTGTTGTACCAGGGAAGTCTCTTGGGGGCAGTACGTCTCCTTTCCCTTGGCATCTCTCGCGTGCAACTGCCGCGCTGCCCCTCGCGTCTCCGCAAAGATGCAGAGGTCGAAGCACGTTGCTGTGCGGAGCTGAAGTGCTCCCGGATTCCGCCTCGCGCGCGGGGCTCCTGACGCCAGCCGAGATCCTGGGATAGCCTCCAGGATCCAGTGGGTGTTCCCGTCCCTTTAGAATCTCCCTCCCCAGCTCCAGGCCCGCTCCTCAGGCTCACGCCCGCCCCTTGAGGCGCAGCCCGCAGGCTCGCCGCGGTCCTCCATGCCCCGGGGCACTCGCGCTCCACGCTGCCCCGCGCGGGATTTGTCGCCTTCAGCTGCAGCAGCTGCAGCGGCGGCGGGAAGAGGGGTGGCGGGGGGTGGCAAGGGCGGGAGCCCCGGCCAGGAAGGAGGGAGGGGGGCCGCGAGGCCGTGCCGGGAGAGCCAGAGGGGTGCGCGGCGCGCCCCCGCCCTCCTCCCGGGAGCGAGGGTGCGGACTCGGCACCTGGCGCCGCTGGGCTGAGGCGGAGGCAGGGGCGTCGCGGCGCGCGGCTGGGCGAGTGAGTCCCCGGAGCGCCGAGAGGCGGGGCAGGCGGAGGACCGGGAGGCGGCGGAGGAGGCGGGGGAGGATGCCCGGAGCCGCCGCCGCCGCCGCCGCCGCCGCCGCCGCCGCGATGCTCCCGGCTCAGGAGGCTGCGAAGCTGTACCACACCAACTATGTGCGGAACTCGCGGGCCATCGGCGTGCTGTGGGCCATCTTCACCGTCTGCTTCGCCATCGTCAACGTGGTGTGCTTCATCCAGCCCTACTGGATCGGCGACGGCGTGGACACCCCGCAAGCCGGCTATTTCGGGCTCTTCCACTACTGCATCGGCAACGGCTTCTCCCGGGAGCTGACCTGCAGGGGCAGCTTCACGGACTTCTCCACGCTGCCCTCGGGCGCCTTCAAAGCCGCCTCCTTCTTCATCGGCCTCTCCATGATGCTCATCATCGCCTGCATCGTTTGCTTTTCTCTCTTCTTCTTCTGCAACACGGCGACCGTGTACAAGATCTGCGCCTGGATGCAGCTCACCTCCGGTGAGTGCGCGCTCACCTCCGCGGAGGCGACGTGGGGGGACCCCGGGGCGCCCGAGCCCGAGGCGCGGGAGTGGGAGGGACCGGGCTGTGCGTGTCGCTGGGTGCCGAGCAACTTAATCCGCTCAGGCTTGGGGGTGTGGGTGGCGGAAGACCTGGAAGGCCGGAATCCCCGGGGTTCGCCAGCCCCGGCACGAGCCTCTTGTCCCGGGGCTTTCGAGAATTTCTCCTGGGCCACCGGGGGGACCTGCCTGAGGCAGGGCGGCTGCTGGGCCGAGTCCGCTCAGAACTAAGGGCGGGAGACGCTACTGCTTAGTGTGTGTGCTGAAGGACTGAGGAGGGACTGACACAGCGAGACGAAAAGCGGATTTAGAGAGGTTGCCGTTGAAGGAGAGTCAGTCTGCTCAGTTCCTCGTTGGGACTGTTTCTGTCATTGGTTCTTGGGAGGCGCGCGCGCCCGCGATTGCGCGCGCGCGCGCGCGCGTGTGTCTTGGAGAGGGTGGTGGCTGGAGTGGAATTGTTTCTCTCTGTCCAGAGCAGTTGTAAAAATTTTACCGTGCTTCCGGAAATGCATAAATCCTCATTGTTTTGGGTTTCACCCTTTTAGAAGAATGCAGGTTAGGAAGTTCCTTAGCAGTTCTCTAGTGTCCATTCTTCAGTTTGCTTCCTTGTTACAGCAGAGGTCCTTCCATTCCATCTTTAAACGAAGAGAGAGGTCTTGAGGGAATCAAGGTCTCTTTTTTGGGAAGTGGCTTCAGAAAGATGGAAGAGAGGAAAACCTATTTCAGGAGTATCTCTGATCACTCTTTGCCAGTTGGTAATAGTTTGTTGCTAGCTGGAGAATATGAAATTAATTTTTTTCTGAGTATCAAAGTTACTCTTATCCCAGAAAGGATGGGGGTGCATTTCCCGACGTTTTTCTCTACATGCTATGTGAAGCCAACTCTCACTCTGCCAGGCACCTTGGGTGCCCTGCCTTCTGAAGGCAGCTCCATCCTCCCACGCTTGAAACTCTTGTTCTAGCATTGTCAAGGTCCTTTTGATTTTATGGATGATCTGGTGTAGAGGAAAAGAAGATGTCCAGGCAGCCAAATTTTCTCATTTGTGTTTTGTTTTATTTGATTGTTTTCATTCTTCAAAGATGTTACCCTCGAGATTTTGCATTTATTCCTATGCTTGGGAAGGTTTTCTGGGGAGTAGGGATTTGATCCCCAAGTTTACCAGAGTGATATAGGATGATTAAGCCCCTAAAAATGCTGGGCAAGAGAATTAAGGTTCATGATCTTATATTTGCTAGTTTGATATAAGAGAAGCTGGTGGGAGACTAAACTAGTATGGAAGTATTTGTCATGTCTTAGGTGTGTCTCAGTTGATTTTGATACGTCATGAACTGTGAACATGCTCTATGTGAAAAACAAGAAAAGAGCACTTTAGAGACTCCTCAGACTCTATTATCCTCCTGAAATGGGAGAGTTCTTTGCTTTTCCTTCTGTCTTTCCATTCCCAACTTATTGAGGCGTCCTTCATCTCTCGCTCCCACCCTAAGTTTTTATAGATAATGTAAACTCTTACGGACATTTCAAGAGCAGACTGAGATTTGGAATAAATTCATGTATTATAGTTGTTCTTGATGCTTAACTCTGGTTTGACTTTGAAGACAATAGGACATTGAGGATGCAGATGTTTTAGAAAAAGAATTGACCCTGCACAGCTAATTTAAATTTTTCTAAGTTAAATGACCTATTTCATTTGACTGGTGGTTCAAATCAGATTGTTTTTCAGAGGTCTGAAAATAATTTGCAAGTGATTTCTCAACAACATATTTTAAAATATTTTATTTTATGAGGTTTTTGTACTCTAAACCTAAGTTGTTGTTTTGTTTTAAATGAAAGAAAACTATTTTTGGAAAAGAATTATCAGCTTTCAAGTTAATACAAAATGCAACTATTAAAATGTTGTTTTACTTTCCTCTTCTTGGAACAGAGCACACAAAAATTGTTTATTCCGGGATAGTGAAATATGAAGTTATGTTTTCAGAGATTTGATGTTATTATATTATATATTCCTATATGTCAGTGCAAAAATGTGATGATGGCCCTTGTGCTAAAGAATATATAAGGACATTTACTTCATTTTTGTAGCGGTACAGGCCCTTTAGGTCTAAACATACTTTTTAAAGCTTTTATTTGTTATTTTATTTCTAGATAAACCACAGAAAAACATGTTTATTTATTAATAAAGTATGTTAATTAAAGAAGGATGAATTATGACAATGGGGCAATTAAGAATCAGTCAATTATATACACAGATTTTTAAGCAATAGGATGTAAAAAATATTTCGGAAGAATGTCACATTTCATGTGATTTTGGGGGTTTTGATTTTTAAGTCTCATGACACTAACAAGAAATTTATATATAATGTAAACTCTTATGGACATTTCAAGGGCAGACTGAGATTTAGAATAAATTTATGTATTATAGTTGTTCTTGACACTGTAAGTTACTTTCAAAGTTCAGTTTCCAACCTTTAGGCTATTTTTCTTTAATGTTAAGAAGACTTCTCATACATTTAACTGTACCAAGGCTAATCTCAAGTGTAATGTGCTACAGGGAAAGATGAGACTTAATGTACTATTTTATTATTAGAGACTATTTAATCTTCATTGAAAGTCAAATGATTAACTTGTGTATTTAGTTATCTAGGCATTTTAATATAGTAGCATCATTAATTAGAACCAGGTAGAATGTAAAATCCCCATATGAAATGATACACTAAAATGATGAGGCAGGAGACTTTCTTGTGGCAATACAACATCCAGAATTATTCTTTTTATGATTCTGAACAGTGAACTAGAAAAAAAAAACTTAGTTTTTTTGGACTTGAAAATTATGTTGCTCTTCTATCTTGATGTGTGAAGCACAAACACTTAATGGTGCTGTTATGAAGACCTGCCCTTTCCTTCTTACTCTCTGCTCTAAATCATTATTAACCTCAGTGGAGTGAAACTACAGAATTAGGAGCTAATATGTCACACTACTGTTGAATGTAATCAACAGTAGTTGATTACATATGGACTATGCCTGATTTAAAAACCGAAGACATAAAAATAATACATAAAATAAATAATAGCAATCAGAGATGCAAAATTTCCAAATTTACAGAGAGATAACCTTTTGAGAAGAAAAGAGAGATTTTTCTTCCTTCTGTATGATTTCTCTAACATGAAAAGAGGCAGATCTGTAATTGGTCAGACAGGGTAATAAAGTGCAGATTTAAAAAAATCAAGATGGGAAGGGAATTTTTTCTGCTTTGGGAAGTCAATTCTCTGCTTTCCTAGTTTTGTTCTTTAAATCGTGTTTCAGTCTGTTTTCAAATCATATAAAGGAGTTCTGTTTGTTTTACTGACTATAAGCTGTATCTTGAATTATTTCCAGAACCCAAGTGTTAACAATTGTAGGCCAAAGAAATCCTTTTTTTAAAAAAAAAATAAGCTAATATAATAAGGCAAAAATCAAAATTTTTAGACATATATCATAGACTTCTTGGTTGAAGGTAGCATGTGTGAAGAAGGGGCACCTGATCCAAGTTGGATTTCCTTATTCAGGAGGGATAAGGATAGGAGAAGGGACTTTATTTACCAGATCCCTTATCTCCTGTCATTCTGAATGTGCCAACAAGAAGGGCCACCAAGATGGCAAGACTCATGGTGGCATGGGTTAAGGGCTGACTTGTTTAGTCACTTTCCCTGACCTCCCAGCTTTAGTTTTGTTTAGCTCTTTTTTGCCAACTTGCTTTCTTAAATTTTATAACTTTGTCACATGAGATGAGACTCACCAGAGGTAGTCATTACATTTCATAGCCTGCAAGGCCAGCCTTTGTAATATTATACCTTGTTCTATATCTTGTCAGCATTTGAGACTACAAATGTGTTTGTGTGTTTATTTGTGTAATGTCTGTGTTCTCTAGTACACTGAAAGTTCTATGAAGTCATGTGTAATTTTTTCATATAGCATAGAGATCAAGATTGTGGACACTGGAATAAAAAGACGTTTGAACTCTGATTTGAACTTGGACTCTGACACTCACTGACTGTGTAACCTGGGGAATTAATCTCTTGTATTTCAGTTGTTCATCTGCCCAGTGGGCATATAATTGTCCTTACTTTAGGAGACTGGTACAAGGATTAAATAAGCAAATGTATATACTGACAACAGTGCTTAGTGTATAGTAAGCAAGCACTATTTGAGAGTTAGTTTTGCTTCCTGTTCTTGTGTTATTTTTATTGCTGTATCCTGGCACACAATAGTATGTGTATGGCAACTAGTAGGTATTCAGTAAATTTTTGTTGAGTTACTAAGTTAAAAAAAAAAAAGAATGATTATTGGGGCAAAGGAAAGGAGAAAGGAGTGATTTAGAATTTCCCAAATATGTTGAGAAGTGAATACAGTATACTTTGAAAGCCACGGGGCTCATCTTTCTCATTGGTTTGTGGCATCAGCAGTAATTGAACTAGAGGAACTCTTCCAACATTCTTTGATGGCAATGGTTGTGGCTTGGCAGCCTAATTCATGATGATCTTATTCTCAAATGGAGGAATTTTCTGATGCATAGGTAGTGATCTTCATTACAATGCTGGGAGAGAATCAATTATATCTTAGAATTCAGCAGAGTTTTCCTTACCATTTAGATTCTCATGAAAAAAAAATCACAGTATTCAAAATGGAGGTTTTTGTAAGAATCAAAAGATCACGCTTTTTTTTCCTAATCACAGTGGCCCATTTCCAGGTTGCTTTTCCTTATGGCCCTTCAGGAGCAATCTAGACAGATGAGGAAGTGACTTCCAGGTTTCCCATTTCTCCCTTCTGGACACCATGCAGATGTGCTTTTTTATGACCTGCCAGGCAGCCTGCCAAACCTGCTCCAATAGGTGGCCCTGTGTATGCAGAACTCTGACGTGGGTGCCCTGAAAAGGGGACAAGGTTGGGATTGATCTATTCAAGTGCAGACTTGGCATTCAGGACCATCACCAGTTCTTACCATTTGGCCTGTGCTGAGCAGCATGAGGAAGTGAGGTCTTGCCTCAAAGAGCTGCTTATCCAACTTGAGTTTGGTTGAGATTTTTCCTTTGCCAAAGCATTTCAAATATTCCCCCAGATGGAGAGAAATGAATGTATACCCCTGGTGAGAGCAGTTTTTATTTTTAACAACATATTCCACTTCTAAGAATTTTCTATTTACCAAGCCAAACTTACATGGAAATGATTTGAAATGAAAATTTAGAAACTGTTTATTATTATTATTTTTTGGTTTTAGGTAGTGTGACAAAGAATGTGACAATTAAAGAGATGCTGGAAAATGTATTAATGTGAACGTCAGAACAAATGATTTTTATAACAGTGAGATTTTAAGTGACTAGCTGTGAAAAATTAACAGGCCTCATATAACCCAAAACATATACTGTTAGGTGATTTTTTCTTAGTTCAAGGCTGCACATTAATGGCTTTTAACCATTGTAAAAATGGTAACAAGGTGCTTATATACTTCTATAAATAATAAATACAAACATACATACCTACCTAATGTAATGTGGTATCAGATACTTAACATGAAAACAATTATTTAATGATTGGTGCTTATGTCTGATATGAGGCTGTGACCCAGTAAAAAGAATTCAGATGGCCAGGCCAGTATATTACCTTATATGTATATACCTTAGAAGTCTTTCAAAGTGAGCAAGATTTTTAAAAAAGAGAAAAAGAAACAGTGGAGCATATAGCTATAGTTGCAGTGAGTGGCTCAGTACACTTCTGTGTGTCGTGTGCGGAGATAAACTATAGGGAGAGGAATAGAAAGAACTTCTGATCACACTCGTGTGAAGTAATACTTAAGGAAAATTCTAATTTGGGGGCTTAATAGCATAATAACTAGGAGAGTTTTAAAGTGTAATTTCCATAATATGTTTGAACTTTTTGGGTCAAGCACTAGCTTTAATTAATGTGGTTTTTTCCCCCTATAATGAATCAACTGGAATTTTTAGTTGATATGAGAAAAGACCAAAAAGCTAACCTTTATTCTTAATAAAAACAAGAAGATAGTAACAACAGAAAATAAGGGGCTGGTTCATTTAACAAATAATAAGTAAGTTATTTAATAATTTAAACATAAACTTATGAAAAACCATTGACTCATTTAAAAAAAAGAAATAAAAAGAACCTTTCCCAGAATCATAAATGTTCACATAATTATATCATGCAGGTCTCAAATTATAGCTACAATTCTGATCTCCTATTGCATAGGATTATTGTACCATTCATAGTTAAATCATCCTAACTGTAATCTTGAGCATATTTCTCATTCTTCTCTTAAAATAAAACACAACAATGAGGGGCTAGCAAGAGGAAGATAAATAAGTTTTTGATTGACCTAGACATGAACCATACCTAGCTTCTCTTTGGCAGAATGAAAGCAGTAAGCAAACCTTTCTGAAGTAGAGTTGCTGACATGGAATTGCCAGAATGGGTCTCCCATACTTGCATTCTGACATCTTCTCCAGCCTAATGAAACCAAGTCTGTGACAGAGTAGGGACTGTCCATATGTGCTTCATAGGAGAAGAGATCCTAAATGATAGGCTGAGTGAAGATAGTCTAATCACACGAGATTTTGAGATTATGGTTTATCAATGAAAGGGCTAGTGGAAGAGTAGTGAAAGGCAATGAAATGAATGATAAATCATTGTCAATCAGAAAAGAGGCCTTAGTTCAGAATCAGACATGCAGAACTTAACAGTGTTCTCCACATTTTTTTTTTGCCCTATTAGAAAACAGCGGCAGACAGGAGTTTGAGGGGAATTCAACTTCAGCTATAGTACAGAATGCAGCATAGGCCCATTTACTTAAGTGTCTGGAGACCATTTGTAAAAAAAGTCTGTGAAAGGAGTGCTTTGCACATCTCCTTTTTGGTTTTGATGAAGATCAAGAGTGAGGGTGCAAAATCAGAATGGGAAATGGGTATCGTCATTGACAAAAGGCTCAGTATTTGAAAAACAGGCAAATATATCCAACTGTGAAGAATGACAAGGATTAGAAGAGTGACACCAAAAATAATTGAAGTATGAATAAAAAAAGAATTAAAGAAATTCAAGGTTAAAAAGACTGTGGACTTTGATAACATCTAAAGCCTGTTGAATTTGATATAACCAATGGCTTAAAAATATATTAACACAGGACAAGCAGAGAGTTGCAATATGAATTACAGTGCAAAACAGTGTGCAAATCAAATTACCAAGAAAGAAAAATTATGACTCCATCCCCTCCTTCGTACAGGGAGTTATAAAAGATTCTAAGATCAAGTTATTCAAAGGGAGAGATGGTCGAACTTCTAGTATGGCAAATGGGAATATGGAGAAGGATTAAATAAGAAAGAAAAAGTCATTGTACAATGTGATAAAGAGCATTCTGTGGTTTCTCTTTGAAAGTCTAAATACAGATTGTGAAACTAAATTGATTTCTATAATGACTTTAATAAGGAAAGGGAGCTTCCAGTGAATATATTTAGGATAAATATATTTATGGAACATTTTAAGAACATGTACAGTACAAGCTAGATTGAATTTGTCAAAGATACAGATGGTTAATAACCAGCAATATTGTGGATCTGTATAATACCAAATATCAGTTAACTAAATATTCCTATTCTAGCCAGTTTACTGGGCCAGGTGTGGTACTGACTAGTTGGCATTTTTTGAAAAACTTCATGGGGAAAAGGAATGCCGTATTGCAGTTTTACAAATATGGTTTGTGACACTTTGGGTCATGATATCAATTTAGTATGTAATGATCAGCATTAAAACTTGGATTAAAACAGAATAGAAAATATGAATGTAATATAGGTAGTAATGGTTTTATGAAACCTTTATTTACATATGTATGGATGGATTAGATGGCAATGTATAATGTATTGCTTACTGTGGATTGTAGTAAAACATTTGAAAGACATTATTCCAGAGAAAAGATGATATGCTATGAATTTGGAAAAATAATTTTCTCTTCACTGGAAAATTGTAAAAGTTTTACACCAATTTATAGGTGATTTTATATGAGAGGGTAGAGTACATAAATACTTAACCTAAGCAATTTGAGACATTTTTTGTTGCTTTTCCCCCCTCACCTTCATTAATGACTTTTATTGCTAATGTACCCCAATTAAATTATGATTGAAAATAAGACTTATTTTTCCAGACATGATTTGGTTGGCCATTCATGCTATAAAAAAATGACATGATCCACCTCTGAGCAACAATCTAGCTTAGCAAACATTTAAACAAGTGTATTTAACCCAGTGCCAAATGGATATAGACTTACAAGCTTTTAGAAGTTGGATGGATATTAAAATTTAATTTAGCAATCTCCTGATTTTTCTAGATAAAGAAATAATGGTAAATACTAACTACTGAACAACTACTATTTGCAAAAACCTTTAGTTTAGTATATTTAACCTTTACAACAATCCTGCGAGGTTAATATTATAACACTCATTTTGCAGATGAAGAAATTGAGGCTTAAAAATTGTTAGCAGTCACAGAGCTAGTAAATGGTTGAGCTGTAATCAGATTCTCCTGCCCTACAGCACACTGCCTTGGCATCTGAGAGAAATTAAGAATCTTGATAAAATTACACCTTGTAAGAATTGAAACTAACACACATCTGATTCTCAGTTTGGTACTATTTCTACCACTTTCTTTTACCTCCCAACTTAATGTGCATTTGTTTAGCATAAGTCTTCAATATGCATTTTCACCATTCTGTATTAACATGAAGGGAAGGAACTGCTATTTACAGGGAAAATAATTATCTACATGTTTACCAGATTTCTCTTTTCAAGCATGCTTAAGTGTGATGAGGTACTCCTCATTCCAACCTTTTGTTTCCCTATCCTAGAGCCTGGGTGGTTCTTTGCCCACACTGCCCCTCTTGGTTATATGTCTCATCTCATCACTATCAGTCTTAGGCCATGAATCCTACAAGACTAGGGCAAATGTCAGCATTACTGGCTCTGTATCATCCATCCCTTCCCTGCATCAGATGCAGAAACGTTCCTAGTAGATTAGCTTATTGATGGTGGTAGTGAAAGTGGGGAAGGTAGACAGGATCACCAAGTCACAGACATGGTTCCAGAGAGGGAACAATAGACTTGGCAGCTTCTGGAGGTGTTAGGGTGAGGAAGTGGTCGTAAGATTTGCATCTTGACTTGGCCACTTATTGGCTGGATGATTTTGGGCAAGTCGTCTTACTACTCTCGACTTTTCATATTCTTGATGTTATTTTTATAAGATTTATATAATTGTATTCCAGATACATATAAAGAAATTGCAAGTTATGGATATTAAACTATATCATAATAAAATAATCAAATGTTGCTGAGCATATATCAACAAAGTAAATGTTAGGAAAATCATGGAAAATAGGGTGAAGTTAGAGCCGAAAGCAAATAGGGTACAATATTAGACAAAGTTAGATTTCCTCAATATAAAGACCTTAAATAAAAATATCTTCTGTGTTCTTAGGATTATTGAATTAATCCATGTAAAATGTAAAACACTATATACTAGCATATAGTAAGCACTCAGTGTTAGCTATGATTACTGCTGCTGTGATCACTGCTACTACCATTGAAGAGAGCAGGATTGGAGGAGTGGTTAGTATTCAGAAAACTTTGTGGACAGGAAGATTAAACTCACAATGCACAATTTAAAGAAGGACAATTTTGTTTCACAATTTGCATGTGCCAGACCTCTCTTGTTCTGAGGATCAAGGAAGATAATGGCTATGAAATCCTTTTAGAAACTGAACAATGTTATATAAATGCCATTGTGATTACTATAATGGATATTGTATATTACTAACAAACCCTGATTCAGTTAAGGGTTTAATTTTGTGTTATTAGGGCCTAGCTTTTCCATTTTATTTGTCTAAAGTAATGACTCAAAGTAATAAGAATGTATTTTGGAGATAATTTTGAACTGTTTAATAATTTTAACTGAACAAATTTGTTTGAAAGGCAACATGGACCATCTTTAGATTATGTTAAGACCTACCTAAGTATTTAGGAATTCTTACCCAAAGTGATAGAAAAGTACCCAAATTATTTCTTTTTCACAGTCCCTAAAACCAAAATGGAATATTCTCAATCTCTAAAAGCATCATGTAACAACAGGAACAAATGTGAAGAAGCCTTTTTTGTGACTATTTTAAATGTAGCTCTAATGTTTTAAAAATTGTTTCTTAATACTATACCCAAATCTTTATTTTTCTTCCTAAGCAAGAAAAATAGTGATTTAAGATTCTCCAATATATGTTTAAATGAGGATTATGTTGCTGTTTTTCATTAACATGTTAATTCCTTGTATTTCTTTAGCTTTTCTAAAGAAGTGTAAAAATAACAAACCCTTACATTGCTTCTTATTAAGATTTTCACTTCAGGTTTAAAGCCATCAGCTTTTTATAAAAAGAAAACATCAGTTTGTTATGACTACATCTATAACCATGACCCAAACCACTGGATTGAATAATGAACAAATGAATGTTCTCTTCTCTGCATATTATCAATATCCCCTTTTATGCTGAATAATCATTGTTGATGTTGACGAGAACTTATTATTGAAAGATGCTATTGAAAAGATGTTGGAAAAGAGATACTTCTAGAGATGCTGGTGAGCACTGCTGGACAGTCTCCCACCTGTGTCCTGCAGGTCATAGTGAATGGCTCTGCTCCTCTAGACCTCTCAGTCTCCTGGAAAGAGCTCTCCAGCAAGAGAGCTAGAATGGAGAAATGGGCCAGGATATGCCCCAACCTAGTTCACTTTACTGAAGACCCCTCACTGACTGCAGGATGAACTCTAGAGGGAGCTCCAGCCCTGTTATCGTGTGCTTCTTAAAACTACCTTTTATAGGGTCAGGTCCAGAATCACTATACCGCGTGTCAGATAACATTTTAGAGGATGAAGGGTGGAGCATAAAATATGAAGGTTGAAAAACAATGAGAAAAGGGATTCACCCACAATACATGCAGTAAGAGGAAAGCTCCTTTTACCTACAAAAAAAAAGCCAACTCTTGGACTTTCCTGCAGCCCATTTGCCTTGATATCAATTCTTTTAAATTAGTCTTTGTAAGTCACTTGACCTTTTAGGGAGCTTTTTGACTCTCCAGGGTACTACTTTTTTGAAGGACTCATTGGCATGGTATTTCATCAGAACATTTTGGCTGTTGAGTCTCAGCCTAGAGATGGACACTTGAGAATAACTTGAACATCACTGGAGGATTAGCAGGTCACTGGAGAATTCAGAAGAAGTTGAGGGATTCAGAACTACAGGATTCTAAAGAGTCATTTGATCTTGGTGGTCATGAGCTATGCATTATGTTTGCATCTCTGCAGCAGCCCAGGCATGTTTTGCAAATGAAAAAAAGTAGAGTTGGAAATTCCATTTCTTGGGAAACTTAGGGATTTTTCAGAATTTAAAAATAATGTTTACAATAATTAAGAATATGGACCCTAGCCATATATAAATCATGCTTCATAGGATCAGAATGAAAAACTGGGCACCTAATTTAATTATTAGCTATCTATTCTAGTCTCCATTTCCATAAAAACATCAGGAGAAAAAGAAGGAATGAGTGCCTGCTTTCTCTTATAGCTATTACAATTAGATGCAGTCATACACTCTTACAATAGGTTTCTTCACTGGAAGCCACTCAAAAAACACACAAATTCTGTTTTTTTTCTCTTTTTTTAAAACTGGAACCTGAGCTCAATCTGATTTTTACCTCTTTGGGAATCTGAAGTGCTGAAAGTTCTTTAGAGGAAAACTTTCAAATAGCACATTTTCCTGCTCAACATCAAGCCTTATTTTTTTTTCATCTCACAGTCAAAAAACATTATTTTTTAATTCTTACCAGAAGTCTTCCTCATTAGCCCCCAAACCCTACTCTGGTTCCAGTTCCAAGGCCAAGCAGAAAATTTGAAACTATACTGATCCTGCAGTTCAATACAGCAGCCTAGCATTGGTCTGAGACCTCTTAGAATTTGAGGACTAGCGTAGTGTGCATAGAACAAAGGGGAAAAATTCTGTGATCAGTCTGAGTTCATTTGACAAAAACTGTTCCCTTCCTTTAAAGAATTGTTTTTTTTTTAAACAAAGGTCTGTTAAAGAATTGATTTTTTTTAAAACAAAAGGTCTCTAAAAAACCAACGTAATGATTGTGAGAGGTGGTCTCTACACACTAATTTTTTAATTGTGATAGATTTATTCAGATAATAGAATGAGTCTTGCATAAAATTCTTCCTCTCTGTCTCATGGTGACATGAGCAGTTCTTATGAAATATATTCCTAAATGTGTTAAAGTATTGTAGGTAGAAATATGACTTAGAATTTGTACAATGAAAGAGGTGATTTAAATTTCTATTGTAGTTATAATGTTATTTAGTTTAGCCATCATTCTGGTTTTAATACTTGCAAAATTAATCATTGTTTTAGTTTATCTGCAAACATATTATGAATAATATATATTGCATTTGTGTGTATGTGGCTGTGTGTTTTTGTGTGTACAATTTAAAGAATAATAATTGTGTTTCTGCCACCCTGTTTTCTGATTATATCTACCCAGAGGTAGCCACTTTCCTGATTTTTGTGTTATTAGCCTACATTCCTTATAATAGTAATATACATTTAATGTACATATACATATAAGGTACACTAATGTATATATTTCTGAGTAACACATTCTTTAATTTTTGTCTGTTTTTAAAGGAAATGTTTTTAATAATTTACCATTTAGTATGACATAGGGGGTAGGTTCTTTTTTTTCTGCAAATACTATTTATTAGGTTAAGGAAGTTCGCATATTCATTCCTATGTCGATAAGTTTTTAGATTGTGAATATATGTTGAATTTTATTGAATGCATTTTCTGCAACAGTTGAGATCAAATAACTTCTCTGAATTAATGTATTGATGAGACAGAATATAATACTGGATTTTCTAATGGTGAAATAATCATGCATTTAAAAACACTACCACTTTGACACACATTGTGAATCTCAATCTCTAATATTTTATTTAATATTTAAAAAAATATTTTCATGAGTAAGGTAGATCTTTTTTTTTTCCCCTTGGTAATACTGTCTTTATTTAGTTTAGGTATCAGGATTATGTAAGACTCATAAAACTAGTTGAGAATTCTCTCTTGTTCAGGATTTTGAGAGAATTTATGTACTATTGGAATAATTTTTTTGAATGTTTGATAGAAATTATAAAACTATCCTGGCCTCTTATGTCTTTGTAGGAAGATTTTAAAGTACTGATTACATTTCTTTAATTGTTATAGAATCATATTTTCTATTTTATCTTGAGTCAGTTTGTAAAGATATATTTTTTCTAAGAATTTGTTTATTTCATCTACATTTTCAAATTTGTTGGCATATAACTGTTCATATTATGCTTTTGCAATCATAGAAGAGTTATTTGCTGATGTCTTCTTTGTTTTCTTTGGATCAGTTTTGCCACAGTTTGTCAGTTTTATTAGTCTTTTAAAAAGAGCCAACTCTATTGTTCTCTTTTACTTTCTTCTGTTATGTAGCATTATTTGTTGCTTTTATTTTTTTTATTTTCTTCTATTTTGTTTGTTTATTCTCTTGTTTTTTTTTCTAATTTCTTAATTTGGTTACCAAACTCATGAATTTTTAGCTGCTACAAACATAAAAAAACTGCTTTTCTAAAATGAGACTTTTGAAGAGATTATCATTAAAAGTTTTGATCTGGAATTGCATGTAATCATCTCAAGCATAACCTAAAAGGAAAAAAATAGATCTTGGTAATGGAAAGCTCAAATTTCTTAAAATATTTACATATATTCTGCTGGCATGGTTTATACAAATCTAGTATATTTAATATTGAATGTATATTCAATCTATTTAATGTGTAATATTCTATTTTTCTTATATAAAATAAATAAATAAGTGAAAGTTACATCTTGGTGTTCACAAATTCCCTCTCATTTATTCTAGCAATTGCTATTATAATAATATCATCTTCCATGTGTATCAGAAAAAGATGAGTGAAAACTCTCAAACGTCAGCAATCAGTTGGTGCCACCAACCTCAGTGTCAGCTTTAGTGCTCAGTTGCTTCTTTGGATTCTTGCTTTGTCTTTTTTCTTACCTGTAAGTATTTCTCTTACTCTCAGCTCAGCCATACATGTTAAAATTTTTTTTTTAACATTTTGAAGTGTTCTATTTGAGAGGGTTTTTGGTCATCTGGTCTTCCACCTTTCCCAAAATATAAATTCCATGGATAACAATCAGTTGACTTTGCTTAGTTCTATGGTCACATAAACTCCAAACTTTAAAGTGCCAAGTCACAGATTTATGCCATTGCTAAAAGAGGGACAGGATCAGAGAAATGTGGAGTGATGCATGCAAACTAATTTCCAGACCTACTACTCAAAACTCATGAATCCCCCACAGTGAGTTAGCACCATGTTTTTCTAAGATGGACTGTATATTAAGAGCAAAGGAGTGAAGGTCTCTGCTTTCAATGGCATATACATGTAGTAGAGTAGATTTCTCTTAGTTTTAATGTAAAAATACCAGATGAAATTACAAAAATACTGTAATTGGGTTCTCAGTCCTTTTATTCTTTCTTCATTCATTTATCTTTCCTATTGCATGCCTATTATGTGTATTAGAGGAGATAGGAAGACTAAAACACTTTCTAATATTTAAGATATCTTCATGATTTGTTTTCTTCTTAGGTTTGTAAAGAATTTTGTATTACTAAGAACAGTATGGAGGCAACTATATACCATACTAGATAAACATATAAGCTCTGAAAGCAGAACATCTGGGTTTGTGTGGCAGCTACTTCATTTACAAGGTCATTGTATGACCTTGGGCCAATTTTTTAGTCTATCTATGTCTTAGTTTCCTCATCTATAAAATGAGGAAAAATATAGTAACTGTCTCATGTCTGGAACACAGAAAACACTCATATATGTTAGGTATTAACATCAACATCACAGTTGTTGTCACCATCATCATCACTCTAGAAAGACAGTCCCAGAATGATTAAAAAAAAGTAAAGGACCTAGTATGTCACTGTTTTGTAAAAACCCCGTATGTCCTCAATATTTTATTTTTCCTTCATTCTAAAAACGAAATCATGTACATTTGGGGGCTGTTAATTCATTGTTATGCCTTTTTTTTTTTTTTTGGTCAGGTGAAGATCTTTTCATTCTAGGTTTTTGTGGGGATTTGATGATAGTGAGGGGAGGACAGAGGAAGTTGTGGAATTTCCCTGAAGTGAGTGCCCTGTGAGCCCTTTTTACAGGTTGGAGATTGCAGATCTGTAGAAGGACCAGACAGGATGTTTAGTAGTTAGCCATTGTAGCTCCTTGTGACTTACTGGAAACTTCTTGAGGACAGGGATCATGAATGTTTTATTCACCATTATATATTTAGTGCCTAGGATCCTTATTGTAAGTTTGCCTTATCTTTCAGTGGCATCTAAACTGATGCCACAACTCAAAGCTTATTTTAGAAATTGGTGTAAAGACAATTTCTTGGCTCTTTTTAGAGAATAGGTCAACATAGTGATTTTTCCACAGAGTCAGTGCAACTAGATATCTTATCATTTCTGTATGATTTAAGCTCTACTTAAGAAAACAGGTCCTATTTTTTATTTCAAGTTCTGAAATGATGAAATGTGAATCAACCTTGATTATGCTTTAATTTTTGTGTATATGAATATGGAATGTCACTTTCTAAATGGCTCACCTTGACCAGAGAAATATGACACTGAAAAATTGATGTTTTGTTAAAATTCAGCATGTAGGGTGTTTTTAAGGTAATTTTTGACCTTAACACAAAGAATGAAAATGTTATAGAACCAAGTAAATACTAACATATTTGAGTACAAACCTCGTTTTCAAACAGATTATTTTCCAAAAGAAATTCTTTTAGTTTTTAGCCTTTAAAATAACAACCATAAAATCTGAGAGTAGAGCAAGATGGGAAGATGTAGAGGACAAACGAAAAGACAAAAAGACAGAACGGTATAGTTCATGTAACTAAACAGATGGGACTAGCATGTGACAGAGTGGCAGTAATCTTGTGTAGTCTCCCCTATCCTTGCTCCAGTTACGGACGTTTATATAATGGTTGCAAGGAGAGACTCAGATAAAGTCTAATCAGGAAGCCAAAAACCCTTTTTGTTCCACCTTCCCTCCTCCTCCTTCTTCTCAACTTTGGCTTGACATTCAAATTCTTTGGGAAGGAGAAAAACCATGGAGTTTATAAATGAAAAAAACCTATATATGTAGAGAAAGAATGTTTTATTTAGAGGCTAACAAAAAGACAATACAAAATAAAAAAATTAATTCAAGCCTCCTTCTAATATAATAACATCAGTTTGCTGCTTCCCAGGGCAATAATAAGGTGATGTCATAACACATATTGCATAATCCTTTTTTCTTACAAAATAATTGTTTTACACTTTTTGTTGTTGTATTTTAAAAATATAAACTTCCAGATATCAAAAAAATATGTAGAATCTCAAATAGAGTTGTAAGGTAAATATTGAAAGCTGAAGAAAGTGTTGGGAAATGAATTATTCTCTGTGGTAAACACCAGACATACATAGGAGCCTTGTCATGATATTGCTCAGTTACATTGTTCACAAGGTTTCTTTAAGAAGATGTGCCTTGTCTTTGATTTTAAAATGACTTTGTGATGTCTGGCTGCTATGGTAAATGCTATTTTATTAAAGAGTGACATTATCATCAACTAAAATTGTCAACTTGTTGGCATGCTATTCTAGATTTCCTTTATATTTACTCTATTTTCTGATTTATCACATATTTGATATAATCTTACATTTTGGAAATGCTTACGTTTTCCTATGTTTGTTTATATATTAGATGAATATTGTTGTTAGGTCTGAATAAGGATTCAGTGGTATTGCAAAACCAGCTCCTTTTGCCTTCAATAGTACCATTTACTGAGAGCTCACTGTGTACCAGGTACTGTTCCAATACTCTACATATTACCTCACTTAATCCTCATAAAGTCTATGGGGAGCTATTTCTTCTTCTTCTTCTTAACATTTCACTGATAAGGAAATGGAGGCACAGAGAGATTAAGAAATGTTGCCAAAGATCATACAGCTAGAATTGTGCTGTCCAATATAGAAACTTCTAGTTTGTGACTAAAATTTAAGTTAAATGACATTAAAAATTTAGTTCCTCAGTCCCACTAGCCATACTTCAAGTGCTCAATAGGTCCACGTGGCTAGTGCCTACTGAACTGGACTGGGTAGAACAGAATATCTCTATCATTGCAAAAAGTTCTGTTGGACAATGCTGTTTTGAGGAAGTAGTGAAGCCAAGCTTGAAGCCAGGTGGCATGATTCTAGGGTCCATACTCATAACTGCTACACTGAACTGTCATATCTTCCATTAACAGTAAAAGGACTGGTACTGAGAGTCTATGAGTTGATATTAACTTGAAGGATAAAGAGCAAGACTAATGACAGAAGCTGGAATAGGAGATTCATTCATTCATTCATTCATTCCACAAATCTTTATTGGGCACCTGCAGAGTGATAAATACTGTTCTAGCTAATGTTGATAATAGCAGTGAACCAAATCAGATAGATTCTCTGACCTCACAGAACTTACATTCTGCTGGGGGAAGACAGACATAAGCTGATTATTAAATACGTAATACGTATCAGGTAGTGATAAATGCTGTGGAGAATGTGCATCAAGGTAAGGATGGTGATAGGAAGTGCTGATAAGGGTGACGATAGGGAGTGCTAAGATACCATTTAAGAAGAGGCATGCAAGCAGGACACAGAGAAGTGAGAAAGGAGATGCCGGGCAATAGAAAAAGCAGGGCAGAGGCCCCAAGGCAAAGATATGTGAGTTCAGTTCACACGTCCAGTGCCACACAAAATGGCAGGCATCCACAGAAATTCCTGCTCTTCCTGATTGTCATACCTCATGTATTCAGCCTTCCTTACCCGTGGTATGAAATCACCTTCCTTTCCCATTTCCTGTGTATCTTCCTTTGGGTCCTTAGAGTCCATTGCATTTCTCTTACAACTATTAATTTTGTAGGCTTCAAATTTGAGAACACAAAACAAATCTTAGCACCCTTCCATGATTAACCTTGTCTTAAAGGAGTTACAGGATCATACATGTTTAAAGAATCTTTCTGCTTTTCATGATCTCTTTCCCCTAATAAGTAGAGACTAGTCTACCAGATCAGAAGTTACTATATGTAAGGCCAAGCTGATAAAATTATTTCTAGAAGAAAATCAAAAAGAAAAGAAACTAAATCATAGTTCTGGACTCAAGAAATAATCTTATAAATGTAATTTTTAATTGTTAATAGTTTAACCAAGCACAGAAAATAAATGCCGGGCCTTAGAGCAAATTAAAAAATGTCAAGATAGCAAGCAACTACACTGACACTCTATAAGGATACATTCACCCTCTCATTTGCTAAGCATTAGGAAAGATTTGATTCTTAAAATGGTACCTAGGAATTTCCGTGCACCTTTCTTCCTGACTATGGCACTGGTCTTCCCTTGATCTCTGCTTCCTCTAAGTCCAAGTTCATGCTTTCCTTTTTTCTGTTAAAATTTAGCACAATATCACTGCTCCCTTCTTGTAATTGTGAGGACAAGTGAGTTACTAGATGTAAAGTATTACTTCTACAATGATATTGCATGCATTTTACATATAAAATACTTTTACATATAAAGTTCTTAGAATAGTATAAAGTACATGATAAGAATTCCATAAATCTAAGCTGTTATTATTATTCTGAGCACTCTAATCCCTTTATCTGCTTGATTTAAGCAGGTCTTGCCTCAAAGCATCCTACTCTTCCTTGCTGCACCCCATGTATATCTGCCAGTCCCCCCGCCTATCCTGGACAGCTCATACACAGTGCATGTGCCCTCTGGTGAATACCATTTCTCCTCATGATCCTCCTAGCCTACCCTTAAAATTGGAGTTTCTATACCCTGAAAACCCTTTAAAATCCTGTGCTAGGCACTATTAAGATTTTGCCTATGCACCACAGCATTTTATAATCTAAAAGGAAGGCCTCAAGGTAGAGGATGATAAGCCCGGTTGTCCAGGAGTACAGCTTTCTCTATCCTTTTCCGTCATTGTAGGACAGATCATGTGGGACTACCTCCAGGTCTCCAGCCAAGAGCCTGGATCCAGTAGGTGTGGGTGGAACCCAAGTAGAACCAGTCTCTTGCTCCTGGCTAATATCAGAGTGACAATTGGAGTTCCCCAACCCCATTTAAAAACACTCTAGAAAAGCTCCAAAGTTGGTGGGGAGCCTGTGAGGGCTACTCAGAAAGGCTACTTTCCCTTTGCAGCCCTGGATTCTTCGTAGTGGCTCCAAACAGATTGAAATTTGCTTATTTCTGTTTACATTGTATTTGTGAGGAAGCAGTAAAAGCTCCAACATGTTCATGAAACCAGGCATATATGTGTGTGTGTGTATACATATACATGTATATGCATACATACACATATACACATATGTATTTATATAACACAATTGGCCACTCTGTGAGGAAGTATAAGATATTTAACACTAGCCAATGATGGAGGAATTCATATTTTAAAACTCCCTTAGCTTATGGGCAACCACACTGAAGAGGAGTAAAACAGCGTGGGCTGTGCTGCATGTTAGATTGGACTAAATAAGGAAGGAATACAGGTAATATATATTCACACTTTCCCCCTCCCCCAAGCCTTCTTAATATTCTGTCATTGAGTCATATTAGCCCTTTTTATTTATATTTTCTCAGGCCTTAGTTTGGGTCTGTGATCCTGATAGATACAGTGATAAATTATTCATTTGTATGCAAATAAAAATAACAGCTTCTAGATGGAGGAAGTGTTTGCAGAGTGAGAGTAGTGCCTGTAAGATAAAGCATAACCCTATATAACTACCTACGGTCTGCATTATGGCTCATTTTCTTCATTAGTGTCCAATTAGCCTGGAGTTATGAGCACTCATGCCTGGTAGATCAGGGAGAATGTGCTTCAGTAGATCAGCAGAACCTGCATAAAACCCAAGATATAATAGTTGTTCCCATTGAAGGAATCTCAGAAAATACCAGAGCTGTGTTGGGTGTTTTCCTTTCCTTAACACTCCTTCAAGGTAGATTTTGTTATTTGCGGATGATCTGAAGCTCAGTGAGGTTATGTGACTTGTCCAGAGCTATCACTGAAAGTCTCCATTCTTTGTCTCTCTCTTCTTTTATACAGTCTTTCTAGTTAGTTTCATTTTCCCTCATTTCTCACTCCCATTGCCTTCCTTACCCACTGGCAAACCATTATAACAAGCCTGATGGTTATCTTATTGTTTGTATAGATTCTTGTAAAAAATAACCTTTCTTGTTTGTGTTTCTGTATTTATGGTATTCTGCTATACATTTCTTACTCTGTTATTGGATTATTTAAAACAATTTTTAGCAGCACTAGGTTGTTCTTCTGATCCACTGTTACTGATGCTGCATAGTACTCAGCATAGTATCTACCACATTTCATCTTTATTAAAATGAGATGTGTGCTAGCTTTGCCTAAGCAGTAAATACACGTACTAATCTGGATGGCAGATACCCAGATTGCCTCTAGATCTCTACCATGCTGAATAACCCTGAAGTGAGCATCTTGTCTACAACCCTTGATGAACCTACATGAGGTCATTGGGAATTGCTGGACCGTAGGGCATACATACGCCAACTTTAACTATATGGGGTCTGTTTGCTGTCCAGGCTGGTGTTCCAGTCCATGTCCACCAGCAGTGCAAGAGCACTCCTGTATCCTCTTATCCCCACTGGTACTTATATTTTTCTCATTTTCTTTATTTTCTAGTTTTCATCAGTCTGTACGGTCTAAAGTGGTATCTCATTGTTTTAGTGTACATTTCTCAAAATTTTTAGTGTTCTTTAAAAAAATCACCTCTTTATCTTTTCATATGCTGGTTAGTTTTCTACCTCTACCCTGTGTTCCCATTCAGGGGATAAAGGATATGGTCAGGGTGTTGCTCATCTCTCTAGACTAGCACTGTCCATTCAAAATATAATGCAAACCACATATGTAATTTCAAGTGGCCACATTAGAAAAAGGTAAAAGTAGACAGATGTAATTAATTTCAATAATATATCTTATTTAACTCAATAGGTATAATTTATTATTAAATGAATTATTATATAAATTTCTATGTATAATTGATAAAACAATTATTAATGAGACGTTTTATATTTTTTCCATACTAAGTCTTCAAAATCCATTGTGCATTTAACAAGGAAAGCACATCTCAGTTTGGATGCTAAATTTTCAATGATTAAAGTGAAATGTCACTTTATACAAATAAAGTTTTATTTAACAGAAAAATACATTGTTTATAAAATTTTAGATATACCTGATTATTAGAAATTCCTTATATTGAACTAAAATCTTCTCTTTCATTGTTACCCATTTGTTATAATATTGTTTTCTATGGCCACACATAGAATGTGTAATCTGTCTTTGAGAAGACACCCTGATAAGCCTTGAATTATAGCTCTTGAATTTCTCTTTCATCATGATGTTTTCTCTTCTTAGTCCTCAAGATCCCCATTTCTCCCAGTTGTCCGTCACATGACATAGTTTCTTTACCTCTGGGTTTAACCACATTGGGCCCTTGGGTTGATTGCATTCCTAATTGTTCATACCTTTCCTGAGATGGGTTACTAAAAACAGCATGGTTCTTTAGATGTAGTCTATGGATGAGGCAGTGTCCAAATGATTCTAGCTTCCTCTGACCCAGACACTCTGCCACCACCAGAGTAACTTGAAACTAAATTAGCTTTTAGCAATCACATTTGGACTTGGTCAACAATTACTTATTGTCTGATAATTCATCTGTTGATGTTCTCCAAGCACCCACTCTATGTTTAATAGATCTATAAAGGTATAGATTAGATGTGACCTCTTACTAGTAAAAATTTTAAGCAAAGACAATCAAGCTTATAAAAATAAAATTTGTTTAAATAACATAATAAATTCCCTCCAGTGTAACTGCCTCCCTAAAAGCCTTCCAAAGACCCATCCTCAGATAAAACTATAGCATGTCTTAAGTGACTGGAGAAATTTCCTAGACTCAAAATTCGTGGAAAATCTTTTCTACCACTAGCGTTTATTCAGAATAAATTAGTAGGACAGTCTTAGAATCTGTTGTTAATCTGACATAAGGATTAACTAGTATATTTATTGCATAGGCAAAGCCAGAACACATCTCACTTTAATAAGAAAAATATGATTAGAAAGTAAATTTTCATATTGATATAATTGATATAGTTCATTATATGGGTGTACCAAATTAAGACATAATGATATGAGATATGGTAGGCATTAATAATAAAGAGTATGAAAAATGTAGGACAAATATAGTAACAGCAAAATTATCATATTAGGATATAGCTTTTATAACAGAAGAAAACAAAAAAAATGCTATAACAAAAGAAAGAAAGATGTGGTTGCTTGCAATTTACAGTCACATATTCAGATTTGGTCACTGCTCAGTTCAGGGCAGGTGAGAAGAAATGAACAAAATCCAGATTCACGGCAAGAATATAGCAGATAAAAGAAAATTCTTCCTTGTTTCCTCTACTCCTTAGGGTTGATCACCAACTTCTCCCTACATATATTGAGAGAAAGAGGTAACAACTTTAACTCTTAAATTAGGTGAAGACCAGTTTAAGAAACATGATGGAAAAAATAATCAAGAGAATAGGAAGACATGTGGGCCTGGAATCATCCTTACCCGACACTTCAGGATCCTTCCACTTTCTTTCATTTCCAGGAGGAGTTTCATTTGGGCTATGGCAGCTATGGAATTCAAGTGTTTTCCTTTTGTTTTGGTAGAACAGGAAGACCAAGAGAGCAAGTGGGAGGTTGGGGGAACAGATGAAGAATGAAGAAAAGAAAAACCCAACTCTGACCCAAAAGGATTAAAGATGGACTCTAGTTTTCTAATTCTCTCAGACTCCTCAGAACTTAATTTCACTTCAGCAAACAATCTTCTTATAGACACTGTGCTAGTCTTCATAGGATCCCGAAGAAGAGATACATCTCTCACACAATCTGATGGGTAGGAGATGGCATAAGCCAACAGACAATGAAAATCAAGGGCAGAGTGTGCCAAGTGGTCTAAGAGAGACACAGAGTGTTATAGAAACTCAAAAGAAGACTTCACATTTAATTCAATTTGGGAACTTGGGTTGAACTATTGAATAGATAGTCTTTGAGGTGAACTTTAAAGGATGAGTAGATTTTCACAGACAAAGATGAGCTGGGAAAAGCACGCTATTCCTTCAGAGAGAAGTCCCAAGTGGTATTTTGTAGGCAGAATTCCTTGCCTACTGGACTTAGAGTACAGGCCTAAATAGTAAAGGCTTACATACCTGTGCTCTTCAGGTCTCACAGCATCATGAACATAACCCAAAGTAGTTTCAGAGCTGTGAGACAAGCACTTCCTGGACAAGTCATGTGTAGTATTGGCCAGAAACCTGGTCAGGTAGTATGAGTCTGAACCCAGGATACAGATAAAGTCAGGCTTTTTTCTTCCTCTTAATGTCAAGTAATAATTATTGACTGAGGCATTTGGGCAAATAACTATCTAAAACAACTGTTTAAGTTATGGCATCTTTAAAGCTCTAAAAGCACTAAACTTTTAGGTAGCTAACTTCAATGGACTAGAAAAAGCAATAGTTTTTTCCCTCCTGTGTCGGTCAGGGTTCAAACAGAGAAACAACACTCATAGGAGATATATATTAATAGATTTATTCTGAGGAATTGGCCTATATGATTTGGGGACTGACTGGCAAGTTTGAAATCTGTGGGGCAGGCTGTCAGGAAGGGCAGGCTGGAACTCTTGCACATGAACCAAGCTGCTGACCATGCGTGAAATTTCTTCTTCATCTTTAGGGAAGCCTCTGTTCTGCTCTTAGGGCCTTCTGACTAATTATGGGCTTTAAGCACATGCATGAAGTATCTACATGGCAACACCTAGATTAATGTGTGACTGAATAACTGGGGCCTATTGTCTAGTCAAGTTGACATGTAAAATGGACCATCACACCTCTTATAGACCAGTCCTGATATTAAAGTGAGATCAGGTAACATTAACAATGGGATTAGGTAATTTAGAGCAATGGCAGAAGGAAAGCAATCAAAGATACAAAATGCCACATATTTTATGAATCTATTTACTTTTATGAATATCTGAAATAGACAAATCTACAGAGACAGAACACATATTTGTAGTTGCCAAGGGCTGAGGGCAGTAAGGAATGGGATTTTTGTTTAGAGATGATTTAATGTTCTGGGACTGGATAGTGGTGACAGCTGCACACCATTATGAATGTACTAATACTATTGAATTGTACACTTTAAAATGGTAAATTGTATGTTATATATATTTTTTACTATAATAAGAAAAATCAAATGCAATTGTTATTAAACAGTTCTCTGCAAAGCTAACTGCTGTGGGCCTGAAATTGGAACACACCTCTCTTTGTGGGTCGGTAGGGTGTAATTTAAAAGTGCCAGTTTAGTGTGTTTACCTTTGGGGAGTCTGGTCCTTGACAAGTGGCAGCCTCTACTCCCTCATGCACTTGAGGTGGACATTGTTCAAGACTGTTGTTCTGAATCCCCAGCTTATAACGTGAGGACACAAGCAGGCTTTGCTTAGACTACTTGAAAGCATACTGAATAATAAAGATAATATAGGATTGGTGGCTTACACAGAGCCAGTGAGGGAGATCTTCAAATGCAGGGAACTTTTGTTTTGAGTGTGCCCATTGGGAAGATTGGCCTGAATCTCTGGCCTGTCAGAAAGAAAACTTGAGATTTAGCTTGTGTTCTACTTGTGTTCCTGAGAGTATTTTACCACCTTTTCTTCTCCATAAATGCTGTCATGCTGTCCGGACCAGCTTTTTATTGGGAACTATGATGTGTGGGTCCTTTTCTTGTATATAGCATGAGCTCTTGTCAGCTTACAGTGGATGTCAGCATAATGATCCTTTGCAGCGGTGACAGTTTAGAGAAATGTTTTTCAAATTTGTTGCTACTGACAGACATAGATGAATTCCCAACCAGAGTTATGGATCACCAAGAAAATGGGCTCTGACAGTGCCCTAGAGCCGGCGAGCAGAATAGACCTTCCATGGGAGAGGCTGCATGGTGCACAGTTTCAGAGCCATTGTCTTAGATATGTGTCATTTCATAAAACTGATGCTCAGAAAGGTGAGTAACTTACCCAAGGTCACACAGATAGTAAGTGCCAGGGATGACTTCAAACCCAGGACAGTTTGATCCTAAGACCCTGTCACTTTCCATTACACCATACTAATGAGGATTTTCAGGATTTTTTACCACAGAGCTAATGTTTGAGCTGCTATAACCAAATACCACAGACTGGGTTTTTTATAAACAGCAGAAATTTATTGCTCATAGTTCTGGGGGCTGGAAGTCCAAGAGTAGGGTGCTGGCATGTTTGACAAGGGCTGTCTTCAGGGTTGCAGACTTCTTGTGTCCTCACATGGTAGAGGGGAGTACCAAGCTTTCTGGGGGTCTCTTTTATAAGGGACTCATCCCATTCATGAGGACTCTACCCTCATAATTTAAGCACCTCCCAAAGGCCCCACATCCAAATACCATCACTTTGGGGGTTAAGATTTCAACATATGGATTTTGAGGGGACACAAACATTCAAACCATAGCAGCCAGTCTCCAGAAAATGGGGCACAGGGCATCTACAATATTATGGAAGACAAAATATCCATGGAAGTTACTTGATAAGAAAACCTGGACAATCACAAGTAATTCACTTAAAGCATTTCTGGTGTCTTAGAAAGCACAGCACAAGTTTAACCTTTGCTTTGGAGTGTTGCTTTGCCATGCTTTCCTCTGTGCTCATTATACACCTGCCCATATGTCTGTAGTAACAATTGTCATACTTTATTGTGTGTGGCACAAAGTGTGGCATAGAGTAAGACTTTAATGAGTCTTTATTGAATTAATCAGGTAAAGGTATCCAGGTACATCTCAAAAAATGGGAAGACAAGAGGGAGACTGGGTGGTGAAGTAGGAGACCAGGGACCAGCTAGCTGGACTTGAAGATGAGCCACCTATTTCTATATTTGTCTGAGGATAGGTAAGTCAGTACCTGAAATATAAATGCGGTGACAGATTTGACAATAAAATCCAGGATTTCTAGTCATTGTATTTTCAGCTGTAGGAGGGGTTGATTTCCACATTGGAATTTTTTTTAAGGTAGGTGTTTTCTTTTGTGTTTTTGTATTTGTGTTTGCTTGTGTGTTTGCACATTTACAAGCATTTTTACCCAAGATGAAAGCAAAGAAAGAATTTTCAGAAAGATTTCAGAGAGAGTGAAATGCAGAGATCATCTGCTCTGAAGACTCACAAATCCCCATGTTAGCCTCTAAGCTAGGATCAGGGAACTATAGCCTGTGGACCAAATCCCTCTTGCCCTCTGTTTCTATATGGTTGCACAAAAACATAGCTAAGAATGAGTTTTTACATATTTTAGTGGTTGAAAAAAATCAAAAGTCTATTTTGTGACATCTGAAAATTAGATGAAATTCACACTTCAGTGCCCATAAATAAAGTTTTATTGGAACGCATCCATGCCCATTCATTTATGTATTATTTGTGGTTGCTTTTGTGTTATAAGAGCAGAGCTGAGTAGTTGCAACAATGACCATATATCCCACAAAGTCTCAAATATTTACTATCTAGTTCTTTGCAGAAAAAGTTTGCCAGCCTCTGCTCTAAGCTCTAATAGTGTCATTCTCTTTTAAGGCAGTGGGAAAACAGAATAACATTGTTTCCATTGTTTCAGGAGCTTTCTAGTGGAGCATATTGATTTTATTTATATATTTCTATTGATTTTTGGGGTTACTTTAATCTGTGTTGGCATGAAAGGCCTGAAATAATTGTTGTACATTGTGAAGATACATTCTAAATAGCATCTGGAAGAATGTCTCATGATTGATTTTGGTAAATCAGCTTTAATTTTTAAATTGCTTTTGAACATTTCCAATTGAGAGTGAACACTAAAAGAAAAGGGTGAGATGGGTAATAGCAGCTCTTGGCCTCATGCAACCTCGTGGGCTGCCATGAAGATTACTGAGATAATGTATAGGCAGCATTTTGTGCTTCTCGAGAAAAAAGGTGCTACAAAGGAATAAGACATTATCAATAATACGCAGAGGGCCTTGGGTAATGAGCTTCCTCTTTGACTCACAAAATAGTAGGTTTCTACTAAAATAATTTAAATTTGATGATTAAACGCATATTTGTAATGGGGCCAAAGGAGCAGGAAAATCCTCGAGCAATGAGAGAGACCATTGTGATTTCGAGAAATATAAATTTGTCTCAGTTTTTCAAAAAGATGATTTTGGGCATATGCTTCTGAAAAATAAAAGTGAGGTAGCAGGGAGAGTAGGAGAAGGAAGAGGGAGAACCAATAAAGCATGTATTTCTGGGATGGTTAACCTGTGGATATCTGGGCTTCAGCTACCGGGGACCCTCTGAGGCAATCTGTAGAATAAGCCTCAGATCATCCTTCCTAAGGTGGCTGAAATTAGTGAGCTCCTTATATGATAAAAATGACTGTCAGTAGGTTTTGAGGTCAAACATTGTGCCAGGAGCTTTGCCTAAGTAATTTTGTTTAATTCTGAAAAAAATCTGGAAAGGTATCAGTAATCATATTTAACAACTAGAAACTGAGGAGTTAGTATAAATTACATAAAGTCACTTGGTGTTAGGCCTAGGATACAGATCCAGGTCTGCCTAATGGAAAGAAAGCTCCTGCTCTTTTTTCTGGGTTATGTAAAATTGCAATTGCCTCCTACTAAAATTTAAGTTGTTTCTGATTTTTGGTGTTGTAGAATTGGTGCATGTTGGGAGATTATGCTGCTGTAACAAATAACTCCCATAATATTAATAATTTAACCACAACTTATTTATTTTACTACTCATGCATGAGGATGGCAGGGTTGCTTCACATTGATACTAGCCTCATTTGGACATCCAAGCTGATGGGGCAGCGCTATAGCAGTGTTGGCTCTAGGATGAGGCAAGTGAGGGCCCTCTGCACTCACTGTTGGGGTCACACAAGAGCCAAACTTGCATTTCCATGATGTTGGGAGTGAGTACCTCCTAAATTGTGTACTGTACACACCTCGCTGTCTTTACCCTAGTCCAGTCCAAACGGCAGAGGGAAGAGGGCCTGGTGAAGCACATGTGGCCTCTCGAAGCTTTCACCCAGGGCATTATTGCTATTTCTGTTCACATTTTTTTGAGAAAGTGGGAAGGACACCAGATATTGGTGAGTAATAGTAGAGTCTTCAAGAGTAAGTTTGATTTAATTCACTTTTACAAGTGTCCTCCTTTTCTTGTTAATAGGTTAACAATTTAAGCTATTAAGTATATCATCATGCCTTGGAATATATTTAATTCAGTTGTTGACTTTCCTGTGTGAACTCAAGAAAATTCAGAGTAAGTAAGGGCTGCAGCTGCAAGTTCCTGTACTTGAGTATTAGAACTAGAGTGACAAGGAGGGTGCTCTCTCAGTAAGAATTCTTGCCCCCAGTCAGCAATCCATGGCTAATATTGGGATTTAGCCATTTTTTTGGATGGCATGGGAGGCAGAGAAGACAGGCAATTATTACCCAGAGATTTCGTTTGGAATGTGTAATGAGAGCCCTTGGCAGTGGGCACAGTTTTTTAGAGCATGATGATGGTGGGGGGGCTTGTTTATCAGTAGTAGTCCTTTTAAGCTTGTGGTCCAGCAACTTCTTTTGTTGTGGGCCACATTTTCTCTGATTTGGAAACAAACCATACAGAGTAAATGTAAAAAGAACATTACCCCCCCCACACACACACACACACATGTATTTCAAAGAGATATCACAAGAAGAAAAATAACTTCGAATAAATAATAGCAAAGCTGACTGTAGACATTAGATTTTTATGTCTGCTTAGTCCTGTTCAAAAGTACAAAGAACCCAGATCTTCTACCAAAATTCTTTTCCTTTTTGGAGGCAAGTTCTAATGGTGGAAAATGGTGTGGTAGTGTCAGAATTAGAATGTAGGTTTTGAGGGAGAGGACAGTGTTAGGAGGCAGGGATTCATATTATAATAAAGAACTATTGCATTCTTGTGTTTTTCTTCACTCTGGCATGCACAAGTTGGGCAAGCATGAGCAGGTCATATAACTGCTTTCTTCACTTGTTAGGTGGAACTGAAGAAGATTGTAGCTCTGAATTTGGTGATGAGAATAAAAGAAAAGTGTCAGTTCAGAGGGGTAGCAGAACTGAGAAATTTCTTTCTGAGGCTAAAAGAAATTTTAAGGTAGTTTTATTTAGAGGAGTTGAGGGTTACTGAAGATACGGGAGAAAGAACATTTCTATCATAGCAAGGTTATGAAGGAGATGGGAGATAGTAACATCAGGAGACCAGTGTGGAAGATTTGGTCCTGAAAGGACATCTCCCTCTAAGTTGGAGGTAAGACACAGGAGATAAAGAGAATGTGGTAGTGTCAAGAAGATTAAAAGGCTTGCGCCATCTTGGTCATCTGCCTAGAATGTATTGTCAGGGAGGGGAGGGAGATGGACATACTAAGGAGTAGAGAAAAAGTTTGGAACGATTGTGTGGAGGGTAATCAAGAGAATTATCAAGAGGGTAATGGAAACATTTTGGAGCATAGCAAAGACTCAGATAAAGTCGAACAACAGAAATTGTGCTGGACTATATTTCTCATAATTTGACATGCGTGGGCAATGTGGGAGGGAGTCTAAAGGTAAGATGGTTGCCTTGGAAGGGTTGCCCTTGGCGACTTGGCCTAGGAGGAAAACAGAGTCTGAGGTTTCCTTTGAGGTTTCCTGTGGTCTCTGAGGGAGCAGAGAAGGCTTAGTAGGAACAAGAGTGTGTAGTGGGAATTACATTCTCTTTCTGAGGAGGTTGAGGAAGAGGTGAGCAGAGTGCTAGACTGAGCACAATGAGGCCAGGTCCAAAGGTCTCCTTTACTTTGTTTGACATCCTAGCCCATAATGTTGTCAGGCACATAGAGGATGCTCAGTTGATCTTTATAGAAGTAAAACAAGCTGAATATTATCCAGGATGATGGCAAAAGATGGAGTCAGGCACAAAAATTCTGTAATGACTGGGCTGTAGACAAGGTTGATATGTGCAGGTCTCGTCTCATTCAAACTAGGAGGTGACCTAGTTTCTTTTGCCAGGCACCCTATTGAAAACTTACCTTTCCTTTCCTTTCCTCTCTTTATGACTGACTCCACAAATAAAAGGTAGTTTCCCTAACTATAACAGCTGTGCCTCCCACTTCTCTAGGAGGGGTTTCTGCTATCATCCTAAGATAAAATTATATCCTCCTGCTTGCCTGTAATACATTTTATGGTCATGGCTTTGACTACTTTCTTGCTAATCATTCCTAGAAATTCAGTAAATATAATACAGATAAAATGAAACAGAAATGAGAACGCAGCTAATTTGTATTAGAGATGGGTGAGTCCATTTGTGGATTACAGAATTTTGAAAAATTGCCAGTGAAGAGAAAACAAATAAATCAAACAGCCAGCCTGCTGAATGTAGGTTTTTTTCTTCATTTACTTTGCTAAGTGTGGATGGTTGTTAATTACATATTTATGACAATACTTCATAACTTAATTATGAATGTCCTGAAGCATGTTTTCTGAATGTAATAAAGTCTGGACTGCATGGGGCCCTCTTACTCCATTATTCTGCTATTAAATTTTATCTGAGAAGTGGTTAAGTTTACTGGATTAATTATGTTGGGGCGGATTTAGCTGGGTTCTCATGATCAAACTAAAATACCAGAGAGGCAGCCTCAATATTTGAGAAGTTCTATAAAGTTTCTACTTTTACTGTATACAAATAATGCATTTGATCATCAGAGAAAACTATTTTGGTATTTAGTTCCGTGGACCTTACCTTATGGGCTGTAAAGTTCAGGGCAGCCCTTTATTTCCAGGTTAGGAATTAGATGCTCTGGGTTTAACTCTTAACCTAAGTGCCCATCTTTCTTATTCTCTTTTTTCTAAATTAGAGAATTAGTATGTTGTTAAACTCAAGTGTCTGTGTCTTTAGAGGGGATTCAGTTTTAACCCCCATCTAGTACTAATATTGGGTCAGATAAAATGGGCTGTGGATGGCTCTGGGACATAGATTTTCAGATTTTAAGCAGGCAGAAGAGGGAGACTGCTGTTTTATTGATGATGACAAGATTAAGCTAGTGAATTTAGGAAAAGCATAATTAATGGATGTGTGTTTTCCAGGTTGGAAATTCTAGTTTTATTCACATAGTATTAAAAAAAAAAGTGTGTGTGTGTGTGTGTGTGTGTGTGTGTGTGTGTGTGTGTGTGTGTGTTTTGGTTTATTTGTTTTTGTTTTGGATTGCCCAGACATAAAATTGCATTGTCATGACTTGCAGATGAAAGAGGCAGTTGCTGAGGGATTGATGGGATATAAGGAGGGGCGAGTACCTCTCAGTATTTTTATTATTATTATTATTTTATCAAAGACAGGGAAAAACTGCGTATTATGTAATGGTTCTTTTACTAGAAGTAGCTATACCCATAGGCTTAGTTTTCCTTACTTTTCCTTCATACTTCTGAACTTTAAGCGTATAACCCAGAAGCACTGGGAAATTTATCGTTCTAATTCTTTGGCTATCATTTGTTGCCTATGAACCCAGCTTTCCTCTCATTGGGCGTTTGGGGCTCTTTCTAGGTGGGTTATCCATAGAGAGCAGCATTGAGTGAAGCTGTCAGCTTACTAGCAGCGGCCCTGTGATTTAAGTGTACTGTGGAATTCAGGAAGGCTGAATCAGGAGGAGTCCTTGCCAGGCAGCTTTTGCTGTGGGTCCTGTACTTTGTTTTCCCCAGCAGGGCAATTTGGGTCTGAATAACATTTTCCTTGGGATTAAAACCTCCATCCAGCTTGTTTTGAAGGTATGAGAGAGAAAGGAAGGAAGGGATATGAATGGTTCACTTTGGGACTTTTAAGACTTTAATTTTAGCTTAGCAAGAACCTGCAGGATCTTGGCAAAGGCAAAAGGCTTATTATAGACATCTAGCTACCTGAATGAGGTGGGGGAGGTGGGGATCCACTTCTCTGGCTTGCAGTCTGTTCCTTTATGCTTACCAACACTTCCTGACTCTCATTTATTTCTTTGTTTCTGCCTCTACCAAAGTTTTCTCCCTCCCCGCACCCTCTAGAGTCCTCATTCTCTTTCCAAACGTGTTGTTCGTGTCCTGTTTCCAAGCATGCATGAGTATGTTCTTTTGTTTTTCTTTGCATAGCATTCCTGCAGACCAGCAATGGTTTCCATAAGGACGCGCTTCCTTTTGGATACTACTGTACTGACCTCCTAGAAGAGGATGGACAGCTTGTTCTGCACTAATATTAAGTATCTCCTATGTGTCAAGTGTTTAATTTGTGGTAAGACAAAATAATAATGTGAGAGTTAACACATAGCCTTTATTATGTGACAGGCACTGTTCTATACACCTTCTACATAGTGTTAACTTGTTTTATATTCACAGCAGCCCTACGAGAGTTGTGTTAGGGCCTATTCAATAGACAGAAACAAACAACACCATTTAAAAATTAGTATTAATGGATGTGATTTATAGACCATACAATCTATCCATTGTAAGTGTACAATTCAATGATTTTTGGTAAATTTATATAGTTGTGTAATCACCACTATAATCCTGTTTTTAAAGCAGTTCTGTCATTCTCCAGAATTTCCTTGAGCTTGTTTGCAATCAATACTTGCCCTCATTCCCAGCCTCATGCGACCACTGGTCTTTATATCTCTAAAGACTTAACCTTATATGGACATTCCTAGTAATATGGAATTATGCAGTATGTGGTATTTTGTGTCCGGTGTCTTTTGATAGTGTAATGCTTTTGAACATCATACATGTTGTTGCATGTATCAGAAGTTTGTTCTTTTCATTGCTGAATAATATTTTTATTGTATGGATACACCACATTTTGTTTGTGAATTTCCCAATTGATGAACATTTCTATTTTTTTCCAGTTTTGACTATTATGAATAATGTGTGAGCATATGTTTTTATTTCTTTTGAATAGATTCCTAGAACTGGAATTACTTGGTTACATGGCACATTTATATGTAACTTTTTAAGAAACTGCCAAACTTTTTTCCAAAGTACCATTTACATTCCCATGAGCAATGCATGATAGTTCTGATTTCTCCACATTCTTGCCCATACTTGATATTGTCTGTCCTTTTGATTATAGCCAAATTAGTAGATATGTAGTGGTATCTCATTGTGGTTTTAATTTGCATTTCTTAAATGAATAATGATCTTGAACACTTTTTTATGTTCCTATTAGCCATTCACATGTCTTATTTAGTATATCGTCTATTCAAGCCTTTTCTTATTGTTCACTTTCTTTCTTTTTCTTTTTTTTTTTGAGTTATAAGACTTCTTTATAAATTCTGGATACAAGTCTTTTATCAGCTGTATAATTTGTAAATGTCTTCTCCCAAGCTATAGCTGGTCTTTTTACACATCAATTATTTTAATAGAGAGCACTTAATATGAAGAATTATTAACCATGTTAGCATACATACTAACGCTCTACTGAAGAACTGAAAAGAGAGAAAAGAACACAAAAGTTTCATGGAAGCAATCACTACAAGAAGCAGCTAAGGAGGGAGAAACAAAAGGAAGAGGTTAAAATTAAAAGACTAGAAACTTGGAGAAGGAGCTAACACTTATTCCTCTGAGGAGAGGCTGCTGCCCAGTTGGTGCTGTGTCTATGAGAAGGTACAGTGAGGCTATTTCTTGGCATGTTGGAAAAACTGCAAACTGGAATCAACTGCTGTTGATGGAACTGCCACTGGGGAAGAAGAAGAACAGTTAGGACAATGGACAGGAAGATCAAGAAGTTTCTTTTCCTCCTCTAGCCTTCCAGTTGCCTTTCCCATTGGCAGAGACTCATAAAGGGCAAGATGACAAAGCAGAAATGTGACTTGCAATGTCCCAGCCCCAACATCAAAGAATAGAGTACAGAGGGAGGGTTTGAAGTTGATAGACAATAGCTTAATAACCAGCATGGATAGTTGGCATTATTCCCATTGTGCAGATGAAGAACTGAGGAACAGAGAAGTTACATAAATTTCCCAAGATATTCAAGCTGGTAAATAATAGAACTGGGATCTGAACTCACATGTCTGGCTCCAGAGCCCATTTTCTTAACTACTACATTAGTCTGCCTTTCTGGGCCAACCAACCATACATTGTAATAAAGCATGGTTTGCAAACAGTGCTCTTTTCTATTGTAAACTCTTGGATCTTCTGTGGTCCTATAGTCTTGTTAGTTGATAAAAGCGGTACCATCCATATTTCTTCTATGGTTCTTGAAAGCATGGAGAATTAATTGTAGAGTTCTAGGTCCTACATGAGCTTTGGCTCCAGTCTTCAAAAGGAGCCAATCTACCTGATTGTTCCTTTTTTAAAAAATAACTTTGTTTCTCATTTTTTAACTCTCCACTTTCTATGACATTAAAATGACTTGCTAACAAGGGCACATGGTTATTCTTCCCCCAGTGTTACCAATGGAAGATTAGAACATTAGTCATTAGAGGAGAATCATTTGGAAATGGTTCTTAGGGCAAGGGCCTAATTGACTTGATTCTGTGTTCTCTTGTTGAAAACAATAATATGTCTTTCTCTCTTATTTTTAAATTGCTTTCTAGTTTTTAGAGTTTCAGAACATAGTTCACTGTTTTCACTTTGGACTTGATGCTTTTATTGCTTAACTTCAAATTGTGGAATAGCGATATTACCATGACTTTCTCTAATTGAGAAATTAGGCAAAAAAATTTTTTTTTTCAGATGAGTCACAGTATGGATGTTACACATTATAAATGTATAATCCACAGTTGGCTGTGTGATACTCTTATGCTTAGAATTTGACATTTTAGAATACTTGAGTATGAGTATATAGGTACATAATTTTGCATAGACAAATAATGTTACAACAACAACAACAACATCTGGGATATGCATATATGCATATAGCATATGAGTATTTCCCTATTCTATGAATATACATGTGGGAGTTATATATTTTCCATGACAGATTTATCCAGACCAAAAGTCTGGACCAGAATTATCTCACTGCACATTGATAACCTCAGAGAGGATAAAATTTTTTTGTGGGTGGATTTTTAATTCATTTTTCTTTTCAGTAAAGAACTGTTGCCTCTTTGATGATAATATGTTAGTGTTCCAAGCAGCCATTAAAAACAGTAGGAATTCAGCCAGAGTGGTCAGGGCCTAACCATGGCTTCAGTCTTGTAGCAGGAGGTACTCATGGGTCCACTCACAACATAATCCAGCCTCTAACTGCCTGTGTGCTGGTGAGGAAGCTATTTTCTCATGTATACTTTGACTTTTAGGCTCTTGTCCTTTTCTGGTCAGGGAGCCTATGAAATGGAAATTCAGGGTTGCAGTTCTGAATAAATGATGCTAATTTGGGACCTGCAAGAGTAGTAAATCTGATGCTTGCATCTAAGTATCATAGTTCTTTATTCATCTGTGACTTCAGTGTTCCCATAAAGCACATGAACATATTAAAAGTTCTAAGAAGTCTTACAAGAAATCATCCTGGTAACCTTGTTAATCCAACACATTTTACTTATTTGACTATTAGCGCTTTTCCCTCATGGAACATCTCATGGAATAGTGTACACATTTGGTATATTCTGCTTTTACAAAATTTTTAAAGACAATGAGGTGATTGAGGTTTACTTGAAAATAACATCAGAGGAAAAAATCTTTTTACTTGCACAGTAGCAGTCATATTTCAGGAAAAGTTGTAAATTAAATGAAATGAATTTTTAGTTGGATGAAACTAGGAAACACGAGATTCAAAAGTATTATATATGTTTTTAATATTTCTGAAATTATTTTTGCTTTCTATTTATTGATGATGTGTTATAACCTGACATCCTTTCAGCTCCAAGCTAGGAATAAACATGTCTTGAATATTTGTTGATTTAGAGGATAACTCTGTTATCTATGAATGGATATTAAAGTTTCTTTGCACACTGAGGATGGCGGATTAGAGACACATATGAAAAATGGCAATAAAGACACAGCACAGGAAGTATTTTGTGGGTGTTGCCTGTAGTGTTAGAAACACAGAGCCTTGCTTTGGTCTAATAGGATGGTTTTGGTAGCACACTCCTTCGTTTGAAGGGGAGTAATGTTATTGCAAGTAATTTTACAGCCCACTGGAAGTTTGGGTTCTTCTACCAGACTGTGAGCTTCTTAGGATGGACTTTGTTTTTGTGTTCTTAGGTCCTAGTACAGTGCCAGGCACATGGTAAATAAGAAATTACATATTGAATCTTCAATGAACTAGAAGAATTGGAAGCAGAATGTTTTGATTCCTCCTGTCATTCAGATATTTTTTTACCTTATGCTGTTTCTTCAAGCAATAGACAAACTATTAGTTTATTTTAAATTTAATTTCTAATGAATTTTATCTGTAGAAATAATAATGCAAAGTAAAACTGAAAACAATGTATACTGCACATGGTACATTCTGGCATGTTTGACAAACAAGCTGTATAACCAAATCTGTTTGGTAAATTGAAATCTGTAAAAATTGACCTGGGAAAAATTAGACTTGATGAAAAGTGGTCAAAATAATATAAAACCAACAAGACTCAAAATTGCACATGGTTAAATTTCTGACTGGCTGATTGTTCACAGAATAATGAAATCTTGATGACATTTATATTTGCAAGATTTGATCCCAGAAAAGTAAATGAATTTGGTAGAAACAATGGATGTAAAATAAACCTCACAGACACTGTTCTGGATCCTCCACTTCAGTGATGAGTCTCTGGAGGCAAACCTGCATAGGCTAGTTTTTTTTTCACATTATTTTCCAGAGAATGCGTTATTACAGTTCTCTAGCTGCAGGCATTGTTTTACCATTATCATAGCTGCCTGAATTCATCTTCTGTATTAAATGGTTTGCCATCATCTTTTCCCAGCTCACTGTTCCCCAGAGTGCTTCAGCATCAATCTGAAATATTTATAAAAATGCGGATTCTTGGGTGCCACTCCTAGACTATTGAATATGAATCTGTAGGGTTTGGCCTAGGAATCTGCTTCTTTACAGAATATTGGGTGATCCTTATGCAGATTACAGTTTAAGAACTACTGGTTAATATACAGGATTCATGATATCAGATGTTGGAAAAGACATGAACAATACCATTGGTGGCAAGATGTCAGGACAACACATAGTCATTCATTCATCGATTTATCCAGTAATTCAGCACAGTTTGTGGACACAATTATGTGTCAGGCTCTGTCCTACCTTCATTAACTTGACATTTTTGTGTTAAAGACTGACTATACACAAATAAAAAAGTATGTATTTTCAGGTAGTGATAACTGCAATGAATAAAGAGTAAAGAAATTTTCATATAGAACTTTCAGTGTGTCATCAAATTTCAAGAGCCCACAGGAAGGGAGATGCTAGATGAGGTCTCTGGAGTCTGTCAGCTCCCCAGTATGGTAAGAGTAACATCAGAAGTTTTTTTCTGTTAATATCTCTGCTACTTTTTTGGGATGTAGGTTGTCATGGTAATAAAATAAGGCTGAACCGGCTGGGGGTTGCAAAAAGTTGCATCATGAGAGGGAATTTTTGTTCTATAAAAGCTTTTGTCAATATATACTTCTTGGGCATACATCAAGCAGGTAATAAAGTTGGTGAGGTGTCTGCAGACCAGTCTCTCTTACTCTGGCCTGTGGCTACATTCCTCCTTATCATTGCTAAAATATATGGTAAATTATGTTATTTTAGTCATTTTACCAATAATATTTATACATCTTCAATTCAGAATATATAATTTTTCCCTCAGAAGTTCTAGGAGTCCTGCAAAGCAATTTAGCAATGTTGTAGGTATGCAGTATACTTGGGTTTTGACTTTAAAATTTTGGTATATGATGTAGTATAAAGCTTAATTTTCTTGCTGAAAATTTTGTTTGATGAGGACCAAAGGAAACATCAGATTGGCTACACTTTCCCAGATATCTGGATGGTTTCCCATTCCCAACTAACTCCAGGAAGGATTGCAGGAATGTTGAAAATGTCCCAAACTGTTGTGGGTGGCAGGGGACTAGATGCATTGTGACATCTTGTAAAAGTTCCATGCCTTGTTTAATCACAGGATAGAAGGTAAGAATTTGCTGACTCGCCAGCCATCCTTGCAGTTGTCTAGTTTAACCATCCCATGAAAGGTGACCGAGAAGGATCATGGGGTGCTATAAAATGCTGAACACTCTTGTGAAACACACTTAATTGTTAAAATGCCTTTTTATTTATTTGTCACTTGGAGGGGGACATAACTCCATTCTTTATAGGAAAAGGAGAGAAATCAGTTTTTGATGTCTCTCAAAGGCACATATAGGTTGGAGGAAGGAGCCTTTCAAATTGAATGCCTGGAAAAGTACCTCTTCATTATAATATCTTTTGATTCTTCAGAATCAAGTTTTAAAGAAATGACAGAAGCCTCATTGTTTGAAATATTTAAAAACTATCTATAGGCTTTTCTGAATAATCAGCTTGCACTTGTGAGGAACTGGGTCAATTAACATAAATTGACTCTTACTATTTTTTTGTGACAGTTGGAAAAACAGTGACTGCTCTACATTTCAATACCCCACCCCAAACTGTTGCGGTGTCTTCTCAGCATTATATAACCTATGGGAAGGACAAAGCTACATATTAAAAAAAAAACTAAAGTTCCCTGTGTCTTCTCAGTAATAATAGCTAAGTTTTTATTTGCTTTTAACTTAGAAACCTAGAGTGTACTTGCCTATGGCTTCTTCAATTCTTGTAAAAATTCTTGTGAAAATAAAATGGATACAGCACTGAAGTTGAATTCTGAACTTTCTCAAATGAAATTTACTTTCAGTCTAGTCTCTTAAAAATATTAATTCTTTTGAGGTATGATTTTCATATAATAAAACACACTCATTTTAAATGTACATTTGAGAATTATGACAAACTATATACCTAAGTAACACTATCACAATCAAGAGGTAGACTATTTCTACCACCCTCAAAACTTTTCTCTTGCCCCACTGAGGTTGCACCCCTCACCCTCGATCCAGGCAACCACTGATTTACTTTTCATTTTCTTGAATTTCAGAGAATTGGAGTATGCAATGTGTAATCTTATGCCTGTTTTGCAGAACATGCTTTTCAGATTTATCAAAATTATTGTGATTATCAATAGTTCATTTTTTCATTGCTGAATAGTATTCTGTTTTATGGAGGTACTACATTTATTACCTATTAATGAGCTTTTATGTTGTTTCCAGGTTTTAGCTGTTATGAATAAAGCTGCTATAAGCGTTCACATACAAGTCTGTATAAACAGATTTTCAAATTTCTTGAGTAAATATCTAGAAAAAGAATTTCTTATACATAGGGTAAGTGTGTGTTTAACTTCTCAGAAACTGTTGTTTTCTAAAGTGGCTGTATCATTTTACATTCCTACCAGCAATGTATGACAGTTGCACTTTGCCGGAGCCAGCCGGCTAAGATTGAACAGTTACTGAGATGGGGAGTGAGGATTAAGAAAAAAAAGAGAGAGAGACAAAAGATAGAGTTGGGAGAGCTAACAGCGAATACTGTGTGCCGAGTTTATTTAGCACAGCATATTTATACCCTAGGATGTGCATGAGAAGCAAAACCCACAGATATGCAAACAACTGCTGACATTTACATAGATTCTCTCAAAACATCTGTGTTCCTGTTTTCTGTTTCTTATTCCTTGGGTCAAGGAACGTTCAACTCTATCCATTAAGCCAGACTTCCTCCTTCTGCAATAGACTATCCATTAAGCCAAACTTCCTATTTCAGTACAGAGCCTGCCTGCTCTGCAAATTTCTACCTTGCAGGCAACTTTAACCCTGTCTGTAGGGCATTCAGCAAGAATGGCTCCCAACAGCACTTCCCCATATCCATGTTCACACTTGGTATTGAATTTGTTCACACTTTGATTATAGCCATTGAATAGATGTATAGTGATATCTCATTTTAATTTGCATTGTTTAGTGTGCTTATTGGCTACCAGTATATATCTTCTTCAGTTAAGTGTGTTTTCAAATCTTTTGTAAGAGTTTGGTATGGGAGTTCTTCATATATTCTCTATATCAGTTCTTTGATTTATATGTGGACCTTGAATATTTTCTCCCAGTTTGTGATTTGCCTTTTTATTTTTTGTAATAGTCTTTCAAAGAGTTCAGTTAATGTTTTCCTTTTATGCTTTAGGTTCAATTTATTCTTAAGTCTCCCAACACATCATCTAATGTCTTGTTCCTAAATTATAAAACTAGAAACAAATAGGTTCAGGTGAGAGTGCTGACTTTTATTTTACAAACATAGCACAGAAGTTTTGAAATAGTGCCAGTTGGCCTGGAGATGTAGACCTTGTTGTTTCCTTCCAACTTCAGTCCAGCCAGAGTTCATTTATAGGTCAAGCTTGGAAATCTAGATTGATTGTCAGATTCCTGATGCCGTCCCAGACAGAGCTAGGTCTCTACATTGATCTCTGAGAGAATTTGAGGTAATTTGGGGGAGTAGTCCACACTTCCTAGACCTTCTATGGGCAGACCTATCTGAACCAGAGCAAACTACTGACATTGGGGGATTTCCCTTGTAAGTTTGTAAGTGTGCCTGTCTTTTTTTGATGCTTTCTTGAATATGAATATAGGATCACTCCCTTATTTCAGAAGGCTAGTACTATCTTTGAAATAATAAAATGCTTCTTTTCTTTTACATCTTGGATAAGTCAACTATGTTAATTGTCCAAACTGGCAGTAAGGAAATAGGACATCCAGGGAGGAAAGTGGTATAATAGACACATTGGCTGATGACCTTTTCTATAGTTTATGCTTCTAAGACAAGACCTAATAAATCAGAAAGCCACCAAACTATCTGAGAAAAAGTCACAAAGTTTCAAGTAAAAGATCCAATTTTAACTTTAGGGGAAACAGAAGTAATGGGAAAAGAGCTTCTCAACAAAGTCACTGGTCTGTTATGTAGAGAAAATAATGGAGGTCGGTGGAGCCATAGTTTGAGACCCTCAATCACAGTGCTGTCCCAGGTTTTATCAATTCCTGTGCTTATCATCATGAGAGATATCATTTTTGAGTATTTGTTGGGCTGGTTATATGAGAATCCTATGATTAGAGCAGAAACATTGAATTCTGCCCATGGCATAGATTTAATAAGAACAATATTATTTTCTGTTTTTTGATTCATAAAGTCTTTTCTGTTGCATGATATATGTATGTGTGTGTGTGTGTGTGTGTGTGTGTGTGTGTATAATCTTATTAATAGTTAACGTAATGGTTAAGAGCACCAGATCTAAATTTAGACTGTTTTCCTGTCATAACTCCATCACTTTCCAACTGTGTGACCCTGAACATGTAATTATATCTTTAAGCCTCAAGGTTCTTAACTTCAAAATGGGGGATATAACATAACCTTTCTCACAGAGTTTTCTTTAAAGATTCATTTAGATAATCCATGTGCCCAGCACATGCTAAGTTCTTAATAAATATTAACTATTATTTTATTTAAAACAATATATGTAGATATGTAGATACATATATGTAGATATATTGAAAAGTGGAATTAAAATGTGTTAGATATGAACATAGCAAATAATCAGCACATAGTAACTGGCACGTCTGTAGAAGGTTTAAGAACAAATAGAGAGTTTTGTCAGTAAAGAAGGTGGAGTAGGTAAACTGTGTTTGCCTTCTCTTACAACCACATCAAAATTACAACTAAACTACAAAATAACCATCATTGAGAACTGCCTGAAGTCTAGTTGAACAGAAATCCTATAATTAAGAATATATGGAAGAAGCCACACAGAGACTGGTAGGAGAGACAGAGATGTGGAATGGCCAGTCCCAAACTACATGTGGTGATTAAAAATCTGGTGGTATATCTTGGCTGCAGTGGTACTCCCTGAGGAGCAAAGGGTCCTAATTCCACACTAGGCTCCCCAGCCCAAGGAAAAGAAGCCAGGAAGAGAAGCTTCCACAACTTCTGGATGTAAAAACCAGTAGAGACTGTGGCTGAGTGAGACAAAGGGCAGCTGGAGTCCCAGGTATTCCTCTTAAAGGGCCTGTACATGAACTTACTCATTGACAGACTCACTTACTCTGAGCTCCATTGCTGGGGTAGCAGCTTGAAAGGTGCCAGGGACATACAGGGAGGAACTGAATTTTTTGGTTTTAGGGTGAAGGCTGGAGGGATTGCTTTCTCACAGACAGAAGTTTTGGCAGAAGCAATTATTCCTTTGTTGAGCTTTTCCCTCACCCAGAATGCAGAGGCGGGCACCATAACTGATTCTCCATCAACCTGGCTAACACTGTTTGCCCAGCCCTGTGATTCCCTGAGACACTGCCCTACCCAACTTGTGGGCCCACCCAAGCTGCCTCCAGTGGCTTTTCCATACAAAAGCCACTGGAGAAGGTGGAGTAGGTAAACTGTGCTATCTTGGCCTAGGATGTGGACTTTCTTAAAATCTCTCAAAGGTGAACAAACCCAAACAAGTAGCATTTGGCCTCGGCATGGTCTGTATCTGTTGCTAAGCAGCCCAAGCCCAGCACTAATGGCCAGCCGTGGTTTGCAGCTTAGCTTGCCCCGGCACCTCCAAACCCTACACAAGTGTTAACCACCTGCAGATCACTTTGTAGCTCATACCAAGTAGCCCCAGGCAGGGCACAGGTAGCAGCTGACTGTGGCCTGCAATGAAGCCCCTTGTAGGAGGCCCCAGAACCAACGAATATAATGGCCAGCTTCAGACTACATCAGAGAACCACCCAACCACCTCCACAAAAGATACAACCAAAGGGCAGACTGGGTAGGCACCAGTCCTGCTAAAGCCAATCCTGCTCAGTAGATTCAGCCCCTGCACAATAGCTCCTCTACTGTAGTAGCCACAGTCAGTCCTCCCAACCATTAAGCCTGGGGTCAGTTCTTCCCACTGGCATGCAAAGAGCAGGCAACACTCAACTACAATAGGAGGGCACACACAACCTACACAAGGGACACACCTGGAGTACCTGGTTCAGGTGACCAAGAAGATCATGCCACAGGATACCGACCCCATAATGCCCCTCTACTAAGACCAGGAGACAAAGTAGCCCAACCTAATACATAGAAGCAAACACATTTAGGTAGTCAAAGTGAGGAGACAAAGAAAAATGTCCCAAATGAAAAGAAGAAAGCTCCAGAAAAAAAAAAGCTAAACAAAATGGGAATAGGCAATCTACTAGATGCAGAATTCAAAACAGTGGTTATAAGGATGCTCAATGATCTCAGTGAGAACTTCAACAAAGACATAGGATACATAAAAACGAAGATAGAAAACACAAAAATCAGTCAGAAATGAAGAATACAATAACTGCAATAAGGAATTCATTAGAGGGTATTGACAGTAGATTAAATGAAACAGGATTGAATCAGTGTCTTGAAAGATTAGGTAGTAGACAACACCCAATCAGAACAGTGAAAAGAAAAAAGAATCCCCCAAAATGAGGATAGTTTAAGGGGTGGCTGGAACAACATCAAGTGTACTAAAATTCACATCATAGGGATATCAGAAGGAGCAGAGAAAAGCAAGGGATTGAAAGCCCACGAAGCACAGAGAGTCCCATATAAGATAAACCCAAAGAGGCCCACATCAAGATATGTCATAATTAAAATACCAAAAGTTAAAGACAAAGAAAGAATCTTAAAAGCAGCAAGAGAAATGTAATTAGTTACCTACAAGGAGCTCCCATAAGAGTGTCCGCTGATTTCTCAACAGAAACTTTGCAGGCCAGTAGGGATTGGCATGAAATAGTCACAGTGATGAAAAGCAAGGACCTATAGCCAAGATTACTAAATGATAGTAAAGCAATCATTTAGAATGGAAGGACAGATAAAGAGCTTTTTAGACAAGCAAAAGTCACAGTGATGAAAAGCAAGAACCTATAACCAAGATTTACTAAATAATAGTAAAGCTATCATTTAGAATGGAAGGACAGATAAAGAGCTTTTTAGACAAGCAAAAGCTAAAGGAGTTCAGCACCAAACCAGTATTGCAAGAAATGTTAGAGGGACTTCTTTAAGAAGAAAGAGAAAAGAAAAAAGATATAAGTAAAAAAATGGTAATAATTACATAACTATCAACATTTTCTTTAAATGTAAGTGATTAAATATTCCAATCAAAAGGCATAGAGTTGCTGAATGGATAAGAAACCAAGACCTTGTCATATGCTGCCTACAGATCAAAAGATACATAGACTGAAAGTAAAGGGATGGAAAAAGATAGTTCATGAAAAGGGAAATTTTAAAAATCTTGTGTAGCAATATTTACACCAGACAAAATAGATTTTTAAAGCAAAGATTATAACATGAGACAAAGAAAGATCCAGCAATTTTACTTCTAGACATTTATCTGAAGAAACCCAAAGTACTAGTTTGAAAAGAGAAAAAACACCTCTATATTTATTGCAGCATATTTATAATAGCTAAGATATGGAGGCAACCTGGATATCCATCAATGGATAAATAGTTAAAGAAGAGGTAGCACATATATACAGTGGAATATTACTCAGCCATAAAAAAAAATGAAATTTTGCCATCTGCAACAACATTGCTGAACCTAGAACATACTATGACAAGTGGAGCAAGTCAATCAGAGAAAGACAAATGTCATATGATTTCACTTACATATAGAATGTAAAGAACAGAATAAATGGACAAGCAAAACAGAAACAGACTCATAGATATGGAGAACATTTTGATGATTGCCAGACGGGAGAGGGGTTTGGGGAATGTGTGAAAAATAGGAAAGGATAAAGAAGTACAAATTGGCAGTTGCAAAATAGTCATGGGGATGTAAAAGAATGGAGTTAATAATATTGTGATAACTGTGGTTTCAGATGGGCACTAGATATATCGTCATGATTACCTTGTAAAATATATAAATGTCTAATCACTATGTTATACACTTGAAACTAATATGTAATATTGTACATCAATTTAACAAAAAACAAAATAAATATTTAAAAAAGAACAAATGGAACATAAATAGTATTCATAGATGTAAATAGAAGAAAACATTTCAGGGCTCAAGAATGATCCAAATCTGCAGATTGAAATGGTTTACCATGTTTCAGGAAAAATTAATGAAATAGTTGTAATCTAAACATATTTATGTGATATTTTTGAATTTTAAGAGTAAAGAAAATTCTGGCAAACATTCAGTAAGAAAAAAAGTTTTCTACAGAAGAATAAAACATCAAGTTAGCCATAGAACTCTCTATAATATGAAGGTGATGTGTCAACAGATTTTTGGGAGAAATGTTTGTGGCTGAGAAAATCTAAGCCATATATGTCATTTATTTACTGTCCTGAAAAATTTACTTACAGATATTCTCTAGCCAAAATAGAAATGAATAAAATGAAGACAGCAGAAGGGGAATTCAAAAGGAGTTGTGAACCTTAAAATCACTTGTGCAGATTTATTCTTAACTGGTGAAAACTTGTTTACTGTTAGAATGTAATTATAATAAATATGTCTTAAGAGATAAGATAAACACTTGTATTTGTAAACTTGTTAGAAAATCCTAATTTTTTTTAAATAACAAATGTGAGCAGTAGTAAGGAGAAAAATAGTAAATATCTTAAATTTTTAACCTCAAGGGAGAGAGTTAACCTCAAGAGAGTTTCACTCTCCTGCTGATAATTAGTGTCAGGGTTCACTGTGAATTTTAAAGCTGAAAGGTATTTATAAATGTAATTAAAAATAGAACCAAATCTCCCGAAAAGTATTGGAACTGAAAATCAGCATGTATGATAGGTGAATTTTAAGGCATATAAACTATTCCTCAATAAAGCTGTTTTTAAAAAGTTATAGAAATAAAATATAATCATGTTACAAGAGAATGCAAAAGAAAGATCAAAGCACTATACAAAATCAGAATTATAGAGCATGATGATGAAATTAAAACACATTCATTTATGACTATATTCAGGTTATGACTATAAATTAAAGTGAATTCTGTTTCTCTATTTACTCACCAAGATTACAGATCAAGTTAGTTAACAAGAAAGTTCAACAGATCACTGTATGTGAGAGCAGACAGTTAAGTGTGGTGACTCAAAAAAGTCTGCTACTATTGAGTTTCTAGCATTTCTGCCATATGTGCTTAAACATTATTTTTCATATTTGCTATTAAACACATAAAGATTCATGACTATTATCTCTTTATTATGGACTATGCCCTTTATTAATATAAATAATCCCCCATTTGTTTTTTTGGCCTTCCTTGCATTCTGTTCTGAATAATCCTTCCCTCCCTCACTTCCCCTTCCTTCTTTTCCCTTCCTTCCTTCCTTCCTTCCTTCCTTCCTTCCTTCCTTCCTTCCTTCCTTCCTTCCTTCCTTTCTTTCTTCCTTCCTTCCTTTTTACTTTCCTCTTTTCCCTTCTCCTTTCCTTTGTTTGACATGCAGTTATTGAATGTTTGCTCTGTATCAGGCACTGACTGCACTTGTTCTGGATATAAAGTTGTAAGTAAAACACATATGGCCCCTGTTCTCATGGAATTTAAAATCTAATGAGAAATTAAGATTTTAATTCTTGTTTTCATTGTTTGCCTGATAATTCTCTGCTCATGCATTTATTATAAAACACTTTTGTAAATGAATAATAAGTTGATTTTGACTTGAAAAAATCTACCCTCTTTCATTGAGAGCTTGATGCTGGGTGAAATATCGCTTCTACTGGAACAGATGCACTAGAATGATGAGAGACACTAATTTGATTAAAACTGACAGAGATTAGCATAGAAGTGTATATTCTCATTCATCTTTTTTATCATTTGAATAAGCCTTAGCTAAGAAATTGTGAGGTGGGCAGAAGTGTGTTGTGTTCTCCACTCTCACTGTGGGCCATAGGCCCCATTCTGGGATACTTAGTTACCCTTTACCTCACCATACATTCACTCTCCTACTAGAATTTGGATTCTAAGACTCATCTACACACATCAATAAAGAGTGGATTTTTGATTATCTAGAGCAGAGGTTCTCAAAGTGTTTTCCCTAGACCAGCAGCATCAGCATCACCAGGGAATTCTGTTAGAAATGTAAATTCTTGGACCTTATCCCATATCTACTGAATCAGAGACTCTGTAAGTGGGGCCCAGCAATTTGTATTTAACAAGTTCTTATGCTGATTCTGTTGTGGTGGTCCTTAAGTTTTCTGCACACTGGAATCACTCAGGGAGTTTTGCTAATTACTGATGCTAGAGTCCTACCTTCAATGATGATGGATTTAATTGTTCTTGGATGTGGCCTGAGCATTGAGCTCTGACCTTGTGCAGCAAAAGTTGAATACCACTAGCCTAGATCTTTACAGACTGTCATTCTCTTTATATCCCATTTCTAATCATATTTGACATATCCTATGTCCTATTTCCACAATGAAATCTGAATAACAAAACAGCCAACTTTATTAACTATCATATTGTGGTGAGATGATATGCAAAGTGCTTGACTGGGCTTTGAGACAGATGGCCCTGACTACTGTTCAGGGTTTTGGCACTTACTGTTGTGTGATTGTCAGCAGGTTATCTCACTTCCTTATGGCTCAGTTTCTTCATCTGAAAAATATTAATCAAAATACCTGTTATATACTTACCATGTGCCAGCCACTGTTAAAGGCAGCTTCTGTGCAAAAATTAATGTATTGTTCACAGTAGTTCTAAGAGATAAGTACATACACTATTTGCCCCCTTTCACAGATGAGAAAACTGTGGCACAGTGAGATGCTACTACCTCGCAGAGCCAGGCTTCAAGTGCAGGCTGTCGACTTCTACAGTTCGTATTCCTGACCACCATGCCATAATGCCTCATAATGATAATAACAATTGGACCTCATGAGATTTTTAAGGATCATAATGTAACAAATGTAAAAGTCCTTAGTGGTACTTTAATATCTGTGCTTTTCCTCCTCTGAACTGTGCATATTATAGTTTCACTGCTTATAGAGGCTCCTGTCTAATACAATAACTCTAATGTGGAGGTATCAGGGGCCAAGACAGAATGTGGGTGAGGTCCTGGGCCACAGGACTGTCAGTGCCTCTCACAAATTGGTGGCTTCCCAATCTGCTTAGACATACACTGGCCTTGTCAATCATTATTAAAATAAATTTTTTAAATGTACATGCTAATTGGCCCCTGTGAGTGTACTTTTAACCAGATATTTAGATGAACCAGCATTTCAAAAACTTTGGCTTAATAACTTTTGCCCTGAGATATTAGTATTTCATTTGCATTTACTGATTGAATACTCAGCACCTGGCTTCTTTTCTAAAGTATTGCTATGATAGAAATGGTCTTTTCTCCTAAGGAGCAACATTTTAAATTCATTTGATTTCTGGATGGAAATTGTTGCTCTCAGTAAACCTGAACTTTGTTGCTAGTTTGCTTCTCTTTTTGACAGTATTTAAAATCTTAAGACAAGGAGGAATGGTCCTTTTTTTCTTTGTCTTGTTGTCAGGGGGAGTAGAGTCGGTCTTATGGACTCTCATTAAAGGTTACTTTTGAATCTTGAACGTCAATAGATCTCATTTCTGTGTGCCTTGTGAATTCGTTTTTAAGCATGTCTTCAGTTATGTGACCTTTAGCAATTGCCTTCTTTCAGCAATCAGGAGGACATCTTGTGGACCCTGGAAGCTTGGCTTTTCCTTTTACTCACCTGGCTTTTCCTTCTCCACCTGTGATCTATAGAAATAAAAAAAAGAGAAAATTTGAATACGAGCAGAGTATGTGGGGAGAATAAGTTAAATATGAGCAATAATGATGACAAAGGAAGCTAAACGAAACCAAGCACTGAGGGTGTTGAGGATGGGAGAAGTAGAGACCCAGTGAATAAATATGTTCGTAAATGGTTAAAATCCAGAAACTGAGAGAAACTAAATAAAAGATGGAAGAATGTAATGGAGATAGAAGACTACACAGGAGGACAAGGGAGAAAAAGAAGGATCAGGAGTCTTTAGACAGTTATTTGGATGCCAAATGCCACAGTAACCTGTTTAATGCAGACAATAAATAAAAACTGGGTGGCAGAGGCTAGAGGTGATGGCCAAACTGACATGCTTCCTAGAACTTGGGTCTGAGCAGTAATCTGTAAGTCAATTTGAGGGACTTGAATGAAGCCAAAGAAAGACATTTCTAAAGGACTGTTTGAAGTAGCATGGATTAAAAGGGGAATCAGCAAAGAGGATCTTGGTGAGAACCATTCAAACTTTGCCCAGAAGAGGGAAGTCTTTCATATCAGAGGGTAAGTAGTAGTTGGGCAATGTAATCGTAATCATGTTTTTTAATATTTGTTTTAAAATTACAATTGACATTCAATATTATATAAGTTTCATGTGTATAGCATAGTGGTTATACATTTATATAACTTACAAAGTGATCCTCCCATTGCAGTGAGGATTCTACAGGTTACCTTAGTCTAGCTGGAATGGTCCATTTGAAAACCTGGGGCTTCTGAGCAGATAGTACTGTTGTCCAACTTCTTGAAAGGGGATTGTATGCATCTGCCACTTGTAGAACCACTTTCCCAAACCCCGACCTTTTCTCACCCTTCTCAAGCTCAGGGAAACCATGTCCTCCCCATGTCAGGCTACTTGCTCTTCTTAAGTGTCAACCTTTTCCTTCTCCTAGTTGGAGCATTGCCACCTTAACTCCTTGCTGGATTCAACCATCCAAAAAGACTGGGGTGGCCCAAAAAAAGCACAAAGAAGGTGCTTAGTTTCTCCCTGTTCTAAACCCAAAGCCCCCCACCTCCCATCCCTGCCCCACTCCTCCATCTGAGAAGAGCCTTAGATCTTACATGGTAAGATTTCCAGTTTCCTAAAGCAACAGGAACAAGACAGAAGTTAAGATTTTAATAGATTCTCAAGTCTCAGTAGCCCAATATCACTAAACATTTAAATGTTATAACAGTTCTTATTGTCCTTTTTCTGTGCTCACCTGGCAAACCTCTCAAAATGATATGTCTTCCCACATTGATCTACCTACAGGGAGAAAATGCACTAGACCAGCTATATAATTATTGTGTTTCTCATGGTATTTATAGTTCTTATTGTAAATTAATAAGTTGGTATTCAGATCTCTATGAGCTGGGAAATGAGAAGCTGTCCAAGAGATATGGCCCCACCGGCTTTAAGCTGAGTCTGCAAAGCTGAAGACCAGACTTGGCATCAAGATAATGATTGTTTCTTTAAAAGGCATATTGGTCGTCAGCCAGCCCTTCTCTCCTGGTGACACTTGGACTCTCTGGGAGGATGGATTTTTATCATTTATGCATACATTCACTGATTCATTTACCCACTCATGTGCCAATTCATTCATTCAAGAAATAGTTTTGCTTTAATGCTAGGGTGAGCTAAGGTAACTACATTTTCTTACCTACATTATAATACTGTGAATTATCAGTGGTTCTAAATTGAAGTTTAATGCAACCATCACATTCTGTTCTTTTGTTCTTTCAACATAGAAGTTTTAAAATGCTTATTTTTTAAAGTTTGAAAGGAAGAAGCACTACTGGAATGGACCTCCAAAAATTGAACCTCCATAAGAGCGATAAGAACACTGACAAAGTTATCAAAACCATCTTTTTGAGCTTGGTAATTAACTAAAGGCTTGCAAAGATCTGAGAAGCAGCTATTTAAGAAAAACAACTGAACCTCAGAACAATAAACTTTATGGCATTTTTTGTCCTATACCCAGCCCCCTCTCCCTGCTCTGTGGTAGCCTTCAATATTAGCAACCTTGCAACCATGGTAGTTGTGAGAAACAGCAACCTAGCGGCCACTGGAGTGGGCGTAACAGGTTATGAACGCTTCAAAGAGTCCCATCTCCAGAGCATTGTCTTTCTTTGACCTCTCTCACAGTTCCATGGAAAACCACTGTTCACAGGGCATTGTTATTATGTGATCTGAGCCAGAGCTCACACTGCAGGGAAACTACTATCCCTGATGTTTATATGAAAAACAATCATTGAACATTATTTAATATCACAGATACCTGAGGCTGCAATGCTAATTGGGACAAACAAGAGCTGCTTCCAAACTTCAAAAAAAGATGTGAGAAACAAGATGTCAAGAGGAGCTTTTGAAAAACTCTGCCATAGTCCCAGGGATCTAGAAGGACACATACATGTGCAAGGCTGTGATCGTGTCAGGAAAGACCAGGGAATGTCCAGATTTCTCATGACTAGCTGATGTTGAGGCTTTGTAAAAGGAGGAAGTGAAGGCACGAAGAAAAAGTTATAAACTTCCAGAGAAGGCACTAAACAAAAGTTATAAACTGCACACCACAGTCCTGTAGCAAAGGCTCAGAGACTGCTGTTTCAAGGCAGTTAAGAAAATCTTTGTCCCGTTACCGACTTTTAGGCTGAGCTGAGACTTCTGTGGCTACGTATAACCTAGAATACAGACTTATAGAACTAGTTCAGGAAAGTCACTAAACAAATAACAACAGAAACAAAAAAAAGAGTAACAACAATAAACCCTGAGTGAGGGGAGGATCTGATTTTCAGAGTTGCCACGTTATATTACTTAAAATACCCACTTTTAAACAAAAAATTATATGTCAGCCAAAGAAACAGTTAAGTATGGCTCATACAGAAGAAAAAAAGCAATCAGTAGAAACTATCCCTGAAAAAGCCAAGATGTTGGATTTTACAAAGACTTTATCTCAGATTTATGAATATATTAAAAGAACTAAAAGAAACATTTCTAAAGAATTAAAGTGAACATGTATGATGTTTTACCAAACAGGAACTGTCAATAAAGAGATTGATTATAAAGAACTGAATATAAATTTTGGAATTTAAAGACCAATAACTGAAATCAAAAACTCACTAGAGGGCTTAAAAGCAGATTTGAGCTGGCAGAAGAAAGAGCTGACAAAACTGAAGCAAGCCCAATCAAGATTATTCAGTCTGAAGAACAGAAAAAAAGAATGAGCAGCACTTCTTCTAAAGTACACATTGGACATTTTCCAGGATAGACAACATATGAGTCCACAAAACAACTATCAATAAATTTAAGAAGATTGAAATCATATCGTGTCTCTTCTCACAACAATAATATGAAATTAGAAATCAATTACAACAAAAAAAATGAAAAACACACAAACACATGGTGGTTCAATAACATGCTACTAAACAATGAATAAGTGAACAATGAGATCAAGGAAGAAATCAGAAGATAGCTTGAGGGAAACGAGAATGAAAACACTTTGCAAAACTTAAGAGACACAGAGAAAGCAGTCCTCAGTGAAATTCATAGCAATACAAGCCAACTCAAGAGACAAGAAAAATCTCAGATAAACAATCTGAACTTACACTTAAATAAACTAGAAAAAGAACAGCAAACAAAGCCTAAAGATCAGAGAGGAAATAAATGAATAAAGTCTAGAAAAACAATACAAAGGATAAATGAAAACAAGAGCTGGTTCTTTGAAGGGATAAACAAAATTGACTCATTAAGAAAAAGAGAGAGAGAGGACTCATATAAATAAATCAGAAATAAAAGAAGAGAAGTAATTATGGACCCCACAGAAAATCAAAGGATTATAAGAAAACACCATGAGCAATTATATGCCAATAAATTGGACAATCTGGAAGAAATGGTCATGTTCCTAGAAACATGCAATGTTCCAAGACTGAGTAAAGAAGAAACAGAAAATATGAACAGACCAATTACCACCAATGAAATTGAATTAGAATCAAAAAGCTTTTGAAAAACAAAAGTCCTGGACCAGATGGCATCATAGATAAATTTTACCAAACATTCAACTAAGAATTAACACCTGTTCTTCTCACACTATTCCAGAAAATTCAATAAGAAGGGAAAGCTCTCTAATTTTTTTTAATGGAAGGCCCCACCATCACTCTGATTTCAAAAGCAGAAAAATAAACAGTGCAAAAAAAGAAAACTATAACCTGATATTCCTGATGAACATTTATGCAAAAATTCTGAACAAAAAATTAGCAAACCAAGTTCAACAATACATTAAAAATATCATACGCCATGATCAAGTTGGAGTTTTTTCTGGGATGCAAGTTTGGTTATATCTGCAAATCAATTAACATGATATACCACATTAACAAATTGAAAGATAAAAATCATATAATCATATTAATAGATGCAGAAAAAGCATTCTATAAAATTCAGCGTCTATTTGTGATAAAAAACCTTCAGCAAAGTGGGAATAGAGGGAGCATATCACAATATAATAAAGGCTATATATGACAAAACTGCAGGTAATATACTCAATGGAGAAAAGCTAAAAGCATTTCCCTTAAATCAGGAACAAGACAAATATGCCCACTTTTACCACTCCTATTTAACATAGTATTGGAAATCCTAGCTACAGCAATCAGACAAGAAAGAGAAATAAAAGGTATCCAAATTGGAGCAGAAGTAGTAAAACTGTCATAATTTGCAGATAACATACAATTTAAAGAGAACCCTAAAGATTCCACCAAAAAACTGTTAGAACTGATAAATAAGTTCAGTAAAGTAGTAGGATACCAAATAAATATTCGGAAGTCAATGGCATTTTTATACACCAATGATGAACTATCAGAAAGAGAAATTAAAAAACCAGTTCTATCAGAAACAATCAAATACTTGGGAATCAAATTAACCAAGGAAGTAAAAGACCTGTTCACAGAAAATTATGTCATTGAAAAGAGAAGTTGAAGAACATATAAATAAATGGAAGCATGTACCTTGTTCATAGATTGGAAGAATCATCATCATTAAAATGGCCACACTACCTAAAGCCATCTATAGATTCAATGCAATCCTTATTAAAATACCAATGGCATTTTTCATAGAACCAGAGCAAGAAATCCCAAATTTATGTAGAACCATAAAAAATCTCTGAATAGCCACAGCAATTTTGAGAAAGAAGAACAAAGTTGGAGATATCATGCTACCTGATATCATACTACAAGGCCATAGTAATCAAAACAGCTTGGTACTGTCATAAAAACAGACACATAGATCAATGGAACAGAAATAGAGCCCAGAAATAAATTCACACCTAGAAGTTACTATGCTGAGTGAAATAAGTCAGACAGAAAGATAAATATCATATGATTTGATTTATGTGTGGAATCTAATAATAAATTATTTAATCTATGACAAAGAAGGCAAGAATATACAGTGGGGTAAAGATGATCTTTTCAATAAATGGTGTTGGAAAAACTAGACAGATATCTGCAAAAAAAATTAAACAAAAAAAATCACCTTCTTACAACATATACAAGAATAAACTCAAAATGGATTAAAGACTTAAATGTAAGACCCAAAACCATAAAACTTCTGGAAGAAAACATAAGCAGTAAACTCTCTGATACTGGTATTGGTAATTATTTTTCTGATATATTTTCTCAGACAAGGAAAACAAAAATATACATATACAAATGGGACTACATCAAACTAAAACATTTTTGCACAGCAAAGAAAAGACAAACAAAATGAAAAGAAAACCTACTGGGAGAAGACATTTTCCTATGCTATATCTGATAAGGGTTTAATATCCAAAATTTATAAGGAACTCATACAACTCAACGCCAAAAATAACAAACAGTCCAATTAAAAAATGGGTAGAGGATCCGAATAGGTATTTCTCTAAAGAGGAAATACAGATGGCCAATAGACATGAAAAGATGCTCAAGATTGCTAATCATCAGAGAAATGAAGGTTAAAATCACAATGAAATATTACCTCACACCTGTCAGAATGGCTATCATCAATAAATCAAAAAACAACAAATATTGTCAAAGATGTGGAGTAAAGGGAACCCTGTACATTGTTGTGGGTTTGCAAAATGGTACAGCTACTATGGAAAACATTTTGGAAGTTCCTCAAAAAATTAAAAATAGAACTACCTTTTGACCTAGCAGTTGCACTTTTGGTTATATATCCAAAGAAAACCAAAACTCTAATCCAAAAAGATATATGCACCCCTGTGTTCACTGCAGCGCTATTTACAAAGCCAAGATATGTAAGCAACCTAAGTGCCCATCAATAGACTACTGAATAAAGAAGAGATGGTATATATACACACACACACACACACACACACACACACACACACACACACACACACACAATGAAAGATTACTCAGCCATATGGAAGATTACTCAGCCATAAAAAATGAAATTCTACCTTTTGCAATGGCATGGATTGACCTAGAAGTTACTATGCTGAGTGAAATAAGTCAGACAGAAAGATAAATATCATATGATTTGATTTATGTGTGGAATCTAAGGAACTAATGGAACAAACTAAATGAAAACAGACTCACCAATACAGAGGACAATCTGGTGATTTTCAGAAGGGAGAATGGATGGGAGGCTGTCTGAAAAAGGTGAAGAGATGAAGAAGTACAAATTAATAGTCACAAAATAGTCACAGTAATGTTAGAATACAGTATATGGAATATAGTAAGTAGTTTTGTAATGGCTATGCGTAGAGCCACATGGGCACTAGAGAAATCAGGAGGGATCACTTCATAAACTACATAAATGTCTAACTATGTACTGTATACCTGAAACTAATAAAAAATAAAAAATATAAAACAATATAATATTAGAATTAGAATGATTAGAATGATTAGAATAGAAGGATCATTTCACTAGACACAGGGAAAGCATTTGATAAAAAGTAACATCCTTTCATGATAAAAATGTTCAACAGTCTAGGAATAAAAGGACATTTCTTCACCCTGGCTAAGAAAATCTGAAAAATTCACAGCTAACATTATACTTAAGAGACTATTAAAAGCTAAAAGACCAAATGCTTTTTCTTTAAGATCAGTAACAAGACAAGAATGTCCACTCTCACACTTCTATTCAACAGTGTGTCAGGGTAATTTGGCACACAAAAAAGAAACAAAAAGCATTGGGATTAAAAGGGAAGAAGTACAACTATCTCTATTTGCAGATGATATGATTTTTTAAAATTATTATTTATGCCTACAGCACCTGGTCTTCCTAAGTGGTCTCCCATCCAAGTACTAGCTTCCAAGATCAGACATCGGGCTTTTTCAGAGTGGCATGACCGTAGACCATGGACCATGGCTCCACTGGGGTGTGAACCCAGGACCTTTTGTGACTAAAGCAGATGTGCTAACTGCTATGCTATGGAACCACATCCTTATATGATCTTATATGTAGAAAATCCTAAGAAATTCATCGAGTACAATGGTTATGTCTAAAAATGAGCTTATTAAGGTTGCAGGATAAAAAAATGATGTCCAGAAATTTCTGTACACTAGTAATGAACAATATCAAAATGAAATCTAGAAAACAGTTCTATTTACAATATCATCAAAAGTACTTAGGAATAAATTTAGCAAAATAAATAAAAGACTTATACACTGAAAACTACAAAACATTGTTGAAAGAAATTGTAGAACTAAATAAATGGAAAGACACACCGCATTATTAATGAATCAGAAGACATATTTTTACAATGGCAATTCTCTGCAAATAAATCTAGAAACTTAATGCAACCCATATTAAATCTCAGCTTGCTTCTTTACAGAAATGGAAATGTTGATCCTAAAATTTTTGTGCAAGTGTAAAGGACTTAAAATATGCAAAAAATCTAAAAAGAAGAAAAGAGTTGGAGGACTCACATTTCCCAATGTCGAAACTTACTGTAAAGCTGCATTATTCAAGATAATATGGTTCTGGGATAAAAATTGGTGCATAGATTAAGAAATAGAACTGAGAGTTCAAAAATATACCTATATGTCTATGGTTAATATACCTATATAATATGGTTAATATACCTATCTGTCTATGGTTTTTTTTTTAAACAAGAATGCTATGACCATTCAATCAGGGAAAGAATAGTCTTTTCAACAAATGGTAATGGAACAAGTGGATAGCCACATACAAAAGAATGAAATTGAGCCTCCTACCTCATACCATATACAAAAATTAAGTCACGCTAGAGCATAGACCTAAATGTTAGAACTAAAACTATAAAATTCTTAGAAGAAAATATATATAAAGTGAAAATACAACCCACAGAATTAAAGGAAATGTCATGTCTGTCAAGGGTCTATTGTCCAGGATATAAAAAGAACTCTTATAAGTCATCAATAAACAGAGAACTGATTTTTAAAATGGGCAAAGGATCTGAAAAGACATTTCTCCAAAAAGATATACAAATGGCCAAGGAATACATGAAAAGGTATACGACATCATTAGTTATCAGTGAAATGCAATCAAAGTGCAATGAGATATCACTTCACACCTAAGATAGCTAGAATAAAAAAGTCAGATAATAAAAAGTGTTGTCAAGAATATGGAGAAATCTTATATACTGTTTTTGGGAATGGAAAATGGGAAATAGTCTGGCAGGACCTTCTTAAACAATTAAACAAAGAGTTACCGTAAGACCTATCAATTTCACTTCTAGGTATGTACCAAAGAGAAATGAAAATACATGTCCATGCAAAACTTATACATGAATGTTCATAATAGCCAAAAAGTGAGGGAAAAAACGCCACACAGTTTATGAACTGCTGAATAGATAAAATGTCATATATCCATACAATAAGTACTGATATATGCTACAACATGATGAATATTGAAAACATTATGCTAAATGAAAGAAGCCAGTCACAAAAGACAATTGTATTATAAGATTCCTTTTATATGAAATTTTAAAAATAGGCACATTCTTACAGACAGAAAACAGATAAATGGTTGCTGAGTCTTGGGGGTGGGAGTAGGAGATGACTGCTAATGGGTATGGGTTTTGGGGGCAGAGGATGACAGTGTTCTAAGATCAGTAGTAGCAATAGCTATACAAGTCTCTGAATATACTAAAAACTGATTTATATACTTTAAAAGAGTGAATTCTATGGTGAATTTTATCTCAATAAAACTTATAAAAAGTTCTGGCTCATTGTTTTGGCAATGCAAACTAAAAGTCTATCTAATATAGTAGTTCTCAAATTCGCTGTATATCATGTCATCTAGAGAATCTTATTAAAATGCAATTCTGATTCAGCAGAGCTTGAGGTTCAGCATTTCTAGTAAGCTCAGGTAATGTTGATGCTTCTGGTCCTCAAACTAATAGACTTGTCCCATTGCCTTACCAAAAAAAAAAAAAATCAACCTTAGAAATATTATCAATTAATGTCCTGGTGATGTAATTTAGGTCATTTTAATTTTTTAAAATATTTTTCTGTCTTCTGATTCTTTGAAAGCTTTTTATTTTTAAGCAGAAAGAATCAAACAGCTGTTTCTAAAAAAAAAGGAAAAGAAATTCTCTGCAAGCATATTATATTTGTTTTAGGCTAGCTTTAGTTTTTTATCATGCTTCTGTTGGGAGAATTATTTTTGTAACAAAATTATGGATGAAAATCTAAATATATACATTCATATTATTGTTGATTTTATATTTCCTTTTTAAATATTTGGTTAGCATTAATAAGCCAATTGAGATTAATTAGTTATAATTCCTAGCCACCATTTTCTAAGGATCAACATTGCCAGGTTCTGTGACTGGTTCTTGCTTAGAGAACTAATTTTAATATTACAGTTACCCAATGTCTACTATACACCTCATTGCCGTGAAAGACACCAGGAAGGAAGGAATTCTAAAGATTTGATTTACAAGAAACTTCTTGTGATTTTATCAAGTACTAGACAGCTTACTAAATAACAAGGCTCATTTTAACATGACTAACAAACATGGAGATTTTAAAATTAAATCTAATTTTATTCTAAATTTGTGTGTCCACAGTCAGTTAAGAAAGCTAACCTATGGTTTGTCATTTCAGAGCACTTTAGTTGTAATAGCTGGATTTTTCACATGCTTTCCACATTCTTTGAGTACATTCAGTGACTTACCTGTGTCCTCCAGCCAGTCTGACACTTAGTATTTTATCATTACAGGCAATAATTTTTTTTCCCTGTAACTGGCATTTAGTTTCTTTGTCACCTACTCTCAGACTTTCTTCCACTCTACCCAGAGACACTCTCCATAGTGTTTATGTACTTAGTTATTAGAAGTACCCACTGACTGACAGGAGAAGCAGTGGTTAGGAGAAATGGGAGTAATTGTGCAACAGGTGGAAGAAATAAATTGCCTGCCACCGAGATACTGACTTTCTTGTGCAATTTTTCTGTCTGAATTTCTACTCTGTTTCAAACATACTTTATGAGAATAAATGTCTTCAACGTGAATTTTTCTAGGGCAGCAAGTGATTTCACGTATTAGATTAATGACTTAATTCAATTATGACTAAAACTTGAATTTTTCTAGGGCAGCAAGTGATTTCACGTATTAGATTAATGACTTAATTCAATTATGACTAATAACATTTATTCTTTATCCTAATGTTTAGCTTTAGATTTTAAAATACTCTAAAAAATATAACTTGGTTTTTTTATGAACATACATTTATTAATAAAGGCTCTTAGTGGCTAAAAGTGATAGAAATAGGCAAGTAAAAGTAAGCCCCAAGGGAGAAATTCTAGGTTGTTTCACTGGCCTCAAGAGCAAGAAGGCAGGTGGGCCTGAAGGAGGGACATAATGGAAGGAAGACCACTACGACTCCTCCATTCTCTCTGTAGGGAACCTTTTCCTGCCCTTGGGTCCACATGGTAGAAAACATGGCCATTCCGCTGCCTCTGAACTTATGTGTTGGTAAGCCTGTAGGTTCTGCCATACTAAGAGGGACCAGCTTTCTCTTGGACCTATTCCAGATTCCTAGGAAAGGGAATTAAGCCAGACTTTTTTTTTTTTGTAGTTGCCCACCTTATGTTAGGGTTGCATTGAAGGAAAATAAAATAAAATAAAAGGCTTCCAAAGACCCACTGTTACTGAGGTTACTGAGGGACATGAATTAGGTCAAATTCAGGCAAACGGAGATGCAAAAAATGACAAAATAGCATTGACAAAAGTGAAATAATAGCCCTTCAGGTCTTCAGAGTAGTGGTTATGGAAGGTATTAGAGAAAGTTGGTGAAAGATTGACTGATTAACTGAAAGCAGAGGGTGCAGCCAGCAGTGGCAGAATTACGTTGCTGTAACTCTGAGTTCCTCAAGGGGGCGAATGACACCTCTAGGATAGTAAAGATTCAACAAAGCTCCATCTAGGGAAATCAGACATCATCTTTCTCCAACCCATACTCTTCATTAGATCCCCTGTTTTTATCATGAATTATTGTACAAAAGCACAATAATGGCAAGTTAATGGAAAAAAGGTGAAAAATTTGCAGATATTTTCTTCTGTTTTTAGTTGTAATGTTTTTGCTTGATTGGGTTAAAAAAATATCAGCTTAATATACCAATGAGTCACAATAAAAGCTGGAAATTGGAGAAGACTATAAATAAAATCAAATATGAAAATATATATTAGAGCATAAAGAATATTCTTATAGACTTTGAGCCACACTTAATTTAAGGGAATTAGTACTAGTGAATTTACCAAAAATATTATACAAATTCCATAAAATTATAGGCTATAAGTTCTATCATTTTTATGTAGCATTCTTATCTTAAGAATACACTAAGATATTAACATCAAGAGTGGGAAATCTTCTTGTTGGGGGATTTCATTACTCAACAAATCATTTCACCATATTCTTCTTAACTTCCATAGTTACTTAACGTTAAAAAAATTATGTGTATTGACATTAAGTAGTATTTAATTTTTGATCTTTCTACTACATCAACTAAGAAAACCTGAGACCCTTGAGACATTTCTGGGAATTCCTAGGAATTCATGGCCACGCTCAAAGTGGCAGCATAGGAAGGAGGATGTAACTGTTGGTCAACAAGTCTTCAGTTGCCTTTTCACATTACTCCCTAGTTTTTTTTGAAGTGACAGAACTTTCCCTTCTCTCTTCTCTGGGAGCTGTCTCTCCTTCTCCCACTGAACATACTTCATGATAGCAGAAGTAGCGCATTTATTACCTTCCAATAACCCACTTACTCAAGAAACACTGAGCATCTACTACTTGAAAGGCAGAAGGAGGGTTGTGAACAACCAGAAAGGAAGCAGTGTACAATGGGAGTAAACCAAGGAGTGTTTAGTTCAAAAGGAGGTGACAATAAACTTGAGGCTGGAAGGGGAGTGGGAATGGGACAGGGAACAAGGAAAGGGCAGTCCATGTTAAACAAATAGCACTAGTAAAGGCTCCTGCAGGTTCAAAGTTTATCTTGATCTCTATGTAGATAACAAAAAAAAAAACTCAGAATTTCTCATGGTGGATAGACAGGGTGAGCCCTTACTGTAAATTTATCTCTTTCAGGATGACAGACTAACTCCTGTGAAATTTTAACATGGGTATCCTTTTGTATTCAATTAACTGTTTTTGTTTTGTTTTATTTTGTTTTTGGTAAATCTCTTCAGTTTATCAATTTTTTAAAAACAAATATTACAATTATACAAAATCTTCCTATGAACGTTTTACCAGTCATGAAGTCGAGGGTGAACTGCAGAAGTAAATAAATCATCGTCAGTTTATAAAAAGTTCACAGCCCTCTTCCCACTTATTTTGAGTCTCTTACCACGGAAGCAACTCTGTATTATCTTCCTTGTGAAAAGCATGAGAAAGACAGAACTCCAGGGCTCAATCCCTGTTTTCAAATATAATTTTCTGAACACAAGGAACAGATATCGCACATGCAAAAGTAATTCCGTCAGAGTTAGTAACCTATTGCTGTTCTATCTAGATTATTTTTTCATGTTATTTGTGGGTTTTCCTTTTCTTACTTTGTGGCAAAACTAGGACAAAATGAGGAGGCAGGTGAAAAATTTTCCCAGTAAAAGCATAACTAACATTTTTAATTCTTTACAGTTTACAAAGCGTTTCCACATGTTTTGCCTCATTGAATTCTCACATTCAGCCTGTGCTTATTATCCCATTATAGAGAAGAGAAAAATGAGAAGCAGAGAAATAAGGTAACTAATTTTTCAGTATCTTCCTGCCATTAGCAAGGAGTACAAGACCAACTCTCCCTTCTTCTCATACCTTATTATAGTCTAGCAGTTCTGAGCTGCCTGGGTAACTGCCATATCCTATTCCTCACTCTTACATTTCTGTTCTTCACTGGCAAATTTCTATTTTCCTTCCCTCAGGAAACTTTTTTGGACAAAATGAGCATCCCCTGGGTGCTCTCATAAGAACTACATGCTCCTGTATTATAGCTCCTATCACACTGCTTTTCTATGAGTTGTTTGTTTTTCTTCCTCACTTGCCTTGGTGTCTTGAGAGCATGGATTAAGTCTTGTTTGTTTTGATATCCCCAGTGGCTACCATAAGGTCTGACATACAGTAGATGACTAAAAATAGTTTCCTTTCTAATGACTGGGATTATAGTCATGGTTGGAGTGAAAACACTGGTTTCCAGGAGCTTGTGTGTACTGCTGAAATTTGGCAGGGAATTGGAGGAAGATGTCTCTTTCTGTGGGGTTTTCTGAGGGATAGTTTGTGTGAGCTGGCAGAAGCTGCTACTCTCACTTCCCTAGACATTTGGGGTTCTCAGGTGGGCAAGGGCCTGGTGCAGCTCTGGAATACTAGAGTAAGCATCTAAATTTGTTGCACTTAGAGTGAGTGTTGGTATTTTATGCAATTTTAAATTTGCTGGGCCATTTAAGATTCTTATTTATCATTTGTTATTGCTCTCATGATTTTTTTCATATTTACTCTATAACTGGGTGAGATCAGAGTAAAGTAAATGATAATTCCATTATGTTCTACTGTACTTAAGGCAATTATATTACCTTGTATTGCCTACCCAAGATACCCAAGGAGTTGTATTGAGGGCTGTATAAAAACTCTATGAGAACTTGACCTGCCATGTATTTTTATAGATTAACACCTTGTGCAGTCATCCAGGGTCAAGTTAGTTATTGCAGTTAAAAGAAAATGACACAAATTCTCTGCTATGATGATGGACACAAAAAGTGTCTGAACCTGCCAATTAACTATTGTTAGAAAGAACAGCTTGACATAAATTGCATTGCAACTAAAGTTGTATTTGGCAGATTTTGTCCAACATTTAATGAGAGAATATAATTAACCCTATCTAGTAGGTCAATTCTTTCAGCTACCTAAGGGCATATCTTTAAAGTTATTCATAATGATAAGCCATTCGCTTGCCATTTTGCTAAAGAAATCAAAATATTCTACATAGACCATACTGAGGTTCTTCAGTTTATGAGTAACGAATGCCTAACAATTTCAGTTTCCTATTACCTATCATCTGATTTTTATCAGATTGCATAAGTGGTTAATGAAAAAATCTAAAATTTGACCACAAAGATAATATTCATTATACTTAGCCAGATTAACAAACTCAAATACCCTTTAACATTATCTAAATTGGCCCACTGTGTACAGAGAATGCACTATATGATTTCTGTGAAAAGCACAGACATTTCAATTTTTTTCAATATAGTCACATCAAAATTTTCTCTTTTTTTACAAGGTGTATATTATTTTAATGATAAAAATCATAACAAATTACAAAATTCGAAAGTTATACAGCCCAAATATCAAAAATATAAGACAACAATATATTTTATTGATTAACCACCTGACACAACTGTATTTTCCTAAATTTTGGGTTTATATACTCTTTGATAGCTTCTTTATATGATAATAATTTTGCAACATCATAGAGGATATATACAAATAATTTAGCCTTGCTTTTGCATAATTGAAAAGTTATTTTTTATTGATAACTCCAATAAAATGTAATGATTTTGACATCAGAGCTTTTAAATTTCATTATGACATGCTAAGGAAGTTTTTGACATTTTGAACCTTCTGCCAGTCTCCTGTCTTTTCATTTCTTATTTGGCTTCCACGAGAATAATCATGCTAAATGAAATAAGCAGACAGAAAAAGTTGAAAACCACATGATATCACTTACCTGTGAGATATAAACCCAAAAGCAACAAATGAACAGGAAAAACAGAGACTCATGGGCATTGACAATAGATTAGTAGTTACCAGAGGGGAGGGGGCAAGGGGAGGGAAGGTAAATGGGGTAAAGGGGGTCAAATATGTGGTAACAGAAAGAAATCTAACTATGGGAGATGAACACACAATGTAAATATTATAAATGCCTTACTGTTAAAATGTACAGCTGAAATTTATTGTTAACCAATGTCACCATAAAAATATAATTAAAAGTATTTTAAAAAATAAAATAAAATATACTTAGTTCATGTAAGAGTAAATTGGCACATATCAGTAAGTTGATATATATGATAGAAGAGGAATTTGATTATAATATTGTACTGTTCCATACTGTAGAATGGCAATTTAAACTTGCAGTTTGGTTTGACTTATTTCAATTTAATTTTGTATGTTTTTCATAGTTGTTCATCAGATAAATATTCAAATAATAATAAAATGAAATATGTCACCTCAAAATTTTGAACCTCCTCCTTCAAAACTTTTCTAAGAACTGTTTATGATTTTTTTCATTATAATCATTTGGAATTATTTTTATAAATATTTTCCATTGGTGAGGATAGCCACTATCTGTAAAAGTTTACTGAACTCTCATATTATTGTAAGTAATTTAGAGCTATTAATTTTACACTGACATTTATACTGGAGTCCTGTAGAAGTGACAAAATGCATATAATTTTCTTAATTGTTAGATAGGAAGCTTAGCACTAGTTCTAGTCTGGGGCTGGACCCTGGCTCTGGGCTCGGCTGTGGGTCACTTCACTTCTCCCTTGTCCATGGCAAGGGCTATCACTCCCTCTTGTAGTGCTCTGAGGCAGTACAAGTAATGAATTATGTGTGGAGAAAATCAAGATTCTCTGCTGCAAACTCTAAGCACAATAGAATATGGCTATTCTAGGCCCATTTCTAGCATTTATCCCAAATTAGTTATAAAGATCCTTGAGATTCTTGAAGGAAAAGAAAATCTGAGAGAAAACATTGTTGTTCATTTTTCAAAGGCTATCAGGATGGAATTTTAAAAAATATACTTAGCATAATGTTTAAACTAATGTTTTCATTAAATAAAAGCAGCCAAATCAATTTCAGCCTGTTCAGAATACCAGAAAATAATTTGTATTTGCAAAATGGAAAAGAACAGAGAACAATGGAGAAGAAAAACAAATGAGCGTAACCTATTGGATGACTTAGAATTTGAAAAACAAAAGTAAAAATTCTAAACTCAAATAAATTTTGTCTAAGAAAAAAGAAGATACCAAGTGTCACATTTTTCAGAAATTCGATTTAAGAAAGAATATTTAGAAAATATAAGTCAAGACAAATTAGATTTCTTCTAAAAATAGCCATAAATAATTGTATACATTCTCTGTTTTTGCTTTTATTATTTGATGGCTAGCTGTGTACCTTTCATTATGAGAAAGATTCAGAAAATTGTAGAAAGAATCCAGTGAAGGAAAACAAATAATATAAATTATTAAGGGAACAATGGAATTAATTTACCAGGAAGATTAAAGTAGCAAAGAATGTCTAGCTTTGCTTTGAAGTGACTCAGGAGAGTGATAATAACAGTCTATAAACATTTAAAAGGTATAAAACACTGAGAAGAAAGAGGAATTATTTAGCATGATGCCACGTGGGTATAATCAGAAATAACAGGATAAACTCCAAAAGGTTACCAAAAAAAGCTGCCAACCAGTGAATAGTTTTGGTTGGTTGAATATTTACTCCCACTGGAAGTGCTACAGGTTTTAAACATTGAGCTTTCTGAGCAAATAAAACATTAAAAGTCCTCTTTGTTATTATTTATCTTCTCAGTTAATCCACTAACATCCCCAGATCCAAATTTCAGGAATGTGAGGAGATCCCACAACCTAATTAAAGTAAATTTATGTGAAATTTTAAATTAGGAAATTGTGTCTGGCTTACTTAGCCAAGCGCTTTTGCTCATAGAGTTCATTCATGCTGTTCTAGTTCACCTTATCTGGCATGCCCTACTCTTTATTCAAGACTCAGTTCATATTGCCCTGGAGAAACCTTTACCACACAATTAAGGGTTAAGCAGTTGACCTGGATCCTTCTGGGACAGGATTAGGATACCTGTAACCACCCCGGCATAACACAGTGTGATAGCATCCCAAGTTTACTTGTCTGTCTTCCCTGCTAGGCCCTGGGCTCCTTCAGGCCAAAGACCATGTTTTATTGATCTCTGCATCCCCAGCACGTCTCAAAGCACTGTGCACAAAGAAGGTACTCTATAAACCAGCTACATGATTAACTGACTGACTGAGTAAACGAATAAGGAAAAGATACAATTAATGATGGAACTATCTAACTCTTTCCTTTTGAATGAATTATTTTCATCTTTGGATAAGTTTTTAATTCTCAGATTCTTTATATCATTTTTAAAAATATGGTTAAAGATATCTTTGGAGGAAAAAAATGGAGGACTATAAAGTGAACCTTCAGGATCTTCCTAGAAGGAGAGTGGTTTTGGTGGTACTGGAGATCAAAGCAGTCTTTAGTGAGCATTGATGCTCTCATTCTCTCCTTATGTGACAAAAAGCCTATAATGGACATGCTGTTCCTGGGCTGTGGCTAGAGCAGAAGTCGGCAAAATACTGTTGTGTGGCCAAATCTGGTTTGCCACCAGGATTTGTATGGCTCATTATGTAAGAATGATTTATACAAATGTAAATGTTTGAAAAAAATCAAAAGAATAACATTTAGTGATATGTAAAAATTATATGAAATTCTAATTTTAGTGTTCATAAATAAAGTTTTATTGGAACAGCCAGGCTCATTTGTTTACATATTATTTATGGCCTTTTTTGTGTTATAATAGCATAATTTGAGTTGAGAATCATATGGCCTGGAAGCCTAAAATACCTGTCAAACCCTTTAAAGAAAAAGTTTGTTGACCTTGCTCTAGAGAACTAACAAGAGTTCTACCATACTGTTGAAAAGAATGGTATCTTATGTCTTGGTTATAAGCTAAATCTTTAAACACTTATTTTAATGAGATCACTGCGATAATTAATTTTTTTCTGGTTTTCCTACTTTTTGTAATAGCTGTTGATTCAGTAGTCATTGTTTAAATATTTAAAACTAAACATTATATATTCTCAAAATGTAATTACATTTAATTAAATATCTTCAGACTTAGCCAAATAAAAGGTTGCTTTTAATGCTTATATGATTCATTAGAGATCAATAATGATTTGAATATAGGTCTGTTTTTACTGAAGTAATAGTGTCTGAAAAATGCATGCTATATTTTAGAGAGATTATTTTGACTTTCAGTAAATACAGTCTGACTTGAGAATCAAAGTTACTGAGTTACTTTTGACTCTGGTTCATAGCAGGAAATCACATAGTCACCTCTCCAGTCATAAAAGGAATCAGAATTGAGCCGTAAAAGTGTTAAGACAAACTGCATGCATTCAACCAGCAGTTCTGTCTCCTTGGTCTTCTGTCTCAGTCTATGTCAGCAAAGAGCCTTTTTAGGAGGCAATGTAGCTGAGCTCCATGTTTCTGACCTGACTAACTCAAGTGAGTAGGTGGTAACTTTCTTGCTGGTAACCAGCCACCTATGAACCTAGCTCTATTTTTATTGAACCATTTTATATTTTCATCCTATTCTGCCTTATGGGAACTATACATGCCTTGAATTCATAGCTTATTACCCAGGTAGTTTAAACAAAATTAAACAAACTTTTGTGGAATTACCTATACAAAGAGTGTGAAAAGTAGGTTGTTCTCAATTTTGTTGTTTGATCCTAGGCTATTGTTGATATTTGGCAATAACTAATAAGGACCATAAAATCTCTTCAACAAGTTATTACATCTACTTTATAGTTACTTGAATATTTTTTTATATTCACATAATTTTTAAAAATTTATTTTTTAAATTAGTCTCAAGTATATAGTACCTTGGTTAGACATTTCTATAGTTTATAAAATGATCCTCCCAATTGCTCCCTCCCTCCCCTGACCCTCCACCTAGCCAACGTATTAATGCTACTGCGTTTCCTTTGCCGTGCTCCCCATCCCCATGACCATCCATTAGCTTCTAATTTGTACTTTTTTAACCCTTCACCCCATTCTCCCAGCCCCCCAAACCCCCTCCTCTCTGTCCACCACCAAATTGTCTACTATATTTGTGAGTCTGTTTTTGATTAGTTTGTTCTTTTTATTCCTTAAATTCCACATACAAGTGAAATCATAAAGTGTTTATCTTTCTCTGTCTTACTTAAATACCTTCTAGGTCTATCAAAACAATATCTTTTTCTATCCCCTTCCTTTTAGTCTGTGTGTGTCTTTTAATCTGAAGTGGGTCTTTTGTAGGCAGTATATGCAGGGATCTTATCCTTTCAGCCACTCTATCTTTTGGTTGGAGCATTTAATTCTTTTCCATTTGAGGTACTTATTGATAGGAATGTAGTTGTTACCATTCTTTATTCTTGTTTTTGATACATTGTTTTTCTTCTTAAAGAAGACCCTCCAACATTTCCTATAATACTGGCTTGGTGGTGATAAATTCCTTTAGTTTATTTTTGTCTGAGAAACTCTTTTTCTGTCCTTCAACTCTAAATGATAGCTTTGCTGGATAAAGTATCTTTGGTTATAGATCCTGGGTCTTCATCCTGTGGAATATTTTTTGCCAAGCCCTTCTGTCCTGCATAGTTTCTTTTGAGAAATCAGTTGTCAGTCTTATGGGTGTTGCCTTATATGTAATTACTTGTTTTTCTCTTGCTGCTTTTAAGATTCTTTCTTTGTATTTAACCTTCGGCATTTTAATTATGATGTGTCTTGGTGTGGGCCTCTTTAGATCCCTGGTTTGGGAATTCTCTGAGTTTCCTGGGATTTTATGTCCATTTCCTTCACCAGGTTAGAAAAGTTTTCCATCATTATTTTTTCAAACAGCTATTCAGCATCTTAATTTTTTTCTGTTACTTTGTTCAGATGAATATTTGGAGCCTTAGTAGTGTCCCATATCCTCCTTAAATTATTTTTATAGTCTTGGCACCTTTTTTCTTGCCATTCTGATTGAGTGTCCTGATTGGCTTTCCTGTCCTCTAGATAGGGCATTTGATCCTTTTCTTTATTCACTTTGTTTATTCCATTTAATATATTTCTCATCTCAGATAACGTGTTCTTCATTTCAGACTGGTTCCCTTTTGTAATTTCCATTTCCATTTTTATGTCTTTTTTATCTCTTTGTTGAAGTTCTCACTGAATTTATCTACACTTCCCAAAAGTTCATTGAGCATCATTATAACCAATGTTTTGAACTCTGCATCTGTTAGATTGCTTGTCTCCATTATATCTGGATCTCTGTTCTGTTTTCTCATATGGTTTCTGTTTTTTTTTCTTCCCATTTTGGCTGCCATTCCATGTCTTTGTATGTACTGAGTGAAGCTCCTAAGTATCCCGGTCTTATTAGTGTAGATTTGTGAAGTACAGCCTTGCAAAAGGTTTGCTGTAGGACAAACTTAGCCCAAGCATCTACCCCTCCAAAACCACCTGTTAAGATTCAGCAAGCAATCCACAGATGCTGTACTTTTAGTTGCCTCAGGAGGCCATACCAGAAGCTGAAGCCAGCTGCCTCCTGTGTGAGTCTAGGCGCTGTTCAACAAGGAGCACCTGACTCACTGAGGACATACCTGGATATGGCTTGGGTGGGAGTGCGAGTTAGGGGAGGCAGGATTTTAGAGAATGCTTTGGGCGGAGTGACTGCTGCTATACAGTTTGATAATGTCAAGGCTATGGCAGTGCTGTGTCAGGGGCATTGGGAGGGAGGAGGACTCAACAGGGAACAATGGATACTGCTGGCACTTCTGTATAGATAAGTCTCGCTTATGCCCTCACTCCGACATTGTCTCTTTGTAAGTCCCTGGTGCCCCCTGTGCGCAGCTGAATCGCACTGGTGCGCAGAGCGAGCAGGTCCGTCACCACGAAATCTGTTGGTGGACATGGACCCTTTAAAGGCTTCTGCTGCTGCTGCAGCCTGAGTCTCACTCTGCTGCTCCAGACTCAGCATCCCCACGTCCTCCCCCGTCCTATCTTCTGCTGTTGCAAGGTGCTTTCTTCAATTTCTCCCTAGTTGTGTGGTTTGTTCATCTAGATCCTGGGTGATTTTCCTTGCTGCTGATCCTTGTTTCCATCAGAACTTTGATTTGATCACCAGAGGAATGAGCAGAGCCTCTATCATCTGTGCCATTTTTTTTTAACTCTCTCACTTGAACGTTTTTAAGGAGGGGTGTGTACACTTTTGTGTAATTTGTTTTAATAAATTCAGATAGGTAGTTTTTCAATAGAATTGATTCTATTTATGAGATATTACTTTTTACTTAAGGTAAAATCATGAGATTTATTAGTCAGTTTTTCTAATGATTAGAAAATTTCAGTACTACAGAATTACAGAATGAAGTAAAATATGACATTTAAGATATTTTCTCCTAATTAATATTTTATGGTATAAAACTATTATTTCTTCTCCCTGTACTTTTACTTATTAATAATGTAGAATTAACTGGAAAAATGTTTTTAATTGCTACTTTGGTAGTACATGTAATACTTAATTTATCAAACAACTAGCAAAGTAAAAATAAAATCCAAGTGTTCTCAAATAATAATAGCTAACATTTACTAGGTAATGCCTGGTGTTCTCCTAAGTGCTTTACATAAAATTTCTATCTTCATCCTGTCAACAGTTTAATGAATTAGATACTGTGATTATCCTCATAGAAACTGAGCAAAGAGAGGGCAAGTAAGTTGCCTAAAGTCACACAGTAATAGTGGATTCAGGATTCAAATCAGACTGTTTAAACCAAAAGTTCATGATTTTAACCACTACAGCATACTGTTTCCCAATCATTATCTTCTTGGCTACTTTTTAATTATAAATTTTATTTTTATAACTTTGGGACAAAACAGAATATTTAAAGCTTAGATATGTTTGAGGAGATTTGTTTTCAGCATGTATTAATCGAGTGCTTATTATATGTTAAACCCTAGGCCAGTGGCATTCGCTTCCTATAATTCTCTTTAATTCTCACAAGAGTGCTGAGATGTAGGATTCATTATTTCTGTTTTCTAAAATAGGAGGTGGAAATTTAAAGAGGTTAGCAAGTTTCCCTGAGTTAAACAGGTAAAATGACAGCTAGTATTCTAACAGAGTAATTCATTTGTGCATGTATCTGTCTGGGAGTCCTTTTTTCCTTTATTGTCCTCTAGATAAGGATTAATAACTTTTCACAAGTTTGCTGTCAAGTTGTAGTTACTCACTAATTTAAAGCTTTCTATTTATAATGCAGCCACTCTCCACCTAGATCCTGGCTGAGAGCTTACTGGTAAGCTGGGATCCAGATGAATGGAAGTGTAGTTATGCTGAAGATATATTCTTATTTGTTATGAGTCCAATGATACATTTGGACCAGCACAGCATCCTTGCAGGCAGAAGACAGAGGGAACATTTTACCCGTGAAATGCAGGCCAAGTCAGAAATGTTCAGAGAACAGATTCAGAGCCAAAACCAGCATTGGTTGTTCAAGAAAGGATCAAAGAGATCTAGACTGAATATTTACACCCCGCCCCACCCCCCAATTCAAATTTTGAAGCATAATCTCGAATGTGATGGTATTAGAGGGTGAGCCTTTGGAGACTGATTAGGTCATGAGGGTACATCCCTCATGAATGGAATGACTGTCCTTGTAAAAGACCCCAGAGAGCTCTCTCGCTCCTTCCACCATGTGAGGACACGGCATGAAGATGGCCATCTATGAACCAGGAATCAGGCTCTTACTGATTCTGCCAGTGCTTTGACCTTGTACTTCTCAGTCTTGAGAACTGTGAGAAATATATTTCTGTCATTTATGTCACCCAGTTTATGGTATTCTGTTATAGCAGTCTGACTAGACTAAGACATTTGCTTATCTACTATGTGCCAGGAAATTAACATATTTTCTATAATTGATTCCTCAACATCACCCTAAAATGATGTTATAACTATCTCCATTTTAATTGATATATTAATTGAAGTCAAAGGGTGAATAAAATGCCCATAGTTGTGTAGTAGAATTCATACTCAGGTCGTCTGACTCCAGAACCCATAACCATTCTACTGAACTAAATTCTTTCTTCTCAGAGAAAGATGTGGGTAGGTGTGCAGGAAGAAAATGTGGATATCATTGCTGCTGCATAGCTGTCAACTCATGTCAGATGTCCTCAGTTACCGGGAAATGCTATGGAGGCAATATAGATATTCTCTGATCTCTTCCTGTGGTCAATGGCAGATGCTAAAATTGGAGGGTTCCCAAAGATACAGAGACACACCCAACTTTCAGGGAATCTGTAATTTAGGGAGCATTCCAGGATACTTGCATAGTCTATCTTCCTGGAAATACATGCTCGATAACATATCTCTTTGGTCATGAGTTAGGAAGACCTTGGACTTTATACTGTAAACTTATTACCACAGTTAGTTAGTGAACACATCCATCATGTCACACAACTTTTTTCCTGTGTGTACGATAAGAACATTTAAGATAGACTCTCTCAGCAAATACCAAATATATGGGTATTGTTAACTATATTCACCATGTTATATATTAGATCCCAGAACTTATTCATCTTATAACTGGAAGTGTTTACCTTTTAGCCAACTTCTCTCCATTTTACCCAAGCCCCAGCCCCTGGCAACCACCATTCTACCTTTGTTTCTGTGGTTCAGCTTTTTTAGATTTCACACGTAAGTGACATCATACAGTGTCTTTCTCTGTCTCACTTTGCTTAGCATAATGCCCTCAGGTCCATTCATGTTGTCACAAAAGTCAGGGTTTCCTTATTATGGCTGAATAATATTTCATTGTGTTTCTGTACCACAGCTTCTTTATCTGTTAATCCATTGATGGACACTTAGGTTGTTTCCGGGTCTTGGCTATTGTGAATAACACTGCCATGAACATGAGGGTACAGATATCTTTTTTGAGATAATGATGCCACTTTCTTCAGATAAGTACATGGAAGTAGAATTGTTGGGTTATATGGTAATTCTATTTTTAATTTTTTGAGAAACCTCCATACTGTTTTCCATAGTGGCCATACCAATATACATTTCTATCAACAGTGCTCCAGGGTTCTCTTTTCTCCTCACCCTCACCAGTGCTTGTTGTTGGTTATCTTTTTGATAATGTCCATTCTGTCAGGTGTGAGGTGGTATCTCCTGATTTTTAGGAAGAACACTTAAACCAAAACTAGGAGACCTGGCCCAAATTCCTTCACTAACCAGCTGTATGACTTGAAAAAATTATTTAACATCTTTGTGTGTCTATATTAACCATTAAAGAACCTACCTTACCTGATCACATGGTTGCTGTGAGAATCAACTGTGTAACGAAATAGTGAATGTGAAAACAAGTTAACATTAATATAGGTCTGTTAGTGACTAAAGGGAGTAATAATCTACAAATTGAAATATTTTACTATTAAACTGACCAACTATGTGATTTGTGAGCTATAACACATCTTGTTAAAGATAAAGCAAGGTCATGCAAAGGTATATATAGTGCATGCATTACTTCTTTAGCAATAAGGAAAATATGTGTAACAATATACTTAATATTTATTATTAATATGGATCATACAAAGATAAGCACCAAATGAACTTAATAACTCAAGGAAAGAGCGAAGAAGGATATTATTAAACATGTAAATTAAAACATTTGAAGGCTGGATTGGCAAAGAAAAATGTCTCATGCTGATATATCTTGAGTGTTTTAATGTGTTTCTAAGTGACCTTCATTCATGGAGGAAAAACCAAGGTCTAAGTAGATATTTATTTTTGTGGTTTAAATCCTCTTGTGATTTAAACACTGCAGAATAGAGAAGGCATATTGACTATGTCCTCTTAAAAGAATATTTTTTCTAATTGCATTAATTTCAGTGAAGTTATTTTAATTAAAAGGTAACATGGGCTTTGTTGTGTAGAACATGTTATAACTCTGTTCTCATGCTTGCTGGCAATGAGTTGGTTTTGAATGTGTTAACTTCTTGATTTTTGACTTACAAGTTTAGTTCTAGGTTCCAGTAGTCTTTTTTTTAATTGATAATAATGTTGATTACTTATCTTTATAAGTGAAAGGATTAACAAGATGATAGATAGTTACAGTGCCATTGACTGTATTATGAATATCTTGAAGCCATTCATCAGAATGACAAGTTGTTTTGGCTAGATAAGATTTTTGCAGTAGAACAACCAAGAAAGGTTTATTGGTATAACTTTTTGACCAAAGATGGTAGGAGAGGAAAATAGTTTATAAAGTTTTTTTTTTTTTATTTTTAGAATTGAATAGTTTTAATTCTTTAACACACACTGGTAACATGTATGAGAGGAAGAAGTGGTAGCTGCTGATTTCTTTTAAGAATCATCTACTGGCTTGGAAATATGTCAGGCAAAGGGAAGGAAAGAGATAGGCTCTGGCTTATTACCACCTGAAAAATCCTTCTCCACCAGACCAGTCAGGTTAGTGACCAGCACCAGCCAGCAAAGTGAGACCCCAGGTGGTACTGACCTGCCTCTTCTCTCAAATGAGTTTGATATTGTTAAACTAACATTGACAAAAAGTCTGTGGTTGGTATCACATCCTTGACTTGCTTTTGCCTAGGATGTGCCTGTTGCCCCAGTGGGCCCTCACCCTTTGGTCTGCTTCTCTGAATACTCACCATCCTCAAATATACTGGCTAAGATTTAGAAAGCACTTATTGGTCAGGTACTCTTCCAAAGTCTTTTTATATTAACTCATTTAACCCTAAGAAGAACTCTATTATACATATTTTGTAGGTAAGGAACCTGAGGCACAGAGCAGTAAGATAACTTGTTCAAGGTCTCATAGTCTGTGAGAGGTAGAGTGGGAATAGCAACCCAGGTGGTTTGGCTTCAGAGTCCATGCTCTTGACTACTGGGCTCTTGCCTTTTCTAAGAGAACTCAGCTCAGTGTCCCTCACTTCCTGTGAAACCTTTCTGAGATGCTCCAAATGGTAGGGGGGTGTTCTGCACTACAAAAATCAGTGTGTACTAATAGAAATACCAGCTCATATTGTTTTTAGTATTCTAAGGTCATTGTTTTTGGCTCCTGTCTGGTCCCATCACAGTCAAAACCAGGCAAAACTTCTACTATATGGCATCACTTGTTTTGCTTTTGTTTTGCCAAGAATCCTGTTTTTACTTCTCATTTGGCCTACTGCCCAGATAAATTTCTTTGCTATAGAAAAGGTGATTTAAAATATAAGGATCTCTTGTTCATTAGAAAAGACAGACTTTTAAAAAGTATGATATTGCAGTAGAGGTGGACTATTTAAATGAATGCCTTCATCTCTTCTAAATGTAGGATTATATTTCTCCAGTATTTCAATGAAAGAGAACTGTATTACACAAAGTTTATTTTTTCTTTTAAACTTATTCAATGGCATTTAGTATAAATGGTTGATGGAGAATCAAAGTTATACTGAAAATGATGAACCACCAGTCACAGCGGCTTTCATAGTTTGTCCATGTAAAAATTATTCTCTTAATTAGAATTTCCCTTTTGCTTTTTAAGAAACATACAGAGCTTCAGGAATAAGAAGAGGAAATTGCAGCTGATGAGTTCTCAGGATCCCTAGCAGAGAAGTTTCTGTGTATATTTTTAAAAGGATCTTTCAGAAGGAGACCATTATTAGGCATTTCATAGAGTTTCTTATGAGCCTCTATATTTTGAGCAACACATGATTGTGCCTAGATCTGAGGACAGGGAACGCTCAAACAAAACACAACTGTCCTGATATTTTTAAGAGAATTGTAAGTGTGACACTGTGTGTATCAATTATATTATTCTTTTCCCCTTTTCAGAAGAGAGAAACAATTTGTAAATGCAAAGTTGCTTTTGAGAATGTAAATTGGCTAGAGTATCTGTTTATGCTGTTAGATTTATGCGTAAACCGTAAATGGCACAAACAAGGTCTTATTGACCTTAGCAGCTAAGTAGTGATCCAAAACAGTCTCATTGCATTCAATTTCATGCTGCTACTAGCAGTCTTAACATTTCAGTTTTGAGGGTTGAGTTCTCTTACTGATTCAAAAAGAACTTTGACAAATTCAGATAAATGTTACCATCTAAAAATTTTATCCACCATTTCAAAGGAATGTGTTTTCAATATTTAATAATGGCATTGCTTAGAGTGTATTTGGATGGTAGCTAGCATCCATTCATGGGTCAGTTAGAGAAGAAAAAAAAATTGCCCCACGTAGTTATGCTACCAGTAAATGCTAAGTTTGATTAGCTTATAATTGAGATTATGCTGAAAAACAGTGAGTACAGAATTGATTTAAGAGCATAACCTTTTTTTTTAATCATCAAATGGTGTTAGTTTGAGCAATGCCAAGAAATTGGAAATAGAAACAGAAAAGTGGGAGAATAAATTCTTAATCCTACATCAAGGACCATTGCTTACTCATGCAATTATTAATAATTTAATGGTTTAACAACAGGTACTTGTTGAGCATGTTCTGTTTATGATATGTGCTAGGTCCTAACAACAAAATAGTTAAGATATAATTTCTGATTTAAAAGTTGGGTTGAGTTACTCTTAACTATTCTGTGAAAGAGGCTTCATATATATATTTTTCTTAATACCACTAACGTGTTAGACAGATTCACTATCCCTAAACACTACTGTGAAATTCCCACTAAGAAAACAATAAATTATAGTACCAGGTTGGAGGTAGACCTTGGGTCATTGTTTCTTCCCTTTCTGCCTATTGAAGAATTTTTTGAAAATTAAGAAAATTATATAATATTATAAAAGACAATTGTGAAAATAGAGCACAGCTATTTCCTAACCTCAGCCCTGATACAATACTTTCCTGTTACTTTCCAGGTCTTGGCAACCTAAGTATATATTTCCACATGCCTCTAATCATAAAACACACCCCATTTTCTAATCTGTCTTCTTATTTAATGTGATACATAAATATATATTTTTAATTAGTGAATTTTTTGAACATTTGTAGATTGACAGAAGAATTGGGCAGAAAGCACCGTGGATTCCAGTATTCCTCCTGCCTCCACCTGCCCTGCATGCAGTTTCCTCTGTTAACATCTTGCATTAATGTGACACATTTGTTACTTTCGATAAGCCAATATGGATACGTTGTTATTAACTACAGTCCATAGTATACACTGGGGTTTATTCTTTGTGTTGTACCTTTGTCCTTCAGTAGATGAATGGATGAACTATGGTACCGCTAGACAATAGAATACTATTCAATGATAAAAAGAAATGAGCACTCAAACCAGGGAAAGACATAGAGGAAACTTCAATGCATATTGCTAAGTGAAAGAAATTAATCTGGAAGAACTAAATACTGTATGATTCCAACTAGATAACATTTTAGAAAAGGCAGAACTATGTGAGTAAGTAAAAAGATTAGTGGTTGCCAGGGGTTAGTGGAGAGAGAGACATGAATAGTTGGGGCAGAGGGATTTTTAAGGCAGTGAAACTATTCTGTATGATACTGTAAGTGTGGCTTTGTGTCATTGTACATTTATCAAAACCCAATGTTACATAAATATTTTTATACTTTTAAATAGTTGTATAGTATTCTTGGTGGAAAGCAACAGAAATATAGCCAATTTAGGTAGAATAGGAATTGTTAAAAGACATTAGATAGCTTCTAGAATCTCTAGGAGGAGTAAGGACACCCTGCCACTGCCACCAAGCATGAGACCTTGCAGCTTGCACTGGAGACACACTGGCATGGGTCAGTAGATATCACCTGTTATGGGTTGCAAGCTCTTTACCATGTGTGAGGAGGTTGTCTCACACAGTAAAACTAGCCAATCCAATTTGGTTGCAGTTTAGAATGCAAGTTCTAATGATATTGATAAAAAATAAACCAGAAGAAATATACTGATGAAAAACTATGGAGGGTGCTTAAAAGTCAGGTGAATTGGTTTGAAATTTATAGGGACAAGAGTACCACTGGTGTTCTGAGCAGCAGAATGACAGGTTCGAAGTGTTGCCTTGGAAGAGTAGTCTGGTGACATTGTATAGCATTTATTGGAAAGAGAGATACTGGAGTTAAGGTGTCAGTTAAAGAGATAAATTACCATTGGTATGGTAACAAAAGCTTGAAATATAGTTGAGAGATTGATATAGAAGAGTTTGAATTTGCAAGACATTTCTAAGATAAGTGAAGAAAATTTAGTTGCCCATGAAATATGGGTAGAAGGAAAGAAAAGTCAAAGATGTATTGAGGATTGATATCACTTAAAACATACATAGACATTAGAAGAGGAGTGGATTTTAGGGGGAAGATTATAAAGCTGACTTTAGACATGTTGATTTTAAGGGGGATATCTTCATCAAAAAGTTCAGGAATTCAGAACTAGAACTTGGATGAAGGATGAAGCCAAAACTAGAGATTTGGGGTCCTCTGAGTGGAGATATTAATTGAAGGTGGTGGCCATATGCATTGCTGAAGGAAAGGGGGAAGAAGATGACATGGAGACTGGACGCTTAGAAATATCACACTGAAGGGGAGGGAGGAAGAAAAAGGGGTGAGAGGGGGACTCAAAGAAGTGACAGTGTTCTCAGTGTTATGATAGGATGCATATAGGTCAAACTGGATGAGGATGCCCAGAAATACCCTGGCCACACCCTTGACAAATTTACAGTCATCCTATACTCCAATTGAAAAACAAAGTTTAGGGAAGACAAAGGAAGACAGAGGTGCACTCCAATCCCAGGACGAATTCCAGGAGCCCAGACTCAGCCATGCAGAAGACCCCATCTGCCTAGACTGGATATGCCTTAGTAGCACAGGAGCAAAGCAGGATGGAAAGCACTTTTCTAGGCCTTCTTTGAGGAGTTATAACCAGGACTTCTCATTGCTTTTGCTACAAAGAGGGAAGAGAGAACCAACCCACTGGCACGGTGGTCAGCAAAGTTTCTATGGTACCCTTCCCTCCCTGGTAGCCAGAGTGGTGAAACTGGGACATAGAACAGCTATGACATCCTCCTTATATTTAACAAAGAGACCAGACAGGTAGGCAAGAAAGAGACTTGTCAAAGAATAAAAGAGCTCTGAGAGATAGGTGATGGTGTTACAATTCCTTATAAGGATGAAGCAAAGTGAGAATTGAAGAAAGATTGCATTTAAAATTTCCTTGGTATGGTGGCCTTGCAAAAGGTGGATTTAGTAGAAGAGTAGATTTAAACCAAATTGACAGGATTAGAGAATAAACAGGTGGGAAACATGGAATAGAATTAATGTGGACTATACTTTGAGATAATTTGAGTTGAAAGGAATCAGAGAGATGGGCCAACAAACAACTCAAGGGCATAGACAAACTGGGACATTTGTAGCTGTTTTTGTTTCCTGTTTGAAAGATAAGAGAGACTGACAGAGAGCAGAAACAGTAAGTTTATGCAAAAGAGAAATACATGCTTAATGAAATAAGAATTAGAAAAGGACTTCTTGTTGAATTTTTTCAAAAAAAGGAAAATGCTCTTGGTTTAATTGTAACTGGAGTCCATAAGGGCTGGTGAGCAAGGATAACTTTGCTCCTATGGGTTTAAAGAGGAAAGATAAGATGTGGGCAGGTTTGGGTCAGGGTGGAGAAGAGAGAGTGGAAGTGAATCCTGACTAGACGAAAGGCATTGTGACAGGAGAAAACGCAACATGTTGCAGATGGCCACCTGTTAGCAGCTGATTTTTATGGAATGATATCATAGAGTTAGAGGTCAAAAAACTTAAAAGTTTTCTTGAGAAGAAGACACAGATTTTTTTCTGCACCATCTTAAACTAGAGTAAATGAAGTCTTCATTGGCTGTTAGAGAGACTCAGCCAGGGAAGTCAGAGAGATGTCTGCTGTCAATAAGAGACATTACTTAAAGTACTAGAAGAGAAAAATGCAGAAGAATAAGGTAAGTTGCAAGACATGGAGAAGAAAAAAAATGAATTTGGAAATTGTTTAGATATGGAAAGCAAAGGTTGTCATAGTCCTCCTAACAGTGGTCTTCCTAATTTCTTCTTCCCCCCAGATAAATTAGATTGGGCTATATGGTTTAAAGAGATTCACTTATCTTCAACAAACTTCAATGGCAGAATGGATAAACAAAAGTTTTAGAGTTAAACTACCTGAACTTGAATCCCAACTCCATCATGTACTATCTATGACTTGGGCAAGTTACCTTATTGGGCAAAGGAGATAATATGTGGTAATAATATGAAGATAATATGAAGATTATATGTGGTAGAGCACCAGTAAAAAGTCCTGGAACTGGCAACCAGTATACATTCATTAATATTAATATTCTCTGTTACCATGATGATGGCGATGTATAATACATTGGAAATTCAGAGATGATTAAGATAGAGTCCCTGTCCTCAAGGACTCAGAGGCTATTGGGAAATATGTTAATACCAATGAGGGAATCAATAATTAATATAAAAGTAATTGATTTATTGAACAAATAGTTACTGAACCCTTTATGTGGCTCTCGGTGCTAGGGAAATGTTAGTGAATGAAACATACCAAGATTTCCTGCCCTCATGATACTTGCAATCTAGTGAGGTGTGAAAAAAATAAATGATAGAGTAAATAAGTACAATCTGTTAGGAAGTGGTATGTGTTAAAGAGAGGAAGGAATAAGCTAAGGGTAATGAGTTCGGGTATGGAGAGCTGGCAGAGATGCCATTAAAAGTATAGTTAAGTTAGGCCTCATTGAGCAAGGTGCTTGGGGTTATGATGAACATTTATAATGAAGTCATCAAATGGGCTGCTGCTTATAGAAGTACAGAGGTGATCATCAAACTTGGCCTGGCCAGAGGAGAGAGGGAGGCTTACCAGTCTAGAGGATGTTTGAATTAGAAGGGGCCATTGGCAATCAGAAAGACTGGCAGACCTATGGAAAACAGTACAAAAGTTCCTCAAAAAAATGTAAAATAGAAGTGCCATATGATCCAGCAATTTCACTTCTGGGTATGTACCAAAATAAAAAAATCACTATTGAAGCGATATCTGTACCTCCATTTCATCGCAGCATTATTTACAATAGCCAAGACATGGAAACAACCTAAGTGTCCACTGACGGTTGAATGGATACAGGGAATATAATATATGCAATTTATTCAATCATAAAAAGGAAGGAAATCCTGTATCATTTGCAACATCATGGATGAAACTTGAGGGCATTTTGCTAAGTGAAATAAGTCAGACAGAAAAAGACAAATACTGTATGATCTCACTTATATGTGGAATTTAAAAAACCAAAACTCATAGAAACAGAATAAATTGATGATTGCCAGAGATGGAGGGGGATAGTGGGCGGGGAGAGCCTGGTCAAATGATACAGACTTCCAGTTATAAGATGAATATGTTCCGGGATGTAATATATAGCAGGGTGACTATATAGCAGGTTAACAATGCTTATTATATGTTTGAAAGTTGCTAAGAGAGTAGATTTTAAAAGTTCTCACTCTACACGAATTGTAACTCTGTGAGTTGATAGATATGTTAATTAACCTTATTGTGATGATCATTTCAGAATAGATACATATATAAAATCACCACATTGTACACCTTAAATTTATAGAATGGTTATCAATTATATCTCAATAAAACTGAAGGGATAGGGAAACTGGCAGAGAATTGACCTATTGAGAGGGAATGGCCTAGGTAGGGCTTTAGCTTTGTTATTAAAGGAGGCAATATGATGCACCTAATGTCCTGTTGTAAAACAGAACAGAGTAAAAAAACAAAATCAGGTACTAGTGCTTTAGACAAGAAATTATTGTATAAATGCTTCTAACCCTTAAAGGGGGCGGGGCACGGACTGTGCTTCATGGTATTTTTTTTTATTGTTTCTTAAAACTATGACCCTTTACCAAGTGTGTGATTTACTGGTATTATTATAGAGAAATTGGTTTTCTGATTTAACTGTCTGTCTCTTGATAGGCACTAGCTGTGCAGGAGGCAGCAGAGCCTCACTTGGCTCAAGGTACTTTCGCTGGGGAATCAGAGAACTGTCTTTTGTAATTCACAGAAGTGCTGCTGAATGAAGGTACAGAAAGACGAAAGGCCTTCCACTGAGACACAGAGGAGTTCTTATAAAAGCTGCACCAGTACTAGACAGTCTTTCAATTCATTTCAAAATGCTCAGAGCTTTCCATTACAGAGGAGGTTATGTAAGACCAAAGAAAGATAGATAATAAAAGTAAAGACTAACTGAATAAACACACTGTAGCACCTCCTCTACCCCAATAACAAATCCAACTATTGCTTAATCTTAAAGGTCAGCCAGCCAGATCTGGAAAGTTTTGATTGTCACAAATAGTTGAGGGAGAAGCTACTGACATCTGGTGGGTAGAGGTCAGGGATGCAGCTGAGTTGTTTGCAATGCAGAGGACAGCCTCCACTACAAAGAATTATCCAGCCCCAAATGTCAGGAGTGTCAAAGTTGAGAAACCCTGTGATAGAGCATAAAATTTAAGGTGGGAAAGTGGGAACAAAGACAAGGAGTAAATGAGGGGTGGTGAAAGTGGTACAATCACTAGAGTAGGGTTCAGTAAGGGGAAAGGTGTGTTGGAGTCAGGCAGTGGAAGGGAGAAGATGAAAAACAGATGTAGGGTTGGAGAGGGGGGATTCTTGAAATTGGGATTTTGGAGGGTAGTGTCCAGTTATTGATATAGTAGCCCCTCCCCCTTATCCATGGGGGATAAGTCACAAGACATTACATTAGTGGGTTAAGAAATACTTTTTGATGACTATCTTAGCATTGAACTTCCACATTGCTTTAAAATTACCTGTTATGGACTTTCTATTTTACTAGATGCAGTTCCTTGGAAGAGGAAGAATTGTGTATTATTCATGACTCTCACTGCCACCGCAACCACCCCCCAGCCCATTATATGGCACATAATAAACATTCAAAAAATGTTTATTGAAATAAAATTGAATTGGTAAATTTTTATAGAGTACCTACTGTGTACTAGGTACAACACTAAGTTCTAGGAATTCAAAAACATTGCATCTCAAGGTATTCAGAGTCTAGTCAAATATAGCAGAGATTTTTCCATTGTCAACACTCAGTGATGTTTATGGAGGGTTGGAAGGCAAGGTGGAAGAAGAGAGGGAGAGAGAGAAAAAACATGCAATGTCCTTCAGTATCTTTCAAGGAGACCAGTCTCAAATGAAACCTCTGTGAACTTGAAAAGCTGACGTTGTGGATGAGTGAAATATTATTTTTCCTAATTCTATTTCAGCTTAAATTATCTCTAAGTAGAAGGGGCTGTTAAGAAATTAACAGGTGAAGCAATCATAGAGCTTTTCTTCTACTTCCTAAAGGAAGCAAACTATTCTTTTTAATCTGTTAATTACTTACAAATGGATGGTGCTAGTGTCAGATCATCCTTATAAAGCACACCGGGCAGGGTCTTTGTTTGAAAATAGTTTGTCAACATGTAGTTTAAATTACTGTGTAAATTTGAAAGAAGCAAACCACAAATCTTAAAAAAAAAACATTCTATGATCAGGCTTCATACTGACATAACTTGGCTTGTTCCCTGGCTTAGTCCACATTAGGGCTTTTCTTCGCTGTGCTTTTTCCATCTGGGGTTATGGCTTATGTGGAATGTGAAGTTCTGAACCCTATTTCAAATTCAGATTGTGTAGTTTTTCAGGTACCTGATGTTTTTGTATGCAGGGTCATGAACAAAGAAACTTGGATTGTTCAATTCCAGTAATCACAGCTTGATAACACCTCATGTATCAGTTTTTGTTATAAGGAGCATCAAGAATGAGAACTATCACCAGCAGTTCCAATTGCTTCTTGAAAATATGAAAGCTGAGATTACACAACATATACTAGCATAGAACATGTCTAATTAAAATGGGTGGAAAGTGCTACCCCAATAAAATAGATAACGCCTCAGTGTCACAATGCATCAGGTAGGTACCGATAACATTTCACCTTGCTCACTTAGTTTTTAAATGGTCATTTAGCCACTTAGAACTGCAGTCATATTACACTGCCTTTGTATAATAGCATCCTAACTGATGGCCATTTCTTAGATGTCTGTCCACAATTATATTAAAATCTACATACATAACCTGGTAGTGTGGTCCCATAATGCCAAGTTTTCCTCCCTTAGAAGAGACTATAGAACAATTCATGTATGAAAACAGGATCATAAAATAATAATTAAATTGTTTCACCATATCCAAGAATGCATGCTATTGTCTAAGTAAATTTTCTGGTAATTAATATCTTTTTCTTTCAGAGATGAGAACAATTGAATTTTCTTGATAACTTAGGGGGTAACAAAAATAGGCATTTGCTTTTCAGTTTTGATGATTTAGCACATTCTCTCACCAATATTTACCTATATGTAGTTTACACAGTAACAATTACTATTCTGATTATATTGTCTGATTAATGTTGAATCTAGAATTTGTACTTAATCAGATCTTCACAGAGCTTCATATAGTACTGAAATATCTACCTCAAGCCCAAGTCATGGCTTCTAGCTTTTCAGTCATGATCTATCTTTGTGGAGCTATTAGAATTAACCATTTTAGATTATTATAAAACAACTTTGCAACTCTCAAAATTTTTATTTTGTAATTGTTTTTATGTTTTTACATTTTTTATTGTTTAGAAATGAAACAATATTTTCCCCATCCAAATGCTTAGCTTTAATATATCAATATGGTTTTCTCTGGTAGACTACTAGATTATCTTTTAAAATAATTGATAGGACTATATCTTTGGACGCTTTCCTTGTGTACACATACTGTCCTCTGGGAATTAAATACTGGTGTTGGGGCTAAGTTCAGAATTTGACCAAAAATAAATAAACAGAACCATCCTTACTTCCAAATGTTGACACAAAAAGAAAAATCCCTGTGACAAACTGACAAACATGATCAAATCATAACTACCAGTGATATTATCTGTTGTTTTTTTGTGGTCATAAGTATTTCTCATTTTATTCAGAGATACATGCTTTTCTCAATGAAATTGCTGGTGAACAAGCATTTTTAAATTAACTTCGCAAAAAATCTGCCCTTTTTAAAAACAGCAGCCTAGATTTTTTTAGTCCAGGGGTCTGTATTAAAATACCTCATGTTACATTTTTCACAAGAGTGGAACAGGTTTCACTCTTTCTTATAGAAAGGGTTGTCAGTCTCTATTCATGTGCCCCCAGAGTCTTCCCTTAGCTTTCTGAAGCAAACAAGAGGCCCCCTCTGAAAAGGCCAACCGATGAAAAATTTCCCTGCAGATCCTTGCTGAAATAGATTTACTGTCCCAGCTAGGAGTTAACAATCCCTGATGTTACTTATACCAAAACAAAACAAAACAAAACAAACAGAATAGCATAGAAAATACCAGAGCAGAGCAACAGCTATCTAAAGATCCAGAGAAAGATCCAGGGACACTCATTACAAAAAGGCTGGAAAATCTCAGCGCTGCTGCTTGGGCTAGGAGCAGTGCAACTCAGGTAAGTTACTTTGATTTCAGTTTTTTTAATCTATAAATGTAGGGTAATGATACATCATAGAGTTATTTTGAAGCTTAAATGAAATAATACATGTACATATATGTGCTACATGATGACGTTTTGGTCAACGATGGACTGCATAAAGAACGGTGGTCCTATTCCGTAGTGACATTGTAGCCATTGTAATGCCGGAGTGCAAAGGATGCAAAAATCAACAAGGCTTTGGTTGAGATGGCAAATAACTTTAATCTGGATATGGATAAGGATGACACTGAGGAGCTCCTAGAGTTGGTGCCTGAGGAATTGATTAATGAGGAGTTATTGGAACGGGAATAGGAACATATAGCTGAGGAAGAAGCAGAAGTTTTTGCATACCTAAACTTTTCTGTAGAGGGAAAGCATAGCTTTCACTTTCGGAGGATTTTTAGGATTCAAAAAGTGTAAGAACTACCTGACAATTAATTAATTGGTTTTAGTGTGTAAAGGGCTATTTTATTTTCTATGAAAAGGAGTAAACTTAGGTACACGATGAGTCATTGTCCCAGGTCCCATTTTATACTTAACTATGACTGTGAGAATTCTTTATTGAATTTGTAGAGTTCTGTACTGTATCTAATATAAATTGAGGATTTAATCTTTGTAAATCTTTGTAAATCAGACAACTGTGCAAATAGACTTGGAAGGTGTTTAGAGAGAAAAATCAGACCTAAAATTTCAGGCTAATGCTAATAAATCACATTTGAGATAGCCTTAAACTCAGAAAGCTATTTTGTAAGATTAAATTTCTGTTGCTGATTCATTCTGTAGATAAATAATTTTAAAAACATCAATATTTTTCACATAGATACTAGTAATATGATTTGTTAGGTGTTTACTCAATAATTAATTTATTAATGTATTATTCATTATTAAGTATGTTAAGTGCTTATTATAAGTGTTTTGTTTGCCTTATGATTTGCAAGTGACAAAAATAAGGCCATTTCCAAGATTCTAGAAGACACATGGCGATGATAATACACTTATATTTGATCTAAGAATATGTTTTGGATTCATATTTGAATATGAGGATGTCTGGTGTTTTGAGAATTAGTAGTGATAAAAAATTTCAAATAATAGCTAACTATACATGTTCACCAGATACTACACCTGCACCACCTGTTATATAATGATAGCCCCTAGCTACATGTAGCTACTGATCACTTGAAATGTGACCAGTGCCACATGTCGAAAGAATAATATTTTAGAGATATAAGAATAAATAAAATAAATTACTGAAATTAATTTCACCTGTTTCTTTTTTATTTTTATAATGAGGCTAGTGGAATATTTTACTTTATTTTTCTTTTTTATTATTTTTATTTTTTAATTGAGTTTATTGAGGTAACATTGGTTAACACAATTATATAATTTTCAGGTGTACATTATCATTTGACATTTATATATTTTGTGTGATTACCACCCAAAGTCCAGTTTCCTTCAGCTATATTTGATCCTACCCCCACCCACTATCCTCTGGTAACCACTAGTCCATTGTCCACGTCCCTGAGTCTCTGTTTGTTTGTCCAGTTCATTTGTTCCTTTTAGGTTTATATCTCACATATGAGCAATATGCTTCCATGTCCTGGCCCCTGTGAATAATGCTGCTATGAACATTGGTGTGCAAATATCTTTTCGGATATGGGTTTTCAAATCTTTAGGGTAAATACCCAGCAGGAAGATTGCTAGATCATATGGTAGATCAATTCTTAGTTTTTTGAGAAAACTCCATACTGTTTTCCATAGTGACTATACCAATTTGCAGTCCCTCCAGCAGTGTATGAGGGTTCTTTTTTCTCTACATCCTCTCCAACATTTGTTATTACTTGTCCTGTTGATTATAATTGTTCTAACATGTGGGAGATGGTATCTCATTGTGGTTTTGATTTGCATTTTCCTAATAGCTAGCTATGTTGAGCATCTTTTCATATATTTGTTGGCCATTTGTATGTCCTCTAGGGAGGAGTGTCTATTCAGGTACTCTGCCTATTTTTGATTGGATCGTTTTCTTTCGTTGTTGTTGTTATTGAGTTGTATGAGTTCTTTGTATGTTTTGGATATTAGGCCCTCATCAGAGACGTTGCTTGCAAATATATTTTCCCATTCGGATGGTTGTCTCTTTACCTTGTTGATGGTTTCTTTTGCTGAGCAGAAGCTTTTCAGTTTGATGTAGTCCCATTCATTTACTTTTGCTTTTACTTCCCTTGTCTTTGAGGTTGAATTCATAAAATTCTCCTTATGAAGGTCCTTGAATTCAGTTCCTATGTTTTCTTCTATGCATTTTTTTGTTTTAGATCTTATATTCAGGTCATTACTTCATTTTTAGTTAATTTTGTGTGTGGTGATAGACATCAGTCTAGTTTCATTCTTTTGCAGGTGTCTTTCCAATTTTCCCAGCACCATTTATTGAAGAGGCTTTCCTTTCTTCACTGTATGTTTTTGGCTTTTTTTGTTGAAAATTATTTGCCCCTATTAATATGGGTTTACTTCTGGACTCTTGATTCCTTTCCACTGGTCCATGTGTCTGTTTTGCTGCCAATACTATGCCATTTTGATTATTGTAGCTTTGTCGTATAATTTGAAGTCGAGCAGAGTGATGCTTCCAGCCTCTCAGGATGGCTTTGACAATTCAGGGTCTTTTGTGCTTACATACAAATCTGATAATTTTTTGTTCCGTTTTTTAAAAAATTCCAATGAGATTTTGATGGGGATTGCATTAAATCTGTATAATCCTTTAGGTAATATGGTCATTTTAACTATGTTGATTCTTCCAATTCAAGAACACAGAATATCTTTCCAGTTCTTTGTAACTTCTTCGATTTCTTTTAAACAGGGTCTTGTAGTTTTTATTATACATGTCCTTCACATGTTTCATAAGATTTATTCCTAGGTATTCTATTATTTTTGTTGCAATTGAGAAAGGAATTATTTTTCCAACTTCTTTTTCTGACATTTCATTGTTAGAGTATAGGAACACTATGGCTTTTGAATGTTGATTTTGTATCCAGAGACTTTCACTGTATTTGTTTATTGTTTTTAGTAGTGTTCTTGTGGAGTCTTTCGGGTTTTCTATATAGAGAATCATGTCATCTGCAAATAGTGACAGTTTGACTTCTTTGTTTCCTATCTGGATGCCTTTTATATCTTTCTATGTCCTATGGCACTTGCTAGGAATTCCAATGTTATATTGAATAAGAGTGGTGATAGTGGACAGCCTTGCCTTGTTCCTGATCTTAGAGGGAAGGTTTTTCGTTTTTCATCATTAAGTATAAAGTTAGCTGAAGGTTTGTCATATATGGCCTTTATTATGTTAAGGTACTTTTCTCCTATATCAATCTTGTTAAGTGTTTTGATCATAAATAAATGCTGTATCTTCTCGAAGGCTTTTTCTGCATCTATTGACGTGATCATATGATTTTTATTTTTTAATTTGTTTATGTGGTGGATCACGTTAATCAATTTGCATATGTTGAACCACCTCTGTGTCCCTAAGATGAAACCCAGTTAATCATGGTGTATAATCTTTTGACTATGTTGCTGTATTTGGTTCGCTAGTATCTTATTTAGGGTTTTTGCATCTGTGTTCATGAGAGATATTGGTCTGTAGTTTTTTGTGTGTGTTATCTTTGCCAAGTTTTGGTATCAGAGTGATACTGGCCTCATAAAATGAGTTGGAAAGTATTGCTTCCTCTTCAATTTTTGGGAGGAGTTTAAAGAGAATAGGCATTAAATCTTCTCTGAATGTTTGGTAGAATTCACTGGTGAAGCCATCTGGTCCTGGACTTTTACTTTTTGGTAGGTTTTTGATGACAGTTTCAATTTCTATAGTGCTGATTGGTCTATTTAGATTGTCCAGTTCTTTTTGATTCAGTCTAGGAAGGGTGTATGTTTCTAAGTACTGGTCTATTTCTTCTAGGTTATTAAATTTGGTGTTATATACTTTTTCATAGTATTCTTGTATGATCCTTTGTATTTCTGCAGTGTCTGTCGTAATTTCCCCTCTTTCATCTCTGATTTTGTTTATTTGTGTTCTTTCTTTTTTTTCTTTAGTGAATGTAGCCAGGGGTTTGTCAATTTTATGAATCTTCTCAAAGAATCAGCTCTTTGTTGCATTTATTTTTTCTATTGTTTTTTGTTTGTTTTGTTTTTAATTTCATCTATTTCTGCTCTAATTTTTATGATTTTTTTTCTTCTGCTGACTTTAGGCCTCATTTGTTCTTTTCTAGTTTTTAAAGATGAAGTGTTAGATTGTTTAATTGGGCTCATTCTTGTTTTATGAGGTAGGCTTGTAATGATATGAACTTTCCTCTTATGACCACTTTTGCCATATCCCAAAAGTTTTGATATATTGTGCTATCATTATCATTAGTTTCTATGTATCTATCTCGATCTCTCTTTTTATTTCTTCTCTGACCCAGTTATTCTTCAGTAACATGTTGTTTAATCTCTATGTATTTGTGGTTCTTCCTGATTTCTTTTTGCAGTTGATTTCTAGTTTCAAAGCATTATGATCAGAGAATATAGCTGGTATGATTCCAACTCTCTTATATTTGTTGAGGCTATTTCTGTGTCCTAGTATGTGGTCGATTCTTGAGAATGCTCCATGTGCACTAGAGAAGAATGTAAAAGCAGCTGTTTTGGGATGGAAAGCTCTGTAAACATCACTTATGTGCAGTAAGTCTAATGTGTCATTTAAGGATGTTATTTTCTTATTGATTTTCTGTTTGGATGATGTGTCCACATCCGACAGTGGAGTATTTAGGTCCCCTACTATGATACTGTTGGTCTGTTTCTCCCTTTAGTTCTGTTAGTAATCACTTTAAATATTTCAGGACTCCCTGATTGGGAGCATAGATATTAATGTGTTATGTCTTCTTGGTGCATGATTCCCTTTATCATCCCCTATTTATCTGAAAATGCTTTCTAGTCCTTGTTCTTTTTTCTCATCTTCGATAATGCCCATTATTCTTATGTTTCTTCTCCTGATGGTTTCAGCTAGTTCTAGTAATTTTTTTATTATTTTTTATTCTTCAGTATTTCTCTTCTTCCCTCTCATTTATTTCTAGATTTCTGTCTTCGATATCACTGATCTTTTCCTCCATTTGGTCAACTCTTTTTCCCGAGCTTGCTATTTAATTTTTCAACTCTTACAGTGTGTTCTTCAGATCTATTCTGTTCTTTTTGAGGGTTTCAATCTCCTTGCTAAAAAACTCATTTTGCTTATCTAGTTGTTTTTTTCAATTTTTGAAATTTTTTATATGACTTGTTCTAGACTCACTGCATTTTTTCTGAAATACCATCCTGAATTCTCTGTCATTTAAGTTGCATATTTCTATATCTGTAAGTTTATTTTCTGGAGATTTGTCTCTTTTTTTCTGAGCTGCCTTGTCACATTGGTTGTTCATGCTGTTTAATAGACTATTCTCCACCTGGGCATTAATAGAAATGTATTTTGCTTTTCTTCCAGAAATAAGATTTATTATATAAGGGTCTCTCTTTAGACTGCTGCAAAAAAAGTGCCTTTTTTGGGGGGTTATTGGTATGTGGAGTCTTAACCTCTTGGATCCCTGCTTTATTATATTTATTATCCCTGTTTCTCTGCTTCCCACCCTTCTGCTTTCTGCCCTGATTACTAGGCCCTGCTGCTAGCTCCTTGGAGCTCATAGCATTTCCAGGCAGGGCTGTTTAGAGATCTCACCATAACTTCTTCTCTCCCCCTTCACCTACAGGGAGCTCCCGCAGCTGTAAGAGGCAACTTTTTTATTTCTTCCTGTCCACCATCTGACACCTGGTGTCCTGACCTGTGGTAGCTCTTACGTGCTGATCCCATGCTCCCATTGCTGTTGTGCAGTTTGGCTGTTTTCTGTTGAGTTTTAGATGTTCAGCTTATTGCTGTTTTCAAGGGGAGATGTCTGGGGACATCTCTCACTCCACCATGTTTCTCCAAACCCTTCCTGTGCTTTAATTAAAAAACAAAGGGGGCATAATTGTAAAACTGTTCCATTCTTTAATTCTTATGTGGCTCATCTATAAAGATATAAATTACTTAGATATCCTATCCTTTGGTTTTATTCTCGTTTATAGTCTATGACTGCTGAATGGATTGGAAACGAGGTGTATAACCTGCATCTTCCATCTTGTCTCATTAGTGTGATCAATTAGCCAGTCTCCTTATTGTGCCTCCGTCATTTTGCCTAAGAGCCTCCTCATTGTTTTTCCTTTATAGTTTATTTAATTTTGATATACAAACTAGGTGTGGAGTGCAACTTTTTTTTATCATTAATATCAACATTGACTTATAGACAGCTTTGTTCACCAAAAATGGATTTTGGGATTTTAAAAAGTGCAATTATTAACATTTTTATTTTAATGAGTTATTGGTGATGAGGCAAATTAAGTGAATCACATAACACTTATCTCAGGTCTATAATGTGCCACTGGTTGATTAACAACTAACTGCATAGATTAAATGCTCCAATCAAAAGACATATGGCAGCTGAATGGATAAAAAAATAAGACCCTAAGATATGCTGTGTATGAGACCCACTTCAAGTCAAAGATACACACATTAAAAGTAAAGGGATGAAAAAAGTTATTTCATGAAAAGGGAAGAAAAGCTTGGGTAGCAATACTTATATCAGATGAAATAGACTTTAAAACAAAGGCGATAATAAGAGTCAAAGAAGGACATTACATAATGATAAAAGGATCAATACAATAAGAGACTATAACCCTAGTAAACATTTATCTACCCAACCTAGGAATACCTAAATATATAAAGCAAATATTGACCAATATAAAGGGAGACATCACAGTAATACAGTTATGGTAGGGGACTTTAACATCCCATTGACACCAATGGACAGGTCTTTCAGACAGAAAATGAACAAGCAAACAGTGGCCTCAAATGACACACTAGACCAAGTGGATTTAATTGACATTTTTAGGAAGTTTCACCCTGAAGCAACAGAATATACATTCATAAGCGTACTTGACCATTTTCCCAGATAGACCACATGTTAGGCCACAAAACAAGTCTCAATAAATTTAAGAAAATTGAAATCATATCAAGAGTCTTCTTCGACCACTAGTATGAAACTAGGAATTAATTACAAGAAAAAAACTGAAAAACACACAAACACAGAGTGGTTCAATAACATGCTACTAAAGAAAAAAATGGGTGAACAATGAGATAAAGGAACAAATCAAAAGATTTCTTATGAGAAATGAAAACACACACACACACACACACACACACACACACACACACACACACACAATCACCCAAAATCTATGGAACACAGAGAAAGCAGTCCTAAGAGTACTTTCAGTTAGCGATACAGGCCAACTCAAGAAACAAAAAAAAAAAGCTCAAATAAACAATCAAGCCTCACAGTCAAAAGAATTAGAAAAATAATAGCAAACAAAGCCTAAAGTGAGTGAAAAGAGGAATAATAAAGATGAAGATAGAAATTAAAAAAAAAAACAACAAAATCTAAAGAAGCAATACAAAAGATTAATGATATCCAGAGCTGGTTCTTTGAAAAGATAAACAAAATTGACAAAGCCTTTAACCAGAATCATTAATATAAAAAGAAGAGTACCGAAATAAATAAAATCAGAATGAAAGAGAAGTGACAACTGTCTCCACAGAAATACAAAGAATTATAAGAAAATACTATGAGCAATTGTGTGCCAACAAATTGGACAATCTGGAAGAAATAGATACATTCCTAAAAACATACAATCTTCCAAGACTGAATCAAGAAGAAACAGAAAATCTCAACTGACTTATTACTATTAACAAAATTAAATCAGCAATCAAAACTCCTCAGAAACAAAAATCCTGGACTGGAAGTCTTCAGAGGTGAATTTTACCAAACATTCAAAGAAGAATTAATACCTATTCTTCTCCAACTAGTCCAAAAATTTCAAGAGGAAGAAAGGCTCTCAGGCTCATCTTATGAGGTCATCATTACTCTAATTACAAACCAGACAAAGATTTTACAAAGAAAGAAAATTAGAGGCCGATATCCCTGATAAACATAGATGCAAAAATCTTCAACAAATTATTAGCAAACCAAATTCAGGAGCACATTAAAAAGATCATACACCGTGAATGCGTTGGACTTATTCCTGAGATCCAAGGTAGGTTCAATACCCATAAATCAATTAATGTGATACACCACATTAATAAATGGAAAGATAAAAAACGTAAGATCACAACAATAGATGTAGAAAAAGCATTTGACAAAATCCAGCATCTATATTTGATAAAAACTCTCAACAAAGTGGAAATAGAGGAACCATACCTCAACATAGTAAAGGCCATAGCTGAAAAACCCACAGCTAATATACACAATGGGGAAAAGCTAAAAGCATGCTTTTAAGATCAGGAACTAGACAAGGATGTCCACTTTCACTTCTTTTATTGCACATAGTATTGGAAATTTTTACCACAGAAATCAGACAAGAAAATTAAAAGACATCCAAATGGGAAAGGAAAGTAGTAAAGCTGTCTATATTTGCACATGACATGATACTAGATATAAAGAACCTTAAAGATTCCACCAAAAAACTGTTAGAACTGATACAGTAAAGTAGCAGTTTACAAAATTAACATTCAGAAATCAGTTGCAGTTTTATATGCCAATAATGACCTATAGAAAGAGAAATAAAAAATAAATAAAGAGAAATTAAGACAACAATCTCATTTATAATTGCATCAAAAAATTCTTAGGACTAAATTTAACCAAGGTGATGAAAGGCCTGCACTCGGAAAATTATAGGTCATTGAAGAAAAACTGAAGGAGATACAAATAAATGAAGAATATACCGTGCTCGTGAACAGTAAGAATTAACAGCATTAAAATGTCCATACCATCCAAAACAATCTATAGAGATCGAATGCAATCCCTATCACAATACCAATGGCATTTTTTCACGGAACTAGATAAAATAATCTTAAAATTTATGTGAAATTATAAAAGACCTTTAATAGCCACGAATATCTTGAGAAAGGAGAACAAAGTTGGAGGCATCACTCTACCTGATGTCAATCTATACTACCAGCCTATAATAATCAAAATATCATGGTAATGGCATAAAAACAGAAACAAAGATCGATGGAACAGAATGGGCAGCCCAGAAATAAATCTATGCCTATATGGTCATTTTATCTATGACAAAGTAGGCAAAAATTATAAAGGAAATAAAGACAGTCTCTTCCATAAATAGTATTGGGAAAACTGGACAGATACATGCACAGAAATTAAACTGGACAAACTTCTTATACCATAAGAACAAGAATAAACTCAAAATGGAATAAAGACGTAAATGTAAGACCTGAAACCATGAAACTCCTAGAAGAAAACATAGGCAGTAAATTCTCTGACACTGCTCTTAGTAATATTTTTTCAGATATATCTTCTTGGGCAAAGGAAGAAAACAAACAAACAAAAAAAAAACAAATGAGACTACATCAAACTAAAACATTTTTGCACAGCAGAGGAAACCAACTAAATGAAAGGACAACCTTCTGAATGGGAGAAGATATCACCTATGATACATCTGATAAGGGGTTAATATCCAAAATTTATAAAGAACTCATGCAACTCAACAGCAAACAAACAATTCAATTAAAAAATGGGCAGAAGACATGAATAGGTATTTCTCTAAAGAGGAAATACAGATGGCCAATAGAATATGAAAAGATGCTCAAGATTGCTAATCATCAGAGAAATGCAGATTAAAACCACAATGAGATATCACCTCATATCTGTCAGAATGACTGTCATCAATAAATCAAAAAACAAGTGTTGGTAAAAATGTGGAACAAAGGGAGCCATTGTACACTGTTGATAAGATTGCAAAATGGTACAACCACTGTGGAAAACATTTTGGAGTTTCTTCAAAAAATTAAAAATAGATCTGCCTTTTGATCCAGCAATTGCACTAGCCAAAACACTAATTCAAAAAGATACACTGCAGCTCTATTTACAATAGCCAAGATATGGAAGCAGCCAAAGTACCCATTGATAGATGATTGGATAAAGAAGAGGTGGTGCATATACACAGTGGAATATTACTCAGCCGTTAACATTAAATCTTACAATCTGCAATGACATGGATGGTCCTAGGATATTATGCTAAGTGAAATAAGACAGAGAAAGACAAATCCAATATGACCTCTGTTATTTATGGAATCTAACCAGTAAAATAAATAAACAAACAAAACAGAAACAGACTGATAGATACAGAGGACAAACTGATGATTGCCAGACGGGAAGGGGGTTATGGGGGCTGGGTGGAAAGGATAATAAGATTAAGAAGTACAAATTGGTAGCTACAAAATATTCACAGGGTTGTGAAGTATAGCATAAGGAATATAGTCAATAATATTATAATAACTGTATAGTGTCAGGTGAGTTCTAGACTAATCGAGGGGATCACTTTGTAAGTTACATAAATGTCTAACCACCCTTCTGTATACCTAAAACTAATATAAAATAATATTGAATGTCAGCTTTGATTGGAAAAAAATGTGTTCTGACTCTAGTTCTAAAAAAAAAATCCAGATTATGCCACAGATTTGTCAATAATTGTTCTGTAGGTTCACATTTTAGCTTTAAATGCTTTAAGATTTTTCTCAGATTTATTCCCAACTCACTTTTAATAGATCTCTCTTTCTTCTATGGTTTTTTAAACTTTTTGTCCTATTATTGGTCTATTTGCTCTTAGCCATCCTGTGCTATAGTAGGTCCCATCACTCTTGGACTCTATTTCTCACATCCCATTGTCCATGGTCTTTTCATTAGGTTCTACTAATGAAAGGCACTGTTTGGCTATTAGGCAGAATGGAGATGGGAGGTGTCCAGTTTCTGGAGGATTTACAGCACTGCATTAGAGGTAACAGCATTGTCAGCCATGGCCATGGAGGGGTAGAGTGGGGCAGAAGAACATCTGGGCAGCAGAGCCTTCAGCATCAGGCTCCTGGACTCCTGTGCACATAGCCAGGTGGAAACAGGTAACCAGAAACTTGCAGCCACAGCTTCTGAGAGTGTTTTCACTCCTCCAGCCCTGGGTAGCAGTGGTTTCTTATAGTTACTACTTTTTGAGTACTTTACCTTGTCCATTTTGGCCTCTTATGTGCTTCCAACACCTCTGAAAACAATTCCTCTATTAAATTTCTTCTTTTTGCAATTGCTGGATCAAAAAGCAGATCTATTTTTAATTTTTTGAAGAAACTCCAAAATGTTTTCCACAGTGTTTTCTGATCAGTTGCTAATGCACAAACGCTATTCAACACACTTAATTACCACTTGTTTCCTGTTAATGTGTATGTTAATGTGCTCTGAATTTTACCTGAAGTTACAGCTTTAAACCCTAAATGAAATTTTAGCCTTGGGCATTGGGTTTTATTCTGAGTCTTCTTCAAAGAAGCCAATATCACAAGATAGAATAGGCAGAAATATTGGTCTGAGGAAATCAAAATTCATATAAAATGCCACCAATGACCATCCAAAGCATACTTTGTTGATGTTTTTCTGTGCAGCATGTGGAAGGCAGGAATTTATAGGAACCCAAGTACCTTTATGGCGGTTTCTATTCAACTTGTTTCTAGCTGCATCATACATCCCCTAGCCATGAAAACTGACAGTGGTATCTCATTAGTGACTGGTACTAGAGAGGATATAAGAAGCTAGAGGTTTATATACTTGTCTTATTGTTCCAGGATAAATAATGGGATCTAACATTAGAACATGGTATCCTCCTTTTTGATTATGATTTTCCAGGGAAATATTAACCTTAATTTTAAAAAAGAATTCATTTTTATTGCTTCAATGGATTTACAAAAAATTACCTCAATAACACTTTTACCCTTCCACAATTTACATATCTGAAAATGTGCATCTCTTAAGCTATTGCTATTGAGAATGTACAAAACGCAAACAGAAAAACCTTCAACATTATTGGAACTTAATGATATGTTTCTGATTTCAGTCTTCTAAAACTGTATTTTTTTGAGACCACTCAAAAAAATGTAGAGATACATTTGAATGAAGGGATGAACTGCAGAAATTCATCACAGAAATGTGTTTTTAGACAACAGTTATATCTAAGCCCTTCTGCAAGAGAGCAGAACATGTTGACATTGGAAACGAGAAATAGACTGTGTTACCGGGCTCAGACAACTGTGTATATGTCTTAGGCCATTCAGGCTACTATAACAAAATCCCACAGACTGGGTAGTTATAAACAACGGAAATTTATTTCTCACAGTTCTGGTAGCTGAGAAGTCCAAGGTCCAGGCACCAGCTGGTGAGGGCCGGCTTCATAGGTGGCATTTTTTCCCTGTGTCCTCAGATGGCAGAAAGGGTGAGGAAGCTCTCTGGGGTCTCTTTTTTTAAGAGCACTAATTCCATTTTTGAAGACTCTGCCATCATGACCTAATTACCTCCCAAAGACCCTACTTTCTAATACCATTTTACATTGGGGTTAAAATTTTAACATATGGATTTGGGGGGACACAAACATTCATTCTATAGCATTATATCAGTGCTGCTATGAAAAATATTGTGATAATTTGGAAATAAGTTGCTCTTCCACTGCTAAAAGCTAACTTTTTTTTTTTTTACAGAATCAATTAAGTCCCCATGTTTAGCTTGTTCAGCCTCAGCTCTGCTAGTATTTCCATCAGCCCTACCCAACTGATGCAAACTGTCTTTTATTTTGTCAGTTTTAGGTGGGCCAAGGCTTTGGATAAGTGGAACTAGGTGTTTGACCTAGTTATAATCCCTGCCTGCAGATTAAAAGGGATTTTAGATGGAATTGAAATCTTCTGATGAGAACCAAATGAAACCATGTTGTAAGACTCCACCTGTTTCAACAACATAGTATTAGCCTAGAATCACCATCTGAGTTTTGGTTTCTATTTCCATTTTTTTCTTGATCAAGAACCATATTTTGGACCTTTCTTTTAAATCTTATCTACCTCCCTCCAAAGTGCTCATCGTTGCTGGGAATTAACTCATCTCAATGATGCTCCAGTGCTCAACTCCATTATTAACTTAAATTTCCTCTTTAGCTTCACATTGGTGACCCTCTTTCCCAACATTCTCTCCAGAACATAATGTGTTTTAATTTTTCACTTTCAGCTGTGAAATCCAATGTCTAATGTCTAATAGTAGTAATGCAGGGCAAGGAAAGTGACTTTGAGTTTATCGTTCTCTGATGGTGTCAGTAAGTTTTATTGCAAAAATGGGAGGAAGGTATTTCTTGATCTACCTGTCTCATAGAGTTGATGTGACAGTCAAACAAGAGAAGATAGAAGGCAGTAAGAGGTAATGGAAAGAACCTAAGATTGGGAGAGGGGTGAAAACTCCAGCTTCACTCACATCTCTGCAACTCAATAACACTCCTTGAGTGTCAATTTCTTCCACTGTAAAACAGGAGCAATAATAATTCCTACCTGTTTCATGGAAGTGCATTAGGAGCAATTGAGATATGGTATGTGAATATACCTTATACATTGTAAAGTGCTTAAACTGTAGATTATATAGACTTATATCTGATCAGGAAAAATGTGGCAAACTTATTATGAGGTATTAATTCATTTCATTATCCCTGTATTAGATTGTAATGCATGACAAATACACTATTTTCTGTTATTTGGCAAACTACATAGATGCATATTTAATTTAATGATATTTTGGGATTCATTTCTCCTCACTCAATCAAGAAATTAGATACATTTGGATAGGACAATATTTGAGAATAGACAAATTGAAAACATGGTTTGGCAATAATTGATAATTTGCACTGAGAATATTCTGAAATTAGACATCAAGTCATTTGGTTTCTTTATTTCTCCCTCTCCTCCTCCCCTTCTTCCTGTTCTTCCTCTTCCTCTTTGTCTCTCTCTATCTTTTCTCTTTTTTTCTCTGTGTCTTTGACCCTATAGGCTAACCCATGGATTTCCTTACTGCAGTGTTTTTGCTTTCCCACAACATTAACAGTAAGGGATAAATCTTTATCCAACTATTGCCCAGGAGAGTTAGATCTATCAGTGTTCTGTGAACTCAAGATATTTTAAATAGAAAGACTTAATATAAAGAATTAGGTATTTATGAAATTGTTGAAAGGTCTAGAGGAGCAGAAATCATCTGGACTATTGATTTCAAGGTTAAACTAACATAGCTGCAACCCAGGGGTCAGAAAGAGGTGATTGTCCTCCCTTCCTCCCTATCTTAATTAGTTTGTACCCTTGAAGTTGGTGACTAGACACTGGCAAATGGAGTCTAGTTGTTGAGGCCATAACTACGTATTTTGCTAGCCTAAACTCATATGGGAACATCTCATTGGCATTCACAACCCTGGATGCTAGAAATGCAATCCTCTCTAAGGCTGGGAATAGAAGCTAAGTGCCAATAGCTTGAGATTGGGAGGCTGGCTGGCTTATATTGCCAGATCATCTTGAAGTTTTCAGAAACAAAGAGAGAAAGATATGACTTCAAGTTATAAAGAACCAATAAAATAGATGCATCATTTGCACCCTTGCAAGTGAGAGCAAAGATGAGAAGATCTGCTCTCAGACTGAGAGTTGTATAGGCATGTTTCAGCATAAAATAGTTTCTATGGAGAATGACAAATTATCCAAAGTAGGAAGTACTTGTGGAAACATTTTTCTACCTTTAACCATTTAGGGGCTCCCCAGGTAATACACCTTTGATCCATTTAGCTCTCCTGTGATTCATTCAATAGGAGACTCCAATTTAACAAGCTAACAGCAAACCTTTGCCCTGTTTAGATCCAAGGCATATGGATGGTTTGATCCAGCCTGTGGTCGCTGAAGTAAATGAAGTGAGCCCAGACAGCTTTAGAGCTGATGGATTTATTTCTGAAATGGCTGCTGCAGATTATTGTAAGTGAAGTCTGGAAACAGGGAAGCAATGTCACTCAGGGCTAAAGGTAGACCTTGTTCTATTTTCAGCCCATCAGAAATGTGTTTTGTATAGTAGAAAAAGGACAGGGGACCGCATTTTGTGGCATGACCCATTAAATCGGCATAACTGATGATGTAGTGGTACTCATTTTGTGAATACTTCCTGGTAAGCATTAATAGGGACTGGCACAAATTGGATTGTGTTTGTGTATTTTTCTCTTAGTAAGTTTCCTTTTCCAAATAAATAACTCATTAATTATTTAACTATTCTTATTCTTAATATTATTTACCAGGTTTAGCTAACTCATAGAACTTGGTATAAATCTTCTTCAAAGGGTGTCCATATTCCTCAGATAACTAACTTTAAATTTGCATTTCCCATCAGTTTTCCTGCTTATCCTCACTTGAATTTAGTTCTTGGAGATCTCCAGGATTCATGATGGTTCCTCCTCCTAAATTCCCTTAAACCGTGGTAGAACTCTGTTCCCTAATCGTAAGCATTACATTTTGTTTCTGCTTTTATAGGAGCATCTTAAAAACAGTTATCAGAGAATCTTAAATCAGCTTGAATCGATGTAGCATATTTTTTGGGGGGTTAGATAACAGTGACATTTCTTACCTCCCAGATCATGAATGAAGTATAATTACTGTCCTAAATGTGAAACAAATTATGTATTAATATCTATCCCTAACCTAACATGTCCTCTAAGCACAGTTATAACATAATTATAGAAAAGTGTAAAGAAGTAGGAGGCTGCATTTAAAATGCTACACTCTAGAATGCTCAGATGTTAGATTAGAGTATGTATTGCCTTGTGCTTCATTCTGAAAATAAATTAAATAAATAAATAAATAAATAAAGGGACAAAAATAACCAAAAAAAATTTAATGCAGAGAGATTTTAAACAGAGATTGGAAAAAAGACCAACTAGGAGATACTGAGAGAAGAAAATGGATATCACTGGGGGCTTTACAATTTTGTTCTTAGTATCTGGCCCCATATTTTCAAAAATAATAAGAAAAGGAGAAATAATCTATTAGAGTGGCCTATTCCAGCTAGAACTGGCTATTAATGGTGATTCCATTCTACTTTTATTTCACAGACAGGGTTAATTTATATTCATTCTCTTATTTTTAATAACTACTCATTCTTTGTGAACCTATGTCTTTCATGTAGTCCCATTTATATAACATATTGTATGTAAGACAGGATTTTAGAACATTTGTGACATCTCAATTCCTATTAAATTCAGCTAAGATGGAGCATCTCATCTTCACAACCATTTCTATGTTTGTCCTGGGAAGAGTACCAGTGTGTTACATTTAGCCAACACTTTTAGTGCTCCCTCTGTGCAAATACAAACAGCTCTACAAATATTAAGTCGCTGAATGCTGATGACAACTCTATTGCTCCTTGTTGTGCAGTTGAGGAAACTGAGGGACAAAGAGCACAGGGAACTTGACCAATGTCACATACCTAATGAGACCAAGGTTGAAATCTGTACCCAGGAACACTGGCCCTGGAGTCCATGTCCTTAACCTCTTTGCCTCTCCAACGCAACCACAGGCACAAATACTTGTGATGTTCTTTTCATCGATGCTTTCTCTTCACAGCAACTCCTCCAGCTTTTCCATCTCTTCCCTTTCATTCCATCTTTCATTTCCATAGTCTAGATTCTAGTAGGACCTTTTCTGTGCAGCTTACATTTCACATTCAGGACACTGCCTTTCCACTAGTTCCTAACCCAGCTCACACCTTTCTACCCTTTGCCTTGTTGAAGCTTTCTCAGTTTCCTGGGAGTCCAAGAAATCTCAGCTTTTCTATGAAAATACCCCTCACCAATAAGAAAACAGTTTCTCTTTGTAATCATGGAACTCCCATAATTTTCTCATTTATTATATTCCTGATGTATGATCATTATGCTATAAGTAATAGGACAATTCAATATTTCTTCCCATAGGGTATGCTCATTTATGTTTAGTATATTTTCTGTGTTTGTGTTAATGTTCACTTAGACCCAACATGTCAGGAACAGTTTGTGTAATTCAATTCAAAGCATCTAATTGAGTATTCTTCCCCACCCGTCTTTAATTCCCCCACTCCCCTCCACCCCCCACTTCCACCCCTGACCTATGGATGTTGCCATTTCCTCTTAAGAACTGGATCTCTGAAGGTGGGGCATCTCCTCCCACATGCTTGCTGTGTACACGGCGGGCATTGGGGGACTGACATACTTGGGTTATGATCTGTGTCTTCAGCTGGGGTGCGAACCCAAGACCTTCTGATGTAAAGCAAACGTGCTAACCACTACACTATGGAGCCACCCCCATCATGGAGTATTCTTAATAAATATCTTTGATGGCAATGATAATGGTGATGGTGATAATTTTCAGTTGCTGGGTGAGAACATGATGTTTTGCTGTTGCTGTTGCTGTTGCTGTTGAAACAAAGGAAAGTGGCTTCCTTCTTGTTGTCCTGTTCTCTCCCCTTCCCCCATCATTATGACCATGTGCTTATAGTGCACAAGCTACAGTTCTGATATACATTATTTCATTTAATCCTCATCGCCATGAGATGGATATCATCTTACGTTACACACAAGGAAACAGATGTTTAGGTAGCTTGCCTGAGTTCATATATAACAATGCCAGGATTTAAATCCAAGATATTACAAGATACTACAAGACCTCAAAGTCTGTAGTCTTGACAATTACTATTTTCAGTTTATAGAAAACTATGAACCTCAGATAAAAGGTTCTCTATTGCATGACCTTGGGCAAGTTACATAACCACTCTTATTTTTCCTGGCAACATTTTATTGTAGTGAGTAGAATCAGAAAGCTGCATAATACAGTTTCTCATTTAGTACTTTCCATTTGATTTATACCTTGAAATTGAATTACAATAACAATGTCTATAGATATGAGAAATCTTACACTGAAGTTAATCTTACACTGAAATCTTACAGATCATTAATGCTCTGATCAAATATTTTAATGTAAAATTTTTATTGCTTAAAGTTTGTAATGTATTCTATTGTAGTCACTATGAGCAAAACAAGATACATCACTTCATGCATGCCACTGATGAATTTTATATGCTTTTAAGAAGAAAAATGAGAGATGAATAGAAGCTCTTTTAAAGAATCCAGTTTTAGTTTCTATCAAATGGGTACTATGAAGTACTGTCCTCAAAAGCTACTTCATTCTATTTTTAATTGCCTTTAAATATATTTGCTTTGTACAATATTAGAAAATACAGGCAAGCAAAAATAAAAATAAAATAAAACATCATGTTTCTATGATTCAGAGATCATCACTATAGCATTCTCCTGCATATTTTTCTGGATGTCTTTGTATGCACATATGTGTATGAATATTCGTAAATATGTATTTTTAATCAAAATGTTATCCTCTTATAACCATTTATGTAATTTTATTAATCAACGATTTCCTTTTTATTTAGGTAAAATTTTACCTCATCTAAATAAAATCCATATTAATATTTCCCAACAGACCCAGTATTTTTCTATGTATTAGTTTTGTTCAAACCAGCATTATTATATTTAGTTATTATCTTTTAAGTCTCTTTTAATTTAACACAGTTCCTTTTTTATATGACACTGGCCTATTTAGAAACTGCAATTTCATTGTAAAATGTCACAATCCAATCCTTGAATGAAGATTTCAAACCTGATCAGGATAAAATTTAATGAGGAATTATAGGATCCTCCTTCATTAAACCCTCCAGGAGTCTGATAACAAATATTAATGATACTAATAAAAGAGATTTCTATTTTCAAAGAGCTGCAATTTAGAATAAATTAAAATTTTATTTGTGGAACTAGATGCAGTAAAATGAAGAACTGTTTTTAAACCAATGGCTCAGAATTATACTGACACATTTTGTGAAATATGAATGCTACAAACACATTGTCAGTGGTGAGAACAACTACCAGAACCCTATAGGGAATAAATGCTTCTTTTGGTTTTAGTTTTACAACCTGCTCAATTGTTTGTTTGTGTTTTTTTGTATAATTTAAGGTTAGATTTTTTTAAAAAAATTTTTCTTAATGAAAATAAAGATTTTCTTTATGCAGATTCTTCCAAGTTGAACTTCTCAGTGGAATACTTACATGTTCTACAGTGCTTTACTTCTATCTACTACAGAATGAATAGCAAATGGCAGGCAGGTCATCATAAAAGCTTTGATATAAATAGGCTAATTCTTATAATCTTCCTACCTCAGCATCTGCTTCCATAGTTTGCCAAGAAAATAGGTATACAGTACTAACTTTGTGCCTGTCTATGCATACGTTGTGGTGAAAAACTTGACTCTGGAGTCTGATTTTATTTAAATCCCTTCTCTACTGTATGACCTTAGGCAAATTATATAACTACCCTCTGCCTCATTTTTCCTGGTTGTAAAATTAGAATAAAACAGTGTCTATCTCATGGGGTTCTTGTGAAGATTAAATGAAATACCTATTTAGAATAGGGCCATAGTAAGCACTAAATAAATCTCAGAGTAAATTTGTTTTAAAAACTAGATTTGACAAATGGCATCTGAAGGCACTTCTTTGAAAAAATGTTCCTTGATATTCACCCTTCACTAAGAGAAACATGAAAAATAAAAAAATAAAACATTTATTTGGAGAAAGGTATTCGTAAGCTGCATGACATATCCTCTTTCTCCTACCTACCTACCTACACACACACACACACACACACACACACACACACACACACACACAGTGTATACTATTTGTCCACAAGTTCACCACTCTGCTTTCTGCTCTCAAATATGACATTATAAGGGGCAGGACAACATTCCAAGCCAGGAGGTATATGTGATCTGCTCAGCAGAATAGTTGTGTAAAGTAAATACTAAGACCTCTTGCTTCTACCCCAGTTCACTGTAGTGAAAAGAAATTATTCCAGTCGAATGTAGCTTGTCCTCTGCCTTCTGGAAGGCACAAATATAAGTCATCTCTGTAAAGTTAGAATTTGGTCTGCTTTTAAAGGTCTACTTTGAGATTCAGTACAATTCAGGTGGATGAACATTTGAGTGTTTATTATGAGAAGGTAGTATACTAGGGCTAAGGTAAATAAAAGGATTAAGAATTTATTCTTGACTTCAAATACCCTGTAATTCTAGAATAGGAGATGTAATAGCAGAATGAAATATATGCTGAGAAGACATAAGCAAGGGGTCTTGAGAGGCTTTATTTTCTGTAGCAGAGAGAAAAGAGCTCTTCCTACTAGAGAACATGGAAGAATCACATGACAAGATAAAACTATAAAAAAGATAAAGGCATAGGGGTCTAAAATTAGTATGTGGAGTATTAGGGAATTGTGGGATGTCTGAAGCACTGGTTATTGAGGGAAAGGGCTAGGAATATAAACTGGGACCAAATCACAAAGGGCACAGAATCCTTTCAGGGAAGGTTGAACTTCATGTTCTATGCCAGAAGAGCCACTGAACATTATTAAGATGAGAAGAGACATAATATGGTCAGTTTAACAATATTCTTCTCTGGGAATTCTACCTTCCATATAAAACAACCCTCATAAGCTATAAACTTGCTCTCATTAAGTTCTTAGTATGGACGGTGAAACCATTATTTCTAATAATATTTAAATGCTATTTCCTAGTTTTTATTCTCTGTCATGGGAGTAGTGGCAATCAATAGAGACTTATGGGAATAATAGAAATTCAAAAAAACATGACCCATTATTGTCAAAGAAAACTGCTAAATATTTTTGTTAACCATCTCCTACATCTGTCCTGGTGGTTTTAATTTTTTAACAAAACTAGTATTTTTCAGCACGTTACCTGAAAACTCTTGTTTTTGGTATATTAAAAATCATGTCTTACAAGAAAAGTACAATGGTGGTTGCCATGGGCTAAGGAGAGGGAAAATGGAGGGTTGTTGTTCAGTGGGTATAAGGTTTCAGTTTTGCAAAAGTGAAAAGGTTCTGGAGACCTGTTGCATAACAATGTGAATATACTTAATGCTACTGAACTATACACTTTAAAATGATTAAGATGGTAAATTTTATATTATGTATTTTTTAGCACAATTTAAAAATTTTTTTTTTAAGTTTTATTAGAAAGGAAAGTTCATTTCCAGACATGGAAGCAGGCCTGAGCAAGAGAAGCATGGCTCAAAAGGCACTCAATTAAAATTTTTAAAGAAAAAGAATCATGTCTTACAGAAAGAGCTCTGTGGTCAAGTATGTTTGTAAAACATGCACGCTTATAATTCTAGTTTGGTAACCTAAGTGTTCACAAGGCTCTAAGAAGCCCTGCAGTAAGGGAAAACACTTAACTTTGTTTAGAGCTAAATTTCCAAACATAGTAGTACACACTAATTTTTTTCTCAAAATAATTTAGGAGACCTTTGTTAGACCCCATGACTAGAAAATGGTGAATAATTTGTTTTTTATTTGATCTTAAATGGAACATCATGAAATTCTTCAAATAATCCTTTTTTTGCTATCAATTTTTAATCTCTTAATTTTGAAAAAAAATCATAATAGATATCATCACTGACACTAGTCTAATTCAGAAGTAATTTTTCTTCTTGCCTGGATGTAGTTTGTCTTGAATCTGTGCTTACTAATCTTAGAGAAAACAGATTGGTGACCTTTGTTTATTATTGAAAACACTTACTACATATTCTCCTAAGCATTTTTCATTAACAGACATCTAGCTATTGCCATCTAAAATGGGCATGCCCAAAGGAGCCTCTCTGTCAATGATTATTATAGAAAAATAAAATAAATACAAAATCCAATCAGAGATTTTCTGACTTGGAGATACCACATAAGAGATATAAAATAGCCAAGTAATGTGACAGAATGGTCCTGATAAAAGGATTGGGAAACTCGATTTCAGATGATGTTAATTGTTGATATTGTTCCTAATTTTTGTCATCCCTTAAGTATTATAAGACCCAAACATTGGAGGAAATGGTAGTGTATCACTGTGTAAATGACATCCACTGAAAGCCTGAAATGACTCTTTAGCACCCTCTTCTTTTTATTACTAAATCAACAAAAATAAAAAGAACGGAAATGTTTTGGAAAAATTATTTTGAATAAAATATTTGTATTAAATGAGTTAGAAACAAATATAATCCATAGGAGAACACATCTGGAGCAATATTAACTACTTTAAGGCAGGAAAGGGACCGTTCGATAAATTGCTCTCAAACATTTGACTGTGATCCTGGTCTCTACAGACATAATTTCTTATAGGTAAATTTCATTTATTTATTAATTTATTTGATCCATATTTATTGGGTATTAGTTATTTGCCAAGCACTGTGCTAGGCAATAGGTATAAAGAGATGAGTAAATCCAGTGTGGTCTCTGCTGTCATGGATCTTGTCATTAAGAGAAGATAAACATTAATCAAATAATCACACAAACGAGTGGACAATTATGAACACAGTGATGTATTTTTTAATAAAAGAAATGCTGTTCTAACATAAGCATTAACAAAGGAAACTATATGCCTTAGAGTGCTTCACTGAGGAAGTGACACTTAACTGAAATTTGAAGGACAACCAGAAATTAGCCAGATGAGGACAGAGAAAGGAAAGCTTTCCAGACATGAATAGCTTGTGAAAAGGACTAGGGGCTGGTCCATGTTGAACCCTATCTGGTAGCAAATAATTACAGAAATCTTCAAAGTTGTCTCTGTTTTTCTTAAATGAAGAAAAGATTAGAAGAATAAGCGTTAAAATGTTAAATATGAGTGCTTTGTATATATTTTTGCCTTTCTGTTTTTATTCTTTTTTATAATGAAAACATAATTATTTTTTACACCTACAGCACCTGTCTTCCTAGTTGATCTCCCATCTAAGTACTAACCAGGCCAACCCTGCTTAGTTTCTGAGATCAGATGAGATCAGGCGTGTTCAGGGTAGCATGGCCATAGACTGAAAACATATTTTTATTTAAATTTAAAAGTTATAAAAAAAAACCCTCATGAATCAAAAAGGACTTTTATTGGATTGATAGTTTCATAGGAACCCTTTTATGAAGCTCTGTTATCTTAATAAAACTCTTGATCAGTTAAGAAATTATTTCAGTTTTCACAGAACTACCTGGCATAGGAAGATGTGTGGTCTGCTAGTTTCTGGGCTTCAGTCACCAGGGATTCTTGGTAGTTGTAGTCTCTGAATGAGTAAGAGCAAATGTCATGGACTTTGGGGACTCTTGAGCCGGTTTCCTTAGTCTCTTCTCTCCACTGCTCCACTCACCTACAACGAGTCTTAATGAGGCATGGAGTCCTCCAGAGGGAAAACAGCAGTAGGGTGGGGGTGGAGAACAACCAAGGCACTTCAGCTCATCCTGATCCATTGCTGGCCAGTGGTTCACTTTTTTATTTGTTCTTGTATTACCCATGTCCCAGGTATAATGATCCTGAGGAGCAGGAATTTCATGTTCTCTGAGTGCTACTTTTAAGTGTGCTCCATGCATTCTGTCCCTGAATCTTAAATCTCTTTCTTAGGTAATAAATATTTAAAGGCTATTAACAAAGGAGCCTTAGCAAGTTTTGGGCACTCCTTGGTGTGTTGCTGCACAATTAGCTCTTAACTATTAGTCTTAACTCCAATGCACAAATAAAGTGCTCCCTGGGAGCAGAAAGAATGTCCTGTGGAGATAGTACTGACTGAGGGTGGGGTAGTAACAGGACAACATTGCCCCAGAACCAAATTAGGAGACCACACACTTGTGGTACTGGGAAATTTCCCTCTGCTGCTGAGTAGAACCACTCCCAGGGAAATCGGCCTTGACTGGAGTCTGCACTATGCTGGGGTTTGCTGAGGCTGGAATTGGCTGTTGGCTCTTGCTCACATGGTGGGAAAGGACTTCATGCTGAAAGAATCTTCAAGAGTTCATAGGATCCTTATCTGAAGAGAGAGAAAACGTGGGCTTAGTTTACTTAAATCTAGTCACCATGTGTCTGTCACAGTTTTCATTAAGGAGTTATTTTCCTCAGTAACTTAATTCTCTAATGGCTATTCTGAGGGATGTCCATAGGGGCTCTTAAGTATGCTAGCTCTGTACCACCCTTGAACTAACACAAGATGTTGAGAGGACAAAAAGGGTACTTCTTCCACTTCTGCTAACATTAAACAGCCCCAAGGGAGAAATTTGATCAGCTCCCAGACTTCCCATGTCTGCCAAATTTGCAAGATTTTTGAGACTCAGCATCTGTTTTCTACTCCCAACCCCCACTGTTGGTGTCTATATACACACATAGAGTAATGTTTACTGTTTGTGTAGCAGCTTATTGTTTTCTAGAAATTTCTTGTTGCTCAGCTCATTTGTTCCTCACAATCTGTAAGGTTGGCAAAATAGGTTTCATTATTTTCATATGCAGAACAGAAAACGGAAACTAAGATGAAGGTTATAATGTTTAAACAGTATTTACCCATCACTCTCATACTAAACAGCTTTTTGAAATATTTCATCATGGATTCAAGTATGGAGAGAAGAAAGCCTTGCATAGTAGGTAACTCATGGTCTTGGAAGAAGATAATTCCCTATATGAATCTTGGTGTTGTGGGACCTAATCATTCAACCTCTCTGAGTCTCTCTTCTTAACTAAAATAGGAATAGTGATTCTACCTCCCAGAATTGTTGTTGAGATAAAATGAGATTACATATGCAAGTCATTTAGTTTAGTACCTGATGCATAGCTGGTGCTTAGCAAATGACACCCCCCAAACACTTTCCAAAAGGAATAAAGTGGAATGATACTTAAATTAATACCTAGTTGTGACCAGCTAGTTGCAGGCAGCTCTGCCCAACTGCAGATAAAAATTATAGAGAAAATGCCTTTTTTATGAAATGGAAAATGTATTTTGAATAGAAAAGAGAATAACCAACTTTACTTGAACAATTGGAGTGGATTATTCTCAGAATATTTCAAGGATATGTAATTGTGAGGCTTGAACATTATTTATTCCCAGTTGCCAAGTCAAGAGTTGCCTCTTTATACAGCTATTATAAGCTGTTTTGAACCACTTCATTAAGTATCTCTGAAAAAAATAAATTATGGAACATATCCTACTGTTGTTCCACACACAGAGTGTTCCCTCACCCTGGGTTCCCCCCACACAAAACTACTTGCAGATCTCTGACACACCTGGATACTTCTTTCCTTTGTGCCTTTGCTTATTCTGCTTTCTCTGCCTGGGGGTTTTCCTCTACCTTTTGTATACATCTCCCTATAATAGCATAGGGACCCTGTCAGATTCATCCAGTGCTCAGTGCTGTGCCTGATACATAGCAAAACTTGGTATTTAGTGAAAGAATGAGTGAGTGAATGAATGTTGATGGTTCATATTTCAGACAAGAGAGTCAAAATAATATTTTATTTTCAGTGCTCCTTAAATTACAGACATAGACTACTCACACAAAAAGGAAAAGTGATCATTCAGAACCCAGAGACCAAATTTAGTTCATTTTGTGGGCATCAGTGGTATAGAAAGGAGACTTCCCTGGGCAGAGTACTTGGTCACTTGTGCTTTCTTCTATAAAGCATAGATGCCATCACTGAGGAACAGTGGGAAAAGGGCATGGGAATCTCAAGGGTACAGAAGGAGATGGAAAAGGAAATATGATTGGAGACTGGGAATCAAAAAAAATGAGGACATGAGAGCTGGTGAGGAATCCAGTGTGTTTGTAAAAATACTCTGAGAATATCACTGTGCATAAGGGGAAGTTGAAATTTTTAAATGTCTCCTAAATACAAGATTTATGGCACCTCACCCCAATTTTTGAGTGTTAATAAAAGCTATTCCATATATATATATATATACCTCTTTTAGAAAGGATATAGGCTCAAGGACTAAGCGGTTGACCCAATATACATCACTGTGTGGTAGCACATATTGGTGCCCTGGCCACATCTGTAACCATGCACCCACCTGTCTCTCCCACCCCTAGAGTATTGGCTGCTGTGGGCTCACACTTGTAACTTTCACTGGGAAATTGCCCTATTGGAGGGTAATTGTCCTGCCTGAGTGGTTATTGCCTCTCTCAGGGCTGGTCTGCAACTGACTGATTAACACAGGAGTACAAAAGCCCAGGTTCTTTTCCTCAAGGTGAAAGAATTCTAATCACACTAAAGAATTCCTCAGGGGATAACACTGAGCTTAGCTTTCAGTTGAACCATATCCTTGCTTTTTCTTCTTCCCCTGTCGTCTTCCTTCACTTCCTTACAAATTTGTCTCTTGAGAACACTCTCTTAATAAATCACTTGTGAAATTATACAGCTCAGGCTCTGCTTCTAGGGACCCAGTCTAAACCCAATCTGGTGGTCTGGAAGCCCTCTCATGGAGCCAGAGCTTCCTAATTAAGAGGTTCCAGAGGGTTGCTGTCAATCATGTTTTTACCCTAATGGATTCTCTTTGAAGCCACTCTTCTCAGCCTGATTAGATGTCTTGTAAATGGGGTAGTTAGCAAAGTTCTTCTTTAAGCTAGGTCTCTTCTTTTAGACTCATGTGTTTACACTCCTATGACTCTCTCCCTGCTTCAATGTGAGTAGTAGGCAGAGTGAGTCAGTTATTTGTCACAAACGGAGCTAAAAGAAGAGACTGCCTTTCTGAGGTTTGCGTTTCTTGTTATTTCTTCTCCCTCCTACCTCCTCGAACCCTAAAACAGCAATTGCTTGCATCTCATGAACATTCAACAGACTTAGAACCCAAAAGGCAGCTGGCAAGTTGCCCAGTGTGCCATATGCCATCTTTTCCGACTCCAGGTGTTCTCCCTCTTGACTGGCAGCTCGCAGACTGGCTGTGGTCCAGTCTGAGGAAAAGAGATCTGGGAAGATATGCTTAACATATTTGTTCATAAAGCCAAGTCTCCATCTGGGTTTTAGTTTGTTGGACAGTGTTTGTTATCTACCCATATGGAAATGTACATAGGATTACAGGAAGTATGTTGGATATACTTTGTGCCCTGATGATGTAGACACACATGGAACCACATGGAGATACTCTCAACCTCGATTTTGAAGAGTTTGAAGTGATCACATTATTGAGGTATTGACTCCAAAATAGATGGGAGTCATTAAATTCTGTGAAAATTTGCTCAGTGCAATAAAAACAAATGTTTGGGGACCACTTCACCAACTGATAAGAGGACAGCCATTGGTTCTGACTCTTAGTCCTGACTTGTTTTTTGAGACGGATTCTGTTCCCTTACATGCCCTTCTAGTTCTAAAGTAGGATTGAAAACAATCGCTAGCAAGTGGTGATACTTAATTGTTGATAAACTGTTTTTGAGTTCTGAGATTAAACAGGAAAGGTATAAATCAATATGTCTATCACTCTAATTCACCATTTTATAAATTTTATGTTAGTCATAATTTTTCTTTCTTAACCAGAGAGCAAGGTTTTAAAATTAATGATATACAGATTACCTCACACTCACATAGAGACACCTTCCATCCCTTTCTTTCCTTTACTCCATCTCTCAGAGTATGGACATTCCTGCTCTAAAATGCTAGGAACAGAGCATGATGGGGAGGGGCAAGGGAGAAGTGAAGGCTCTGGGTTTCACAGGGAGTGTGCTCCTGCTGATCTTTTTGGCTTCTCGATTCCTTTTGAACTTACATTCTTGAAGTCTCTCTTTTCTTCCTGGGCAGGTGAGGTAAAGAATTTAAGGGACCTCACACAGAATGGGGTTAGGAGTTCTCCAGAGATGAAAACGGAGTGATGAGCAAGGGAAGGAAGGCCTGATGAGCTCTTTTTTTTTTCTTTACATATTATTCATACAGTTTTTAATAGGTAATTCATCCATGTGATTTAAACATTATGAAGTATATAAAATTATACAGTGGAAACTATCTTTCATATCTTATTCTTATCCTCTAAGTTCCTGGGTATGATGTTGACTTTTGTACTAAGAGAAAGATATTTTATCATGCAAAAGCAGTATCCCTTAGTTATCATTGTATAGAGTTTAAAAAAAAGTTAAAAATATTAGTGATATGTTTTTATTTTTATTTTTGGAACTACTGGTATGGTGAATTATATTAATGTAACTCTAACTTTTGAACCATCCTTTGGTCATTATTCCTGAATGTACTGTTGAATTCCATTTACTAGTATTTTATTTAGTACTTTTACATTGACATTCATAAGTAATATTGACCTATAGTTTGGGAAAATTTTTGTGCATTCTTTATCATCTTTTGATATTAATATTTTGCTTACCACATAAAAGAATTTGTAAGTGTTTCTTTGATTGTATTTCCCTGAACAATTTAAATAGCATTGTAGTAATGTCCTTTTTGAAGGATTAGTAGTATTTTCCTGTGGAGGCATCTTGGTCCCGTGCTTTTTAGGAATGAGGGAGATCCCTTTGATAGCTTTCATGTACGTAAATTAGCCACTAGATTTTCTATCCCTTTTTTTAAAAAAAATGGAGGCAGAGAGAGGCATACTACATGCAATCTGTGATTCACAAACTGAGACTTTCTTCCCTTGGCTGTCACCAAGACAGGCTACTTCCTGTAAGTATGGCTTGTTTCCAAGATTTATCATGTCTGTTTTTCCTTGCCTCTCTGAACTTAACTGGGTCAGCTCACTTCCATTTCTGCTTCGTTCTGTTGCATGCACGATACCCTTGGGAATGGGACTCTTAACCTCAGAAAGATGTATTTTTGTTATTCCTTTCTGAGACCTCCCATAGCTGAATTCTTGCCATAGAAATCTTTGCTTAACTCCTCCCCAGTTTCCCCCATGCAGCTTGAGTGAACCTGATTACTTTTGGCAACTCCTACAAACATTTTAGTTTCTTCTCCAAAAATTGAGTGTGCTTTTGAATGATTTTCTAGAGGAGAAAGGGAAAATGCTATATCCACACCAAAATTCCTTGATGTATTTTGAATTCTTTAAGGAGCAATGCTTTTAATTAGTTCACTTTTCCTTAGAGAATGGTAAGATCTTCAGTGTAAAAGGGCCAAGAAGGCAGTCACACTGCTTTTCACTTGGTCTACTTATTTGGGTTCCTGGGATTTTTCACTGTAGGGGAATAACTGCACAATCTCTTTCTCTCTCAGCTCCAGAGCCTAAGAATTTGGAAGGTCCAAGACCTGTATTATACCTATCCAGTCCCCCTTAGGGAGGGTGGGTGTCAGATGGTCAAGGGCTGAGAAAAAGTCCAGCTAACAATGAGAGGAGGTCCAGCTGGCCAGGCAGCATTGGGCATTTTGACATATGGCAACGGAATGCGAGTGTAGTTCAGTAGGAGTGTGGTGTCAAGGAACTCCAACCTCAGTGACACAGCGTGTAGGGAGTCCAGAGCATGCAACAAAGTTCTAGGCCGGCAGCAAAGTCTATCAGCATTTAGTAGGATATAGAGTCTGCTCTGAGAATGAGTAGAGATTGGCAAAAGGCAGATTCCAGTTCTTGGGAGACTGGGGCTTTAGGCAAAGTAAACAGAGCTGTGTAACCTGTTCTGGCTTCAGGGGCATGCGACCTATGTAGTCACAGTATCCTCTACTCAGAAAGGGTCTCCATGTGATTTACTGCTCTACTGCACTATCTTGGAATTCTTAATACGGTCTGAACAAGGAGCCTTGAATTTTCATTTGCACTGAGCCATGCAAATTCTATAGCAGGTTCTATGTGCAACTCAGAGACCAGGGAATTCCTATTCACCCTTTAGATTTCAGTTTAAATCTGCAGATATGTCCTCTCTTACCTTTGTGTCCTCATCATCTAGTATGCCTCAGTAAGTACTGATTTCATAAATTAATGTAATGGTCACTAGAAGGGGAACATGAAGTCCAAATAATTGACCTTGGGCTCTTTCAGTTTCCACTGGTCAGGAGCATGATGGAAGTCTTAGGTGGGAATGAAACCACAGGTTACTTAGCTATAGACTTTGAGCAGTGTGAGGACTGGGAGCTGGCCCATTGAATACTGTAGGTGGATGGTATAATATAATACTATGTATGTGATGTAGGTAATACCATAGTACTATAACCAATTATACTCCCCTCTGAATCTAGACAGATATGACTGTCTAGTTCACTGGAATAATTTGGAGTTTTTGTGGAGGATCAGTTCACTCTTATTTGCCACGTGGCAGGGTACAAACAGCTGTGCGGTATACAGCCTCCTTACTGCTTGAAACACTAAACTTTTCTATTACCCCTTACACTGCAGCTCACTGCAGGCTTATTGTGTGCTTCTCAGAAGGGTTTTTTTCAAACATGCCAACCATCCCACGTATTGGTGTATTGGCTGGAGAGGGACTTGCTCCAAGAGCTATGCGTCTGCGTCATCAACCCTTGTTAGGCAGTTTTATAGCTAATTTTCATATAGTTTCTGTAGTTTTTTAAAATAATCAGTCCCACTTTTAAAACTTTCCTAGCCAGTCAGTCCACTTTCTTTTTCTTTTGCAATTAGACAGTCTTTCCTAACTGTCTTTTCCTAATTATTTTACTAAATAAGAACAAAAGAATCACCAACTGAGCGACCAACATTCTCTTATCCTTTAATGTGCTTCCCTTTTGCTCCTATACTATCAGGTAACCTTTCCATAGAAACAACCAAAATCACCTCCAGTAGAGTGAGATCTAATTTCTAATTCATAAGAGATTTACAAACAAATAATGATTCCTTTTAAGAGAAACCAGAAGTTGCAGCAAATGCATGGAAATATTAATTCTTCTTGACCTGTGGCAGAATATCTGAAAATCAACCCCTGAGTACTCAAATCCAAGAATTTCCCCGGGCACATTAGACATCCTTTAAAAAAAGAAGAACTCTTCACTCTCCACTGGTTACACAGAAAACCACAAAAGGGCCTAAAGACCTAAGGCTGCCAAAATAAAAAATTAAATCCTCATATGTTTAAAACATGATAATAATGACCAGAAAAAAAGGCAGGAAAAATTGATTTAACTGTTTTGCCAAAAATCTTGCCCTAATTTCTTTTTCCAGATAAAACAATGAGTAATATAAAAACTGAGCTTTCTGTATCTAAATGCTCCTCTCTGAAATTCCCTCATCCTTTTCACATTTCCTTTTGGAGTGCCACTCCTATTTTTAAAGCCTTCTTATCAAGTTATAGTTAAAATAACCTTAGCCATACTTGGTCCTCTTCCTGCCTTGTGCTAGGACTAAGTGCTGGTAACCCCTCCACTGTCCATGTGGAATTTACACAGGTGTTCATTTACATACTGAGTTCATCTGGAACTCAGTATAAGTTCCTGGGAAGATTGGTATCTAGATCCTGGTGGCCAGGATTTACTCTTAATGGTTCAAAGATCCAGAAAGCAGAGCCCAGAGAGTGGGAGCAGTGGGCCTCACTCCAGCCGTGGCTCTGGGAGATAATCTAGGGTTTAGATTAAACCAGAGACCCAGATATGCAATGCTAGTGTTTCTTTTTTATCCTGACTCCACAGATTTACCTTTGCATCAGCAGTCACTTAACTAGGAATTATGGCAGTACTCTACTTTCCCACAGAATATACAGCTGGGGGAAATAGAGTGGAAAATAACCACTTCAGCTGAGCTTTAGCGGATTTTTAATGTGTGCATAGGTGTATATATCCCCTTGCAGATCATAACATAATCCAGTTGAAGTTCCACATTCCTTTTAGATACTTCCATTTAGCATTACAAGTAAAGAGATGATGATGTTAAGTTTGGCAAAATAGCAAGAATTTTCCCATGTAAAAAAAGAAATTATAAATGGGAGAGGGGAGCTAAACATAAAAACAGTAGCCCACATATTGCCTCAGGGTGGGCAAGGACTTATCAGGGCACTAACAGATATCTGTTAGTAAATCAGATCACTGTTAGGGAGGGCTAATTGGCCAGGCCTGCAGCCTTTTCCACCATCCTCCTTTATACTAGGCAATGTGAAGATGAGAGCATAAAGACATAATATAAACAAAGTATAGAATTATAATTCTTTTACATTTAAAAGTGATTAATCTTGTGTTCTGTATTTATATTATACAAATTAAACATTCTAATATATCCAAAGTAATCAATAAAATATTATCCCATCCAAATTAAAATGACTAACACAGAACACCAAATACAAATTATAAAAAAATTAATTTTACTAATTTACAATCCTCAGTTTCATCCCCATCACATTTTTTACACATTCTTAATATTTAAAAACAAATATTCTTGTTCAAAAGTCAAAAATTAGCTCTGTTTTCTAAAAAAAAGTGTCTGTGTATACCAGTGTGGAATTTTTATTTAAAAAAAGTTAATTGGATTTGAATGTTTCTTTCATTTAGTATGTGCTGATTCAACAAGAGTTAATTTAAAATTATTAAAGAAGTTTTTCTGTTCTAGTATAGATTATCAACCAATAGATAAGAACTACAGGATTGTTTGAATAACAATGCTATTATGAATTGGATTTTATTTTAAAATGTTGGTTTTGCATTTGTTTTTTCACTAAATGATTGCTCCCCCTTTCTAATTTACAAGTAGTTACCAAGAAACAGCATCAGTATTTCTATAATAGAAACAGGATAGTAACACTTTTGAAGCAATGGAACTTTAGGGCAAAGAGGAGACCGACTTGCCTCAAGTTGCTTAGTACTGACTCATTTTAGGGAGAATGTTAGAGTTTCAAATTGGTTATCTCTTAAATGATCCATTCAGAGCATGCTTGAACCTAAGGTAAGACCCTAGACCATACTGAATTCATCAAAGAAATGGTACCTTGCAAGGTATATTGGGCAGTAGCTCTGTTTTCAGACTTTGCCTAGCACATGCTGTTTTGTTGGCTGGGTTTTCCAATTGGAACCTTATATAGTTAGCACAGAAAAGCTTAATAAATATTGTATAATAATAAATATTCAAGACATGTGGTTCCAGTTCTTATGTAAATTCTATGAAAATCTATTCTGCTTTTCCATTTATTTATAACTACCATGCCCCCTAATTTAAAGGATATTTGACATATGAAAGTCCTAAATATTTTGCTTTCCAATTTAAAATGTCTATTTTAACCCACTATATCTCCTTTCTGTTCTCTTAGAGGAAGGTGTAGATGTTCACTTTCTTCCCTCCATTTGTATCTTTGATCCTGTTCCCTCCTGCCTCTTTGAGGGCTTTCAGCCATCCATCATCACTCCCTACTTTTATTTCTGCTTTTCCACCAGCTCCTTCTCCAGACCCTGTAAATAGGGACAAGTCTTGCTGATGCTAAAAGACAAGGCATCAAAAACTTCACTTTCTCCTTCAAGCAATTCTCCTTATTCCTTACATATTCTTCAAATTTATTAAGAGAGTAATATATATGCACTGTTCCACTTCATTTTCCACATGCTCCTTTAACCTAGCTACTGTTTCCACTATGCCCTGGAATCTTGAAGGTTACCAATGACCCCTTTAAAACCCCTCCCAGTCTTGGTGCTCATCATCCCCATGCTCTCTGAAGAATCTTATCCCCTCCTTTCTTGAGATATTCTCCACCTTGGACAAGGGCTTTCCCAGTTCTCCTCCAATGCCTTTGATTTTTCCTTCTCCATTTCTTCTTCCTCCCCCAACACATCTCCTAGTATAGGTGAGATTTTTAATCTTTAGCTCCTTTCTCCATCCTCTAAAGCTCCCTGCCTATGAATTGGTACCCAGTATCAGAGTTTCAGAGTATCCTCTATGTAATGACCTCCTGGTCTAACTTTTAGTACCTAGTGCTGCTGATGCTCCTACCTTCTCAATCTTAGACACTAGGTTCAGCATAAATTTCTCCCTCTTCCTTAACTGCATAGTAGTTAATTTTCAGATGCTGTTGATTTTACTCCTGCAATGATTCTATTTACCTAATATTATTTTACAGCATAGTTGGGAAATTCTCATTAACTATTTATCTGAAAATGCTTTCTAATCCCTGCTCCTTTCCCTTCCCTTCAAGAATGCTCATTATTCTTGTTTCCTCTCCTGATGATATCAGCTAGTATTTCTCTTTCATTATTTTTTATTCTTCAGTTTTTCTCTTCTTCCCTCTCATTTATTTTTAGATTTCTGTCTTCAATATCACTGATCCTTTTCTCTGTTTGGTCACCTCTATTTCTTAAGCTTGCTATTTCATTTTTCAACTCTTGCAGTGTGTCCTTCATCTCCAGATCTATTCTGTTCTTTTTGGGGGTTTCACTCTCTTTGCTAAAGAACTCATTCTGCTCATCTACTTGTTTTTTCAGTCCTGAAATTGTTGATATGACTCATTGTGGAACTCACTGAATTTTTTCAAAAGTACCATCCTGAATTCTCTGTCATTTAAGCTGCATATTTCTATGTCTGTAAGTTTAATTTCTGGAAGTTTTTCTCTTTCTTGCTGAGATGCCTTGTCATCTTGGTTGTTCATGGTGTTTAATGGTCTATTTCTCCGCCTAGACACTAATGGAAGTGTATTCTGCTTCCCCTATCCTCCAGAAAAATTTATTATATAATGGTCTCTCTTTAGCCTGTTGCAATGAAGGCACTTTTCTTTTGATTTCCAATAGGTGGCATCTAATCCTCTTGGATCTCTGCTTTATATAAAGTCTTAATAATGTCTTTTTCTTTTTTGTAGATATTCAGTCATGCTCACTACCCTCAGTATCAATCCTTGTCAGTGTTAGTGACAGTTTTGCTAGCATTTGCTCAGATTCCCCCAAGGCTCTGTGGTGTTCGGTCTCAGAGGACATGGGGGGAAGGGCGTTCTGGGTTGGGGAATGGGGGTTGTGGCTCAGCCTCGTGTTTTGCAACTGTGGCTGGTAAAAATCAACTGTTATTTCTCTGCCATCCCCACTTATCCCTTTTATGCCCTGATGCCTGGGCCCTACCACTGGCCATGTGGAGCTCACAGCTCTCCCAGGCAGGGCTGTTCAGGGAACTTGCCACACCTTCTCCCCTCTCCACTCCTCCTACAGGGAGCTCTAGCTCTGCCTCTACGAGAAGTAGCTTCTTTATTTCTCTCAGCCTACCACCCAACTCCTGGGGTTCTGACCTGTGGTAGCTCTTATGTGCAGGTCCCATACTCAGATAAGCTGGTGTATAGTTTAGATGTTTTTATGTTGAGTTTTAGATGTTCAGCTTATTATTGTTTCAAGGGAAAGATCTGGAGACGTCTTTCACTCCACCATGTTTCTGACAGAATGAATTGTGGATTTTCAACCAACCTCGCATCCCAGGAATAAATCCCAGCTGATCATGGTATATGGGCTTTGTAATGTATTGCTGATATCAGTTTGCTAGTATTTTTTTGAGGATTTTTATATCTATGTTCATCAGGGATATTGGCCTATAATGTTTTGTTTTTGTTTTTATTTTGTTTTTTGTTTTTGTAATGTCATTGTCTGGTTTTGGAATTAACGTAATTGTGGCATTGTAAAATGAGCTTGGAATCCTTTCTTCCTCTTGAATTTTTTGGATAGTTTGAGAAGAATAGGTTAATTCTTTGAATGTTTAGTGAAATTCACTTGTGAAACCATTCGCTCTAGGACTTTTGTTTGTGGGGAGTTTTTGATTGCTGATTTGATGTCATTAGTAGTAATTAGTTGGTTCAGATTTTGTTTCTTTTTGACTTAGCTTTGAAAGATTGTATGTTTCTAGGAATGTATCTATTTCTTCCAGATTGTCCAATTTGTTGGCATATAATTGTTTGTAATATTTTTTTTGTAATCCTTTGCATTTCTGTGGTGTTCATTGTCATTTCTCTTTCGTTTCTGATTTTATTTCTTTGGGAACTCTCTTTTTTTCTTGATGAGTCTTGTTCAAACTTTGTTAATTTTTTTTTATCTTTTCAAAGAACCAGACCTTGGTTTTATTGATCTTTGATATTGTTTTTTATACTCTATTTTGATCATTTCTGCTCTGATCTTTATTATTTTCTTCCTTCTTACTTTGGGCTTTGTTTGCTTTTCTTTTTCTAGTTCTTTTAAGTGTAAGGTTAAATTCTTTATTTGAGCTTTTTTCTGTTTCTTGAGGTAGATCTGTATTGCTATGAATTTCCATTTTAGGACTGTTTTCACTGTGTTCCCTAGATTTTGGGTTATGTTTTCATTGTCATTTGTCACAAGATTTCTTTTAATTTCTTCCTTGACCTCATTGCTAACCCATTTGTTGTTTAGTAGCATGTTACTTAGTATCTATGCATTTGTGTATTTTTGGGGTATTTCCTTATAAGTGATTCTAGTTTTATACCATTGTATGAAATGGTATGAAACTACAATGAGAAGACACTTGGTATGATTTCATTCCTCTTGAATCTATTGAGACTTGTTTTGTGACCTGACATGTGGTCTGTCTTGGAAAATGATCCATGTGCACTTGAGAAGAACGTATATTTTCCTTCTTCGGGGTGAAATGCCCTAAAACTATCAATTAAATCTATATGGTCCTGTGTGTCACTTAAGGCCACTGTTTTCGTGTTGATTTTTCTATGTGGAAGATCATTGGTATCATTGTGGTATTAATGTCCCCTGCTATGTCTATATTACTGTTGATCTCTTCTTTTTTTATTGGTCAATATTTGCTTTATATATTCAGGTACTCCTATTATGGGTGCATAAATGTTTACAAAATTTATACCTTCTTGTTGGATTGATCCCTTTATTACCATGTAATGCCCTTTATTGTCTCTTATTATCACTTTTGTTTTAAAGTCTATTTTGTCTGATATAAGTATTGCCACCCTAGCTTTTTCAAATTTTTATTTATGTTAAATATCTTTTTCCATCCTTTTACTTTCAGTTTGTGTGTGTTATTTGATCTGAATTGGATCTATTGTAGTCAGAATATGAATAGATCTTGTTTCTTTATCCATTCAGCTACCCTATGCCATTTGATTGGAGCATTTAATCCATTTATGTTTAAAGTGATTATTGATAGGTACATAGTTATTTTTATTTTATTATTTATATGTGTTCTTTTTTCTGCTCTTCTTCTTAAATAATACCCTTAAAATTTCTTGTAATAGAGGCTTGGTGGTGATGAATTTCTTTAGCTTTTTCTTGTCTGAGAAGCTCTTTATCTCATCTTTAATTTTAATTGATAGACCTGCTGGGTAGAGTAGTCTTGGTTTTAGGTCCTAGCTTTTTATCACCTTGAATATTTTATGCCAAGCCATTCTTGCCTGCAAAGTTTCTGTTGAGAAATCAGCTGACAGTCTTATGGGAGCTTCCTTGTAAGTACCTAGCTGCCTTTCACTTGCTACTTTAAGGATTCTCCATCATTAGTCTTTGGCATTTTAATTATGATGTGTCTTGGTGTGGACCTCTTTAGGTTTATCTTGTTTGAACTCTCTGTACTTCCTTGACTTGTATGTCTATTTTTTTTCTCCAGGTTAGGAAATTTCCCTTTATTATTTCTTCAAACAGGTTCTCAATTCCTTGTTCTTTCTCTTCTTCTGGTACCCATATGATGCAAATATTGGTACATTTGATATTGTCCCAGAGGTTCCTTAAACTACCTTAATTTTTATGGATATTTTTTCTTTTTACTGTTTCAATTGGGTGTTTTCTGATTCCTTATCTTCCAAATCTCTTTTTTTTCTTGATCCTCTGCTTCATCTAATCTACTGTTGATTTCCTCTAGTGTATTTTTCATTTTAGTTATTGTATTCTTTATTTTTGACTGGTTCTTTTTTATGGTTTCAGTATGCTTTTTTATGCTTACTGTCTCTTTGTTGAAGTTCTCACTGAGATCATCTATTCTTCCTCTAAGTTTGTCAAACTTCCTTATATCTAGTGTTTTGAACTCTGTCTCTAGTAGGTTGCTTCCTCCATTTCATTTAGTTATTTTTCTTGAATTTTCTTCTGTTCTTTCAATTGAGACTTTTGTTTTGTTTTGTTTTCTCATTTTGGCTGCCACTCTGTTCTTTTGTATGTATTACACTGATTTGCTACATCTCTCAGTCTTGGCCAGTTGGCCTTGTGTAGTAGGTGCCCTGTGTTGCTCTGTTTTGCAAACTCCCTTATCACCTGTGCTGGGTGCTCTAGGAGTGACCCATGTGTGGTTTGTGTGTGCCCTCCCATGGTAGTTGACCCTTGATTGCTGTTGGCACATCAGTGGGTGGGGTTAATTCTAATGCTGACTAGCTATGAAAATTGGCCACACCCACAGATATGAGCTGCTATGTGGGGGCTGACCCCACAGAGTGGGATTCATCCCAGCGGGCATGTATGCTTATTGAGCCTATCCTTTGGGTGTTCCATTTGTGAGGCTAATCAGGTGGTGCTCTCTTGTGTTCTGATGCCAGCTTCTGGGAGTATCAGTTCTGGAGCCCTTAGAGAGGGACTCCCATGCAAGCCAGAGTCAGATGCTGGCTGTGACTTCTCAGGGCTACCTGGTAGAAGCTAAAAAGCAATCTGCAGTTGGTTGCAGCCTTTGCTAGACCTGGAAGTAGGTGCAAGAGGCTACGCTGGGAATCGAGGCTGGCTGCCACCAGTACTAGGCATGAGTTAGCTTAGCAAATGGTCCAGGCCACTCCAAAGATTGATTCTGCCTACTGGCTGCCAGTAAGGCTGATAGAGCCTTTTGGTGCTACATGAGTTGGGTAGGGCGGGGTCCTAGGGATTCGCCAGGGTATAGAAATTGAATTTTACTCAGTCAATGCAGATTAAGATTTGGTGCCAGTGCTGAGCCTGTGGCCACTCACAAAAGTTTCGAATCACACTGAAGCTAGCTACTGCCTGCTTTGGGCCATTAGACATCTGAGATTTGTTCAAGAAGTACTGCAGCTTGGGCAGAGCTGGTTGCTTGCCATCGGAATTGTCTCCAGTGATGTGCAGACCAAGGCCTGTTGATTATTGCTAAAAAAAAAAAAAAAAAAAAAAAAAAAAAGCCTTCTGCCAAGAGAGATGGGTGAGTTTGATTACCCAGCCACGACCTGGCTCTGGCAATTTGGAAGTTGTAGTGGGTGGGGTCCCAGGGAGTCACTGACGAAAAGTGAACAAAAAGTGAGCATATTTCATCAGGCCAGTGCAGGTTCAGATTTGGTTCTAGTGCCGAACCTGTGTCCTCTCACAAGTCTCAGATTACACAGAGGACAGCCACTGCCCACCTCAGGCTGCAGATCCCTGAGATTTGTTCAAGAGATACTGCAGATCTGGCTGGGGTTGTTGCCCGCTACTGAAAGTGTCTCCTGAAGTTCTGCAATGATTCTTGCAATCGTCTTTTTTGCTTTTGTCCTACCACCACTATGCAAATTCAGTTCCTTATTACTTCCTTCTTGAGCTATTACGGTCACCTCCTAACTAATCTCCTCTCCTGATTTATTACTATCTACTCTACACTATCCTAGAGACCTATAGTATCTAACTAGAAGTGATTGGTCACAAGTGACTACCAAGCACTTGAAATGTCCCAATTAAATATGCAATCTCATTGAGATATGCAGTAAGTGCAAAATACACTCCTGATTTTGAGTACTTAATACTAAAAGTATAGTATAACATACATTAATAATTTTTATATTGGGTACATGTTGAAATGATAATATATTGTGATATGCATTAAATTAATTTCATCTTTTTCATGGTGACTAGAAGTTTTTAGATTACATCTGTGAGTTTCAATATGTTACTGTTAGGTGGCACTGCTATAGTGCATAGTCAGGCTTATGTTATTTCCCTTCTCAACAACTTTCACAGCTTCTCATTACCATGAAGTGATATTGTCAATAGAAGGAATAACTAGCATATATTACCCTACGAAATGCTTTTACATTAATGCTTTGTTTAGTGTCATATCCAAATCTTTTAGTTCAATATTTTGTGCCCTAGACCATCTGGTTCATCCTATATTTCGCATTCATGTATTCACTGATGTAACAGCTATGCATTATCTCCCTCTATTTCTTGTTTATAACTTAACATGCCTTAAAACCTTGTCTGCCACATAGTCCCCATTCATACCCTTGCATTTTCACACCTCTTCGTTTATAATGTTCTCTCTGTTAGAACTTTGTTCTTATTTTCACATGTCTATGTCCTTTCATTCTTCACTATCTTTAATAAAATCTTCCCTGCTTCTTCCATGACTGAAAAATATCCTCCCAACTCTTTTCATACTCTGTGCAGTGTGTGCAATTTTGCTCTATGATCCTCCAAAAGATCATGATTGATTGATCTCCTTCCTCTCTCAAAATCAATAGCAAGAGGCAGAAGCCAAGATTACAAGTGTCTCAATATGTCGTACTGTTTCCTTTGTAACTCTGTCTCTCCCAAGGCATTTCTGTGGTTCAGACATTTCCTCTTCAGGGAAGGCTGAACACCTTCCACCTCCCACCAACCCATCCCACTACCAACCAGCCAGAGAGTCAGTACTTTCTTTGGATTTCATGGCACATTTATTTCAGAAGTGTTTCACTTTATTTCATTCTCAGTACAGGCCATACACTCTGACATTATCTCACTTCATCCTCACTCATTACTTCGCCTTGAGAAGGTAAGCTAATTGTATGAAATCGCACAGCTAATAAATAGAAGCACCAGGATTTTAGACAAAGTCTTGATTGTTTCAAAGTCTGTATTTAGCCATTAACCTATGTGACCTCAGCTTAAGTGTAATTGGATATACCTGGCTTTGAATATATATCTCATCATCGCTACCAGATGTTAAACCAAGGACAGGAGCAGTGCTCACTTTCTGTGCCCAGCACAGAGCAGTGGACATGGAATGTGAATACAAAGCACTCCAGGAAAGGGAGGGAGGGAAACCCTAGAATGTTTTTAGTCTGAGTTTTTTTTTTAACTTTCCAATTCTTATGAACTTTTTCAAATTATGTTTCAGGTGTCACTTCAGCATCTTTATGATATAAAATGAAAAGCATAAATGAAGAACGAGGTTCCTTTTGCTCACTCCATCATTCCTGACCCAAGCAGCTCTCCCAGTCTCCCTAAAAACAGTAGAAATCACCCCAGAGCCCATTTTTGTGGTTTTATAGGTGATTTGCTGGGTAGCTGAGCTGCTGGGAGTGTAAGAATGAATGAGTAGATTATCTGGTTATTATTATGATGATCATCAAATATGATTGATAAAAAACAAAAGCATTCTTCCTAGAGTATGTTTTATGCATTTTACAGGTTTACCTGTGTTAGAACAAAGCTTGCTAATTTACTTGATAAAGAGTTTCTTTGGTTTCAATCCCAAAAAGTAAAATTTCATTTTGAATGTTATTAAGTTAAAAACATATATACACATAATGTGAAGGTATGTATATTTTTAAAGCATTACTAACTTATCTGATAAAGAAGATTCTTAAATTTCATTCTCAAAAGTAAAATTTCCTATTAAACATTAATTTAAAAAATTAGTGCACATACATAATGTGAAGATATACATTAATGGTAGGACAGCAATAAAGCCACCTGGAAACCACTTAAAGCCATCATCTTCATCTTCATCTATGAGAGCTGACAGATCTACCTCTTTTAGTAAACAGCCTATGATATGCATTTTTGGGGTAAAATCTCATTTCTTTTATTCTGCTGTTACTATGGTTACCATCCTTACAGAATCCCTGCACCAGTTAAAAAAAGAAGGAAAGGAGAGCACAAACATAAATGTCAATCTTAACATCCTTTCTTAAGTATATAAAACTGATAAAAGCTCTACTGGGGTGTGAAAAGTGCCAACCATTCTTCCCTCCAGAGGGTCCCGCTGCTGGGAACATGCCTTGAGCCTGGTCGGAAATCTTTAGCACAGATGTCCCAATATTGCCCATTAAGCTCATCTCTAATGCCTCTGTGAAAGGCAACAGACACCTGAAGTGAGGAAGAGGCAGAACCAGAACCAGAGCCCTGCTGGCTCATTTTGATAACAGAGAATGGACATCTGAGTCACAGAGTTCTAATCTGTCATAGGCTGGCACAGATGACATGTGAGAAGCCAAGATCCAAAGGTCTGGATTTTAGGGAAGTCAGAAAATCTGGTCATGTCAGTGGGGAGGCATAGGTGCTCAAGGCCTGAATTATTTTTTCCAAGTTCTTTTCTTTGAAGCAGATTTATATTTGATCCTCAGTTTCCTAATCTTTAACATGTAAAGAAAAAAATAATACCCACCCTCAGAGTTATTGTGAAGATTAAATAAGATTATCACTATGGATGTATTTTATGAGCTCACAGTATTATTATAAAAGGCAGTTTTTAATCATTATGGTATGGTTATTACTATGACAACAAAATCAGCCAGGAATACCATGACTAGTATCATACATTCTATCAAAACATTAGATCCTGAAGCTTCCCTTGTCATCCACTTCCATGTCTTGTTCTAGACATTTAATTTTTACAGTAGAAGATAATTGGGCCAAGAACTTTTTATCTGAAATAGATTTTAATCCTCATTTGTTGCATTAACTTATGCTTCTCTCATGCATGTGGAAATAATTTTTGCTAAAAGTTTTTCCTTTTTTGGCAATAAAAATGCTTGGAAATGCCAGCTGTTTGGGCAAAAATGTGTCCATATTCAATAAGCTAAAAATAGAACATTTAAGTAAATTTTTAAATGGAAAGAGGTACTCATCTATTTCTCCTTTGAGGTCCAATTCCAGAAATGTTAAATGAATTTCCTTTCATGATGATTGTGGGTCTATGTATAATAACTCATGGAAGCTCAAATGAAGTGAAGCATAATTGGAAGTCATTTCTTACTCCAAAAGTGATGGCACAGACATGTCTAGTAAGGCTTTTTATTGCCTTAATCTTATTCACGAGAGAAGTAGTTTCATCTTAATTATTCTATGAGGAAAAGAAGAATGCAGAGCTAAGAGTCAAAAGACAGGAGTGCAGTCCTCTCTTTGCCATCAACTTGGTAGGTGATCTTAGAAAAATCGCTTTAACCTGGTTTATCAGTTATCTTGTTTGCAAAATGAATCACACTTTCCCTATTCATCTTAGCAAAGTTCTTGCTATAAAATGAATTGATGTCAATGTGCTTCGAAAAAAAATTTTAATGCTATTCCAAACCTGCATTGTTTACATTTTTGTTAGTATTTGCTCTTCAGGGAAGAAACCCCTTAAAGTTACAATGAAGCAAAACCCAGCTCTTATCCTTTAAGTTACTATCTTAGTATTGCCCGGTGCCGACCCTGTTGGAAAGTTCTACCACCCACCAGTCCCAGTGGCTCCCAGGCCTTCCAAGAAGTCTGTCAGGAGAAGGAGGGAATCTTTGTGTTCGTGTTAGTGTTCAGCACCAGTACTGCATCGTTAATTACAGTGTCTTCCCTCCCTAAAGAGGCCTAGTGACAAGTAATAAGGGAAATTACGTTAATTTCTTCTTATTGGAAGATTTAAATAATTAAACTAATGATCTCATTCATATTTTGAAACAAGATAATAAAACACATGCAGTTATAATCACATTTACTCAAAAACTATGCAGAACTTAGTAAATCGCTTTAAAAGATTCTGTTATGTTTTAGTATACATAATGGTAGAAGAAATAAAGAAAATACTCCCAGAAATAAAGAAAATAACAAAATGAACCAAAAGTTTAGAAAGATATTTTACAACTTTTATTTTTCCAACTGTAGTAAATGTATTATTCTGTTAAAGAGTTTTAAGGCATTGCTAAAGCAATCCCTTTAAAATAGGGTTGAATTATAAAGATGAACACAGTACATCTTTATGTACTGTGGATGGGTGAATGTTTGTTTTGGCTATGCATCATCTCTGTTTGGATGGCTGTGTCCAGGACTGAGTCAGTCCAAGAAGAAATGGGAATGTGAACAAATATTGATGCCTCACAGGTTCCACAGGTGACCACAAGTGTTTTGTTTAATAGTAACATAGTTCTTCTGAGGTTTGTTCTTCTCAGAAACATTTGAGGGGGCTAGGTAACTTCTAGAAATCTATTTCAGCAGCCTGTTGATTTTATCAATATCTTTCTGATTTCTTCTAATCAACTGGAGATCAAAATTAGATATTTCGAAAAACAAAATGGAAAGAATTTGCTATATATAACCTAGCTTGCTATTTTATAATGTTCTGCGTACTAAATTTTGCATTATAAAGCTGAAATTAACATTTCACCTTTATGAAGGTAACGAAAAGATAACTAGTGGAAATATATAAATATAATATCCACAATTTCATTTCATTAGCATTTTGTGTTGATGAGAGATGAGGTCCCTGTGGTTTTTGTGTTATCTTTCGAATCCATCCACTTTCTTTTTTCTTGTTGCTTCTGGGCTACTTCAGGCTTTCATCCTCTCTCACCTGGACCATTGTAATTAGCCTCCTTTGGTTTCCCTGCCTCACATCTTTTCTTCTTCCACACCTTTTCCTTCATGCAGAAGACTCAGTGCATTTCCTAAATGTAAATAAGATCACTCACCAGCCTAAAATTCTTGAGTAAATCCCTGCCCCTAAAATAAAGCCTCTCTTCTGTTCATATGTGACTGTGTACACATCTCTCAATGTTACATGCTCCTTCATGTCTCTAAGCCTGCTCTCCCAGGAATATCCTTATTGTTCTTTAAAATGCCTTGTCCTCCTTCAAGTGTCATGTGTCCCTGAGATGTCCTCTCAAACCTGCCCCATCTCCTCTATACTTAAGGGCCAACCTTCCTAGTATACAGTTATCTTCGCATGCAGAGTTGTTATTTATATTACAAGTTTTGTATTTAGCCCCTGCCTCCTCCTCTTTGTCATTAATATAGCCTCAAATTATATCACAATATCTGACAAAAATGCACAATAAGTGTTTTTTAAACGAAGGAAGGAAGAATAAAGGAATGAACTACTTGGTTTGGAATATTGTTTTTAATTTCAAATATTATTCTTCAGTTAATCATAAATATCTTTTCACAGACTCTTTACAGTATAATAAGCTGATACCAAATACCACTTTAATGTTGCTTTTCTTTCAACATCATTTGTTCCACTAAACTAAACTCCACTAGTCAACTAAACTGTTCCAGTCACTTGGGAGCAGTTAGTGCTCTATACAATCACTAATATAATTTAAACCAAAGGTAAATGTTTTAGATTTGAAGTTAAGAGCAAATAAAATGTTAATAAAATTTGGAGCTCCATCTACATGAAATTTTTTTGCATGTGGTTTTATTATTGTAAAAGTAGAACTGAAGATAAACAGTTTACCCCCTGAACGTAATGGCAAGTCATACTGACAAGTCACTCACTCCTTCCCTTCTAGGGGTTTGGGAGTTGTATTTCCCAGGCCCTGCTCTTCTTTGACATCCACCATAAAATATCCTAAGTTCAGAGATTCTGGGCTGGTTGACCTGATAACAGCCTGGGACTGAGGTATGTTGTGAGAAATGAAAGAGAGCTCTAGAAATAATAGATTCCCATTTGAAATAAGGAGAAAAAGAAAGGTCATAACTCAAGGAAAATCTCAAAGAAAACCAAATATATTCTGCAGCTATGTCTAGACTCTGCTATTGAATTAACTGTAGCATAGTTGATTTGATGGTTGTTCTTTTTCTTTCCTTTTCTTTTTCTGATTATAGTAACTGAATTTCTGAACAATAAATTAGATCAATTGTTCTCTACCAGGAATCAAATTAACTGAAAAGAAATTTCAAGATAATCAGATTGTGGTCTGCTTATTGTAAATGTATTTGGTCAAGAGGGTGGAAATTAGATTCCTAAAGATACCTATAAGAAAAATGATTCAGTGAAAATAGACATGAATTATCAGAACTTCACATATCATTATTGAGATTTATGGATATTAAAACAATCAGAATATTCATGTCCACAAAAATGGTATCCTAACTGTATAGCACATTACTTTCTGTGTTATATATGAAATATAATAATGCAAAACACTATTTATTAACACCTGAACTAGTTAAAATTTGTTCTTTCCATCAAATTAAGAAAAAATGGTTTTATACTATTCTTATATAAATGAAAAGATGATAGAAATCATGTTGGTTAGGCCATCTGGCCGATAAAGTCTTACAGAGGTCTTGACTGACTGCATGAATTATTACTGTTGTACATTGAGATTACAGAAGTTTGTACTTGTTGTCCAAGGTGGATCTAAGATGCTATGCTCCATCTGCCCTCATAGGGCATAAATAATATTTCTTATTATTTATTCAACTCTATAATGTATTAACTGAGTAATAAAATGGTTCTAGTAGGTCTAATTTTCAGAATATTTTGGCTTAAAATGGTAATATTTGGTTATATCTGAATTCTTAGAAAAGGGGATTGTTCACATTGTCAGTGATAATACAAATCATTTCAAATTTTCTGGATAAGAATTAAGAAATAGTTGCTAGCAGCTTTAGAATTCTGCAAATCCTTGATCCCAGCAATTTTCTTCTAGAAATTTATACTAAACATGTAATTGCATATGTTTGCAAATATTTAATTACATAAATGTTCGTCACATGTTTGTAAAAAGAAAACCTAGAAAAAATTTAAATATCCCATATAAGGGATTGGTTGAATAAGCTTTATAGGACAGTAGAATACTATGAGGCTATGAAAATATATTTATATATAATTTAAATGGTAAGATGATTTTAAAAATAGAATGAACAAATATATTGTGTTTTAAAAAGAAACACATGTATGTACACACACACACATGAAGAAAGACTGGAAGTGATTTAGCTCTCTGGCTTCTAAAATTATAGATGCTTTTTATATTCCTCTTTTTTATCACATATTTTTTTCTAAATTTTCTATAATCATGTTTGTTTATTTTGTAGAACAAACAAAAAACATTTTATGTGCTCAAGGCAATGATTACTAAAATATTATCAAGTATTCTGTTTTGTGGTTTGATCATTTCATATTTACGAAATTTTTTCAAGTTCAACCAACATTTTTTTGCTTTCATGAAAGCCCATTTTTTTTTCTTTAGGCTCTTGTTTTATATGTCTTGTTTTGTTTTCATTTGGTCAGTGATGGAAAGTAACTTTTCAGCACACTTACACGAACCATGCTGTATTTGAAGACAATAACTGAGTCACCTGTTACTCATACTTCTCATCAGGCCTAAAAATACCCATTATTTTCATCTTCCTTTGTGAACCAATTTTGTTTTCTTTTAATCTTTATTTGTGTTTATCTCTGAACCTTCTCTACTTTCTTCATGTAGAATTTTAAATGCAGTGATCAAACTGGAGGCATTCATAGAAAAATATAGCTAAGATAAACTATAATAGAAGTCATCCTTAACCTATAGCTATTCAAGAGCATAATAAATTATTTTTAACAGTCATAGTTAATTATGTATTTGCTTTACATTTATAAACAGTTAATATTTACCAAGATTTTCTAATTTTTTGCTGCACATTTATCTTATTACACTTTATTGCAATTTTTAATGTCTGCTGTTAAATTTTTGTCTTCAGCGTTTTCTTTTTTGTATGCTTACCTGTATGACATTAAATTGCATTCTCTTAATACTAAAATATCTCAGAAATGTCAAGGTATGTGATGTTAAGAGAACTAACACCCCTTCTGATTAAAAATTCTCCACAGGTCTGGAAAGTGCATTCCTGATTGTGGGTCATTAATGTTGAATACAAATACATTGGCCTTAAGGCTGATTCTGATGCACACTCCATCACCTCTTCCTCCAGGTTTCAGCCTTGATTCAACTATCTGTTCACATTACACTAGGGCAAAAAACACCTTACTTTCTTCCTTGTTGATGAGACATTGTGTATAATGGCATTAAAACCTTTGCCATATTTCAGGATAAATTACTTTAGTCACTATCCCTTTGTTTTTGCTCTGTAGAAATAGAAAAAGAAATACAATTTGTTCAGCATGCTGTGCTTCTCATAGAGTTACTTTAGAAGATTTTTGTTGACTGATCATCAGCAATGGAACAGTTAGCCTGATGAAATTTTCCTAATCTTCAAGAACTGCAAAGTCACAATGCTCCAATGTAGGAGGTACTACAGTAAGGCAAAACTCTTCAACATTTACAATGTGTCCGAGTGGCATTGACCCCCCAAATCAATATTCATAAAGATGAGCATTAAAGAAAATACATAGTACTTTTCTGTCCTATGTGACGTAAATCATACAACTGGTTGAATTTTTGTCTTTTAACTCCATGATTACATTCTGTCATAAACAGGAGAGAACATTAAACCTAAACTATATTTTTTAAAAGCCATCACATTGAAATGAGATATGGAAATGAAAAGCTTTCATATCACTGATGTGAAGAGCAAATTAGAAGCAAATGATGATAATTATAAAGCACAACCTTGTGTGCTCCTGTATATGCCTAAAGGTAATAAGAAAGTAGAGGGTAAAGAGTTGGAGCTAGTAAATGGAGAGCATGGAGAAAGGTGGTGAGCTGACAGTGACTTACAGGTGAAAAAGGCATAGCATCAATGATGTTGGGTGTCATGAGGAAAATTGTCTGATAATGGATGACTGAGTTGTTTTGTTTGAGAGAAAAAATTAAAATTCTTTGAAAATATTGCCATTGGTTAATTATCTTATGTATAAAACATATTTATATATCCAAAAAAGATAAGCACAAGGTGGTGGATGAATTACCATAGTGGAAGAACTCAATTACGTATTCAAATATGAATAAATGCAATTAATGGAATTAGTTGCTCTTGTAATTAACAGAGCATCTCATTGTAATATGAAAGCTAATCTCTCTCATGTAGATTAATGAAGACTCTTCAAAAAGTTACTCCTCTCTATTTTCAAAGATCATAGTTATATACCAGAAGTTATATAGTAAAGACAGTTCATATATATATCTTCCTCCAAAGCTGAAAATTAACTAGAGTACACTTAATTTGTAAGTATTTCTTGAAAGTGAACTTTACTTTTAATTTACAGGAATAGCATGAAAACTAACCTTATAAGGAAAATATTTTTTTTCTTTTATTACCTCAAAGCATGCAGAGCATACCTCAGGACTCAGCTTAGATATACCTTCTCTGGGAAGCCTTGCAAAAACCCTCTAAGCACCTAAGGGTTCCCATGACAACAGATGTGCACATCATGTTCCCTCCCATTTATCCCATTACCTGTTCACTAATCTGTCTCTGCCACTGTCCTGTGTCAAGTCCTTGAGGGTATATTATACTCACTGTTGTATATCCAGTGCCTACCATAGTATCTAACAATACTCTGTGTTGATTAAATATGTATAATACTTGGCTCTCAATCTGACCCTAAAAGGTAGAGGTTGAGATTATAATCTCCATTTTATAATGAAGAAAATGAAGCTCCAAGAGTGTCTGTGATTTGTACAAAGTTATACAGACAGTTAGTGAGAGAGCTTTGATTCAACCATTTGGTCATAGAAGCAAAGGAAGATGGAATTTTAAAAGGAGTAACCAAACAATTCTAAATGCAGCAGACATCTAGATTTAATTCAAAGAAAAGAATACAGATGGTAATCTTTGAGAGCAGCCTCACTCAGCATAAGACCAAAGAATGGAAGTACAAATCCAGAAAATTTAGAGAAGAAAAATTGCAATAGAAGGGAAGTAACAGAAATAGCTGACTAATTTACAGAGTTTTCCATTAGAGGCCACAAAAAAATGTGGAGGTCACTAAGAAGGCATCTTAAGAAAATTGTTTTCAAGAAGGAAAGACCTCCTGTGCACTTAAAGCACAGAGCCAGCTTCCACCTCCAGGAAGATGGATAGACGTATTTTCCTTTATTCCTCCTGCTAAGTACAATTTAAAAATTTGAACATTATATACAAGCCTAAGGAGACTCTGAACAGTAGAGATAAGGAGTGGTCTGGACCTTCAGGCCTCAAATAACAACAGAGAAATGAGTTCCTTGAGTTTTTCCAGAGTTGGAGTGGAAGAAACCAGAAACACAGAAGTGCCAACAGGCAGAGAGAAAAAATATTGTCCCAACAAAAGCCTTCTCTCTCTAGCCAAAGCACCAAGAAAGGGCAACAAGATAGAAAACTTTTAGATTATAACCAGTCTACTCCAGCCACATTACTCATGAAACTGTGGCCCCACCTTCACCCTTGCCAGCAACAGTTAAATGCAGAGCTTAGACTTACACTCTCTTCCACTCTCTCCATGCTGTAATGAGTCCCCCCTCCCTCCCACCCCAATCTGCTTTGGTGTTAGTGGAGTCCATATAGGAAGCCTGGACTTCTACCCGCACCCAGCAGTAACCAGGTGCTTCTCCTCCTCCCCACTGGGGTAATGTCAGAGGAGGTCTAGTGTAGAATCAAGACTTCTACCCTTGCCTAGTAGTAATAATATTAGGCCCATTACAGTGTCAGTGGAGGACACACAGTGACCAGAACTCTCATTCCCCTTCCAGGAGCTACAAAAAGTCCCCACTTGGGCATCAACAGATCCCAAGTAAGGAACATGGAGTTCTACCTGCACCTTAAAGTATGACGTGGTGCACATCCCCCTTCCTCTGCCAGAGTGATATCAGAGAAAAACAACTAAAACAGATGGTTTAAATAAGATCCAGGGTCTCATAACACAATAGGAAAATGTCCAGATTTCAATCAAAAATCATTTATACCAAGAACCAGGATATCTCAAACCAAAGGGAGAAAAGGCAATCAATAGATGCAAACACCAAGATGACAGAGATGTTAGAATTATGTGATAGATTTTAAAGCAACTATTATAAAACAGTTCAATGAGTAAACATGAATAAGCTTGAAACAAATAAAAAAAATAGAAAACCTCAAGAAATATGTAGACAGTTCCAAGAAATAGAGAATATAAGGAAAAAACAAATGGAATTTTTAGAACTGAAAAACACAACAACTGAAATTAAAAGTTCAATGGATGGAATCAACAGCAGAATGTAGCTAGGGTCAGGGGAGTCAGTAAACTGAAAGCTAGAACAGTAGAAATTACTGAATCTAAGAAACAGAAAAAAGAAACAGAAGAAAAATGAATAAAGCCTCAGGGGTCTGTAGGATTATAACAAATGATCTAAAATTCATGTCAAGTCACAGAAGAAGAGAAAGAGGATGGGGAAGAAACGTTGGCTGAAAACTTCTCAGATTTGGCAAGAGACATAAACCTACTGATCCAGGAAGCTAAACAGGACAAACCCAAAGATATCCACACCAAGACTCTTTATAATTAAACTTCTAAAAACAGACCCCACCCCTCCAAAAAAAAAATCTTTTAAGCAGCCGGAGTAAACTGGTACAACCACTCTGGAAAACAGTTTGACAATTTCTTAAAAAATGAAACATTTAACTACCATAAGATTCAGGACATTTATCTCAGAGAAATGAAGACATGTTCACACAAAAGCCTGTACACAAGATTCATGGCAGCTTCATTCATAATAGCCAATAATCAGAAAAAACTCAGATATCTTTCATTAGGTGAACAGTTAAAACGAGCAGTGGTATTTTCAACCCAGGGAATACTGCTCAGCAGTTAAAAGGAACAAACTTGGTACATGAAGCTACCACAACTGCCAGGATGTATCTTCCAAGAATTATGCTGAGTGAAAAATGCCAATTCAAAAAGGTTATATACTGTATGGTTTTATTTACATAACATTTTTTAAATGACAAAATTGTAGAAACAGAGAACAGGGTAGTGGGTGCCAGGGGTAAAGGAGTAGGTGAAGGTGGAAGGACAAGGCTGTGGCTTCCATCCTTGTGATGGAAGTGTGGTTTTGAATGTATCAACGTCAACATCTTGGTTGTAATGTTGTACTATTGTTTTGTAAGATGTTACCTTTGAAGGGTACTGGGGGTTTCTACGTTATTTCTTAACAATTGCATGTGAATCTACAGTTTAGCTCATTTAGAACAAAATGCACAGAACCAGTAAGTAAAAAGGGAAAGACTGAAGATGAGAAGAAAATGTGAGAGAGAAACAGGAACAGGGAGTTTTACTTTTCATTTAGGAGCTCTCCCTGGTGTTCCCACAGTTTCAATTCCAATCCAGCTGTTTATTAAGAAGTTATAACACAGAGGAGATCTCCATTACATGATGAGTCCTACTGGATCAAGTAGAGGCAATAATTAAAGATGGAGAATGGCAAATACAAACACGATTTCTCTCTTCCCTTCTTCTATTCTCTCTGGTCAAATACTCAACGTAGAATAGCCGTTCTCAATCTTAGCTGAACATTGCGATTGTCAAGGGAACTTAAAAAAAAAATACCATTGCCTGGATCCACCCTTCCTAAAGACTGATGAAATTGCTCTAAGTATCTTTTGGGCATTAACATTCTTAAAGGTCTAGGAGTGTTGTTTGCAAAGTGTAGTAGCCAAGGTTGAGAACCAGTGGCCAAATGAATCTTATTTGTGGGTACACATCATGTGTTTGTTTCAAATTGAAAATTAAGAGACAAGATTGTGGCATGTGTAAACCATTTCACTGTGCCTGTCATGATGAGGTTAAGTACATGTGTTAAGGTAGAGATTATATTTATAAATGAAATAAATTAACATGATTGTTAGTTCCCCCAAACTGGGAAGTCCCCAAACTTTTCTGCTTGTCTCGCTGTCCTTCTTCCAGCTCCAAGAACATTCCATGTGTTCTTTTGCCACAGAGCTTTTTCATGTATGCCATTCTCCTGCACAGATCCAGAAGTCTCTCGCTCTCACTCTCAGTTCTTGCTCTCACATGCAACCCCATTCTTTGTTTACTTCTTTGTCTAATAAATCACTTTCGGTTCTCATTCAGTTTTTACCTCCTCAGAGAAGGCAGCCTTTTATGCTACCATAAACCTCCTTCCCCGTATTTATCATGTTTATAATTTTACAATTATTTTATCATTATTTCATTAACGTCTCTCCACTAGAGTATAAACTCTGTGAGGGCAGAAATCTCATCTATTTTTGCTCTCCACTTCATCTCCAACCACCAGCGCCTGATGTATGATAGGTGCTCTCAGTATATGATCCTGAATGAACCCGTCATTCTCTATTTAGAAACTTGTGTTCACCAGAGATAGAGGATGTCTAAAAGCAGTTGCCTAGGAACGGTTCAGCTGAAAACTAGTTAATGTCATTTTGGGCAGATCACTAAGTTTCCCTGGGGCTCAGTGTGTACGTCTGCTAAATAAGAATGGTCCTCACACTTAGCTGCACATTAGAACCACTGGGGAACCTTCTAAAACACCAATATGTGGGACCCAACACAGGTGTACTTATTTAACTGGTATGAGGAGGAACCCAGGTATTAGACATTTTTAAATGCTCTAAGGTGATTGAATATGCAGTCAAAGTTGAGAACCACTGGTCTGGGTTAAATGAAGTCTAAAATCTGGCACAATTACAGAAGTTTGGGGTAATATAAAGCAACCCATCTCCTTTTGAAATGACCCTCCTTTTCTGTTAGGGTAATCACTCAAAGGAAACTGAGCCCATGGTAACTCAGGGACAAAGAAAAAAATGAAAGCTATTTGTAACCTACCACATTAATTTTTTTCATGCTTCTTTTACTCTTAATAGTGGTGGTGTTCACACTGCCATTTCTCATAGTGTGCCACAGACCTGGCCTGTTGGCACACTATGAAGTGAGATTGTGAGATGGCACTATATGAGGTACAAATAAATTGGAAATTAATTATTGACATAAAAACAGAGCAAATAAAAATTTGCTCTTTTGATCGTTAACTTTCAGATTTTCAGAATAACAGTTTAAAAACACATCTTTCTGTGCAAACACTCAGAGGGATTAATCAGCACTGAAGATTAATTCCCTGAGACGTTTCACTCTTTAACAGTCTCCTGGTTTGGTTTTTAATATTTGGCCCTAAAAATGAAGTCCGTTGCCAGATTTCCTTTGTTGTCACTTTTTAGCTGTAATTGACTCTAAGATATAAAAGAACTCGTCGGGTTCTGTAACTGTTGACCATAACAGAGCAATATCCCTGTTCAAAGAACTAGGATTACAGAATGCAAACAAGGAGAGAGCTTGTTAGCCAGGCATATGAGAGACTTCCTCAGAAGTAAAGCCAGGACTGCATCCTCCCGCTTCTTTCATGTTGTATTATTTTTTTGCTGTTGTTTACTGGGGTTGTGACAGAAACCTCACTGATTAGTAGGATGGCTGGGATTTTAAACAAATCATACTTTGAAGGAATATGATTTTATTCTAATTAGAAAAGTTCATTCATACAAAAAGCAAAAGCAATACAAGAGAAAGGAATTTTTACATTTCTTTGTAGCCGTGGAGATTAAGTGCACCTCTGTGGTGGTCTATTCACAGGGTGTGGAAAACACCAGCACAATTTAAGTCATTGGGTAGCAATCAGGAAGAGCTGTCCTCTTTATTCTTGAGCAGTGTAGGCAACACATCTCCCCTTCTGCCTGAGTCAGTCTGATGCTCAGGTGAGGGCCTCTGAAGCCTATTCACTTCTTCAGACCAGAGGGGTACTCTCTGAGCCCATTCTTTAGTGGTTCAGTTATTTAGATGGCACCTCCCTGAATGTTTAACTTAACTACTAAAAGTTAGAGGCCTGAACGTACTCACAGTATGTTAGAAAAAACTTTTATTAGGGGAGTGATGAGGAGGATAGAGGCAAGCAAATGGCTGGCTTTCTAATCTGTGTTGAGGAAGAGAGTAAAAGAGAAAATTTTCCCTTTTTTCACTATATACATTGAAAAATAGCTCTGGCCGTGATCCACCAATAATTCCTCTTTGAGGATGAAGGCAACTTTGACCATTCACACTTTAGTATGAATTATGTAAATTATAAAGTTAGTTCACTTTACTCCTCAGGGAGTGAAGAGTGAAGTTAATTTTAGAGCACGAGGAAAGAAGATTTGTGTGAAGTCCCAGGGTAGGAGATTTCAAATGAGAACTCCTGATGCCTGGCAAGGAGGGAAGTCCAGGAGTAAGGGGTGTTATAGACATGGCAAACTAGAGGCCAGGTAAATGCCTACTTTGTACATTTGCCTATATTTAGCCGTTGAACTACATGACAGCAAAAAATATCCTTCTTGCCACATTGGGTATGTGCATTGCTATAGGGAAATAAAAGATTTTGTTATCTTAATCTAAAAATTAGGAAGTGTGACTTCCTTAGGAACATGTATACAGTTGGCCAAAGTGTAGCCAACTGCCCTCATAATCTATGTGGAGACTCAAACACTGATTAAAGCATTGCCTTTCATCCTCCCCTTGGTTCCCTAAGGCCAGAAAACTCCATACTGGGATTCCTGTGCTTCCAAGACTCACAGACTGTTCATGCAGTAGGCACACACAGATAGCATAAGGAAATCAACTTCCAGGTCCTAACTGATCTATTGGAGAGGGAACTTGCAATCAATATGTCGAGGCGTTAACGCACGTTCTTTTTCACTTTCCCTTTCATAGTTACTCTTTTTCTGCTTTACAAAAGAAAGCCCTTTTCACCCTTCCAAAACTCACTATGGTAACCTCCAGAATGTCAAACAAAGGGACAACTGAAACTATTGAAGTAGGTAAGCCTACCTTAATTAAAGCACTTAGGCAAGGCATGTGTCTTTCCTGTCTTAGACACATTTCTCTTACAGGTTGACCATGATGTTAGAAAGCATGTACGCTGGTTCTTGTTGAAATGTTCTGAATTCCCATAGTGATGGCAGTTTTTCTTTAATGACTCATTTTTTCTACCACTGCCCCCAAAACTGTTTTCAGAGAATATGTTTCCACGGAGGGAGAGTTCTTTGAAGGCAAAGCAAAACGAAGCGTAGATAGAATACTGAGAGCTCCATACCCTGTCTATCTTTCTATCTTAGTGTCAAAAATTCGAAGTGAGGTATCTGTAACAAAGATGCATATTAACACATTTATTAGAACAGAAACATGAGGCCAAACTCTTTCTAACAAAAAGTGAGATTGTCAAGCCAATTGTCTGACAATAAGGACTGCTTTGTCGATTATCAAAGCTGTCAAAGACATTTTCCATAAATTCAGTAAGCTAGATATGCATCTCTAAAGTTTTGATAAAAATTTAAGTCATGTTATGAAAAACCTTATATTGGCACATTAGTATTGAAATTAACAATGTTTTATTTCTCCAACCATTTTTGAGTGTAGTGAATTAAATAAGATGTCTTTAAGTGACAAATAACAGGTATAATGAATAGTCATTTGAAAAATCTTGGTAAAGTATTTTTGATACACTTCCCAGAACCTGATAATACTAATGCTGCTAATAAATATCAAATGCCTTTATCCAACAGGTTTCTGTTTTCAAAAACGAATTAAAAGTTGCCAGAGGTGTGGGAGTGGACAAATGGTTGAAGGGGGTTGAAAGGTACAAACTTCAGTTATAAGTCCTGGGGATGTAATGTACAGAGTGTGACTATAGATAATTATACTGTATAGCATATTTGAAAGTTGCTAAGAGAGCACATATTAAAAGTTCTCATCATAAGAAAAAAATTGTAATTATGTACAGTGATAGATGTTAACTAGACTTATTTTTGTGGTGATCATTTTGTAATATATGCAATAGACAAATTATGTTGTACACATGAAACTAATATAAGGTTATATGTCAATTATACTTCCATTTAAAAATGAATTAAAAGATATAAGCATTAAAATTAATTTTAAAACAATTATTAGATTTGTTTTTAATTAATTTTTTATTTTTTAATTATATTTGACATTCAATGTTATATTAGTTTCAGGTATACAGCATAGTGCTCAGATATTTACATAATTTACAATATGATCCCCTTTTGATAAGTCTAGTACCCACCTGGCACCACATGTAGTTACTACAAAATTATTGACTATATTTCCTATGCTGTACTTTAACTCCCCATGACTATTTTGTAGCTTCCAACTTGTACTTCTTAATTCCTTCCACTTTTTTGGCCAGCTCCCCCAAAACCCTCCCATCTGGCAACCATTAGTTCATTCTCTATGAGTTTTTTTCTGTTTTGGTCATTCATTTATTTTGTTTTATAATTCCACATATAAGGGAAATCATCTGGTATTTGTCTTTTTCTGTCTGACTTATTTCACTTAGCATAATACTCTCTAGGTCCATTCATGTTGTTATAAATGATAAGATTTTATTTTATTATGACTGAGTAATATTCCATTGTATATATGTACCACATCTTTATTTAATCATCTGTTGATGGACACTTAAGTTGTTTTAATATCTTGGCTGTTGTACATGAAATGTCTTTATTTGTCTCTTGTTATAGCTTTTGTTTTATAGTCAATTTTTTTCTGGTATAAATATTGTTACCCCAGCTTTTTTGTTTCCATTTTCAAGAAATATCTTTTTCTATCTCTTTGTTTTCAGTCTGAATGTCTTTGATCTGAAGTGAGTCATTGGTAGGCAGCATTTATAAGGGTCTTGTTTTCTTATACATTCAGCCACCCTGTGTCATTTCAAGTAATTGTTGATAAAAAAATGTAGTTATTATCATGGTATTTTTTATATTTTTTATTTTTTCTCCTTCTTCTCCCTCTGCTCTTCCTCCCAGAAGTTTCTTTAACGTTTCTTGTAATACTGGTTTGGTATTGATGGACTCCTTTAGCTTTTTCTTGTTTAGGAAGCTCTTTATCTGTCCTTTTATTTTAAATGACGACTTTGCTGGGTTGAGTGAGTAATCTTGGTTGTAGGTTCTTGCTTTTTATTACTTTAATTATTTCATGTCAATCCATTCTGGCCAGTCAAGTTTCTGTTGAGAAATCAGCTGACAGTCTCATGGGTACTCCTTTGTAGGTAACTTTTGCTGCTTTTAAGATACTCTCTTTGTCTTTAACCTTTGGTATTTTAATTATGATGTGTCTTGGTGTGGGCCTCTTTGGGTTCATCTTGTTTGGGACCCTCTGCACTTCCTGGCTTGTATGTCTATTTCCTTTGTCAAGTTAAGGAATTTTTCAGTCATTAGTTGTTCAAGTAGGTTTTCAATTCTTTGCTCTCTCTCTCCTCCTTCTTAGGTATCCCTATGATGCAAATGTTGGTATACTTGATGTTGTCTCAGAAGCCCCTTAAACTATCTTCATTTTTTAAATTGTTTTTTTTCTTTATGCTGTTCTAATTGGGTGTTTCCTGCTATCTTTTCTTCCAAATTTCTGATTTAATTCTCTGCTTCATTAATCTGCTGTTGATTCCATCTAATGTGTTCTTCATTTCAGTTATATATTTTTCATTTCTGACTGGTTCTATTTTTATGATTTCTGTCTCTTCGTTTAAGATCTAACTGAGTTCATCTTTTCTTCTCCTAAGTTTATTGATCATCCTTATAACAAATGTTTTGAACTCTGTATCTCGTAGATTGTTTGCCTCCATTTTATTTAGTTCTTTTTCTGGAATTTTTTTCTGTTTTTTCATTTGAGACATGTTTCTTTGTCTCCCATTTTGACTGCCTTCCTGTGTTTGTTTCTATGTATTAGGTAGATCTACTATCTCTCTCAGTCTTAACAGGGTGACCTATGTAGTAGGGGTCCTGTGGGGCCCAGTGGTATATAGTCTCCCTGTTCACCTGAGCTGGGTTCTCTAGGGCTGTTCCTTATATGGCTTTTGTGTGTCCTCCTTCTGTAATTGAACCTTGATTTGCTGTTGGCACTTCAGTGAGTGGTTTTGACACTCAGGCTGCCTGGCTGTGAGGATTGTCTGTGACTACAGCGAATAAGCTGTTGTGCAGGGGCTGACCCTACAGAGCAGGATTCACTTTAGTGGCACTCTGGTGCCTGCCAAGTTCACCCTTTTAGTGGTGCTCTTGTGTGATCTGAAGCTAACCATAGGGTGTGTTGGTTCTGGGGCCTCTTGGGAGGGCCTCCAGTGCAGTTCAACTGCTGCCTGTGCCTGGCCTGGGACCACTTGGTAGTTGCCTGTGCTGGGCTTGGAGGTGTCTGGGAGAAGCTATGCTGTGACTGAGGCCAGCTACCACTAGTGTCAGGAGCCACTTAGCAGGAGGTATAGGGCTATCTTTGAGATAGCCACAGCTTTCTCAGCTATCACGGGTTGGCAGCTTGTGAGTAAAGCCGCTGAAAGAGATTCAGATTTGTGTGTGGGTTGGGTGAGGCAGGTCTCAAGAATTGCCAGGGTGGGGCAAGAGTAGTATTAGAGAGGTTAATGGAGACTCAGATTTGGCACCTGCCTGTGCCTGCTGGCTGTGGGGAGGGAGTACTAAACAAAGGAACAGTAGGGCATGCCAGCACTGGAGAGAGCTGCCCCCCAGGCCTCACCCTGAAGCCAGACAATTCAGTTCTTTGCCTTATGTCCCTGGTGCTTCTCAAGCTGCTGTTCCTTTGCTGAAACTTAGGGCATGTGTTTGTGAGTGAATCTCTGCAGACCCAGAAGATGCCCAGAATCTCCACTGCTTTTCACAGCCAGCTGTTGTAGGGACTTTTCTTCCCAACACTGGTGCTACATGCTCGGGAGCCTTGTTTTTCAAGGAGGGACCTCAGCTGAGATATCCTGATTTTTAACCAGCACATATGGGTGTGGGCATTTTTGCTCCTCATTCCATTATTGATGTGGTTTCTTCTTTATGTGCTTAGTTATAGGAGTTCAGCTCAGCTAGTCTTTGTGTGGGTCTCAAGGGTTGTTGTTCTATAATCTAGTTGTAATTTTTATCTGGTCATGGGAGGAGGCGTGCACAGCATTTACCTGTTCTGTCATCTTGCCTAGAAGTCTCCCTATTAATATTAGATTTAATTAACTAATTAAATGTATTTGACAAAATAATTTTAAATGAAATTACATTATATTAATTTGGTTATTAAGTAATTGTTAAGCAATTACCCTGTGATTTTTGACATGTACTCAAAATTTTCAAATAAATGAACAACATTTCTAGTATATGTCTATAAAAATGAAAAATAGCAATTAAACTGAGTATGAATCCTGTTTTATCCTAGTAATAAATATTAATCTAGGAATATATAAGCTAGATTAACAATAATAATAACAAATCATTGAGTTGAATTTCCAGTAACATTTTACTTGGATAATTTATCAATCTTATAATCTACATATGTTGTTTTGCTCACTTTTATACTAATAATATTTGTATATTACTACCAACAATTATAATTTTTTTATTCAGAAGAAAAATTTTAAACTTTTTTGTAGCCTTGTGGTAAGAGAACATTTTTTAAAAATTCTAATCTATATACTTTTTTGTTCGTTTCAGAGAACTCTGATAGGCTAATCAATAAAGGATTTCAAGGATGAAAATATATTATGTTTGTATAATAATTAATGGGGAAAATAGAAGGCAAGTACAAGTTAAAGGAGCAAATGAGTGTTATAATTATTTTGGCTAAGAAGAGACTGGGCCTGTTTTTTAATTAATGATAATGTAAATCTAATCTCTGTGGTATTTAAATTCCATTGGATATGTTTAAAAGAGTGGTAAGAGTTTAGTTTTTAAATATTGATAGACTTCCTTTATAACTAAGAATTTTGCATGTTAACTGTAAAAATGTACAAAAGGGTACATAATTTTTCAAAATTAGGAGGGCTGGCATACATGAGCAAAAATTTTTTAGAGACCCTTGTCTTAGGGTTTTTCCTTCTCTTCCAACGAATATCTCCTCCACCTGTTCCCTCAAGACCCTCACTGCTTCTTCCCAAACTGACATGCTGATACTCACTTTGGTGTGGGTGACTGTTAATCACTTACTTACTCTTTTTAAAAGGCATTTGTGTTGTACCAGGGTTTCCTGGAAATAGTAATGTAATCTAAAAGAATAATACTTGAATGAGAATTTTCAATGATGGTCAAAGATGTTTGAGGCAAGAGGGAAACTTCTCAGAACTCACACAGGTATTTTGAGATTTGCTGTGCCCTCTCTGATTGCAAGTAATACAAGGCTGTCAGCAGAGCCCAGCCTGTGAGAGCAACATTGAAAACTGTGGGTCAAATAAAATTTTTGTTAAACTCATGACTGAGGAAATTAAACTCACTAGAAACATGTTGCTTTTATAATTTAACAAAGATATTTCTGACATTGCCTGCTACAGTATTTTGATAGATGTGTATATATACCCAAAATAAGATTGAAACTCATTTAAAAGTAGAGGAAGGAAACTAACATCTTTCAAAAGAAGGCGATCATTTGCATTCTTGGGTTTCTTTGTTTTTTTACATTGCACTGTCTCCGTCCCCCACCCCCACTCCACCTCCCCACACACAGAGCTCTGTGTCAGGAAAACACTTTTTTTTTTTCCATTACAAAAAAATCCACTTAGCAGACCAAAGTCATTGCTTTGATGACTGTGGTGACTATTAAGTTTATCTTGCCTGGAAGACAATACAATAATTCATACAGAAGAGACAAGCCGGCTTGTTCACAGAGGCTTCCATGTGCTTTTGGGAAAAAGACTGTGGACATCATATTGAAGGTGCTCAAGAATATCATTTTTACAAATGAAGAATTATAAATTATAAATGTGGTTGTCCTTGACACGAGTGAAATTCATCCTGCCTGTTTGTTTGGATTTCTGCAATTATCAAGGTCTTGCTGGATGTTAAGGTATCAGCTTGCTGAAAAAAAAAATTAGTGAGCGCCAGGTGTGACATAAGATATGGTTCTTAGCCTTAAGAAACCTAAAATCCAACTGAATGGACAAGATTTGTTCTTAAAGAAATGACAAATACAAATAGTCTTTATTGTCATTTGTCCTGTGCTACAGTTCAAGTGAAGAGGATTTCATTTGGAGCTAAGCCCACAGGGAAAGGAAGGTATATGGCATGGTACAAGACTTGAATAGGGCCTTGAAACCAAGGTAAGACTTTGAATAGTGAGGAGAGTCAACAGGTTCTTTCAAGCCACAGAGAAATGCTCACATATTGTGTTCATAGAGTAAGTAGTAGACAGTGCTCCTTAGAACAGTGAGTTTGAAGGGAGGGGCAGGACAGGGTCATCTCCAACATACACATACACATACACATATGTGAGCTTACTTTCTAATTGTTCACTCACAACTCTACATAAAATATGCTGCCCAAATTGATCCTGGCCAATAGCACCTTCCTGGGTAATAGTAATCTTCTATTTCTGAGCCCTTACCATGTGCCTAGCACTTCAGTAGACCCTCTAAGTAAATACATTATTTGTACATTAATGATCTCATATGGCAAACTTGTCTCTGGACTATATAAAACTGACATACACTGGAGAATCTAAAAAAATAGCATTTTCTCAACCTACGTGTCCATCTATGGATGAATGGATAAAGAGCTTATTACACACACACACACACACACACACACACACACACACACACACACTGGAATATTATTCAGCCATAGAAAAGTAAGGAAATCCTACCAGTTGTGACAACACGGATGGATTGTGAAGACATTGTGCAAAGTGAGGTCAGTTAGACAGAGAAATATACATACTGTATGATCTCACTTATGTGTGGAATCTAATTTAAGAAAAATACACACACATCAAACACACAGGAGATCATGCTTGAGGTTACCAGAAGCAGGAGGTGGGAGGAGGGTAGTCAAAGGTACAAACTTCCAGTTATAAGATAAGTAAATACTGGGGAGGTAATGTACAACATGATGACTATAGCTAGCACTGCTATATGACATATAGGAAAGCTGTTAAGACAGTAGATCCTGAGTTCTCATCACAAGGAGAAATTTTCTTTTTTTATTGTATCTGTATAGCATTTTGTGGTAATCATTTCACAATATATATAAATCAAACCATCATGCTATATACCTTAAACTTATTCACTAATGTATGTCAAATATTTCTTAATAAAACTGGAAAATAAATAAAAAGTGTTTTCCAAACCTTTTGATAGTAAAACAAAACATTTTCAAAGACTAGGGAGAAAAAATTATCATAAAAATTAGTTTTTCCTTTACATGTATGTTGTATGTGTTGACAGTGTCCAATGTATGAAGTGAAGTACAACTTACTTCATGACCCATTAATCAAAGCTGATATTGCCTTTCATTTTCCCCTTCCTGTCCTCTAGTCTACAGACATCTTTTCTCTCTTCCCCGTAAAAATCAATTATAATGAATGTTTGATATACACATAACAACTTAGATATATGATGCATAAATCTGCTTCATCAGCCACATTGGTATGCCCTGCAACACAGAAATAGATTATCACTCTTCAGTGAATAATTGCAACTACTACAGAAGTCCAAGGAAATTCAGGACCTTGCTTTCTTCATCCTAGTTCAGTAATAGAATAACAGAGCCTCTGAGTGGTAATCTTCCAACCTGGCTACACTGCTAGAGAGAGTTTAAAACATTCAAATTCATGGTACTCTTCCCGAACTTATTAAGGAAGAGTCTCCCAGCTCTGTCGCAGGAATCGGTGACTTAAATATTTTCCTTCACATGATTCTGATGCAGAGGCAATCCATGACCAGGTGTTTATCCTCAGGCCTAACCCAGTACTTGTCAGTGTTTGTTGAATGAATTAAACTGGATGGACCACTCATGACAGAACCTATGCTATTACTCGAGAATCATAAAATTTTATCTATAAAAAAAGCATGTTTTAATTTTGAAACAATAATTACAATGCTATTTTGAATAAAGACCAAGAATAACAAGAATGCTTTAATTCTAAGTTGTATTGGCCTACAGCCTTTCAGATTTCTTCCAAACTATGTAGGTTCTGTGCTTCCCTTAAGTGTTCTTGCAGCCCTGTTCATTTCAACCTATTCATTCTTTTTTACTTTCAGCAGTTTGCTCAAACAAACAAACAAACAAAAACCAGGATTTTTATTCATTTTTCATGGTTTGTCCTCTGCAGTGCTTCAAACCTCTGACAATTTATATACACCTAGTTTTTCTGCTATAATGTTGGCTTCCTAGAGAAGCAGAATGTTGTGGCCATATGCATCGTTGTGGAAATATGAGAAGATGATGCTAATTTAACAGCTCTTTCAGTTTATGTTGGAGTAACAGTTTCCCTTAAAGTAGTGGTGGGTGTGTTTGTTTCCCACTCAAGAGTTGAGCTCCTTAATGTGTATCACACATCTTAAATCTCAATCTGCTGCTCACTGTTTTAGCTCCAAAAATCACTAAATTCAAATTGTCCCAAGAGAAGCAGTTACTCCCTTTTTCAGACTGCTAGTATCAGTACTTTTACATGTACTTATTCCACTCATAGTGGAACATACAGAAATCAGGCATTGGAAGTCAGAAGACTAACACCATTACTATAAATATATATGATAAATATTCAAAGAGCCTTCTAGAGCCTCCTGAATTCATGATTTTCCCAGGCACTTTTTTACTCTAGGATAATGTGGGCGCTTTTGGAAGTAACAGAAACTCAAGTCAGTGAATTTAAGCAAAAGGAGAAAATATTGGCTCCTGTAACAGAGAAGGCTACTTAGGTAATTCACAAGATTGAAAGGAGAGCTCAAGGAATCAAGTCTCAGGGACTGGTCCAGAAGAATGGCCTTCAGATCTCTGTCTATTTTCTCTTGACTCTGTTTGTCTTTCCTTGGCTTTATCCTGCAAGGAAGGAGGTTCTCCCATGTGTAGAGGAGAGGGCTGCTGGAAACCCAGATTCATACCTCTCAGCTTGACAACTTCAGTAGAAAGACAGCATTTTTCTTTCAGAGTCCATGTATCAATCCAAGAAAAGATTTGGATTTTTCTCCCATGAGCCCTGTTCCTACCCCTTTGAACATAGTTTCTTAGCTTTTATAGTACGTAAGAATTATCTCAGGTGCTTTTGAAAATTCAGGTTCCCAATTACCACCAGCAGAAATTCCAATTCAGTAGTTAGGAAAACCACATGAAATGGAGAAGAGTTGGTTTTCCAAAACAAAGGGACACTAGCCAAACAAACAAACAAAAATACATCTGTAAAAGCTTCATTTAGGGTTTGTGATGTCTACAAGCATCTGTATGGCATAGCGTTAATGCCATAAAAGCAAAAGGTGGGGGAAAAATAAATTTTTGTATGAAAATATCACAGCAGTTCATTTATCTAGTTACAAATGACAAATTTATTAGCTATTTAAGTGTCTAATGCCTTGTCTATAAAAGTAAATAAAAACCAGTGTCATCTTGAAAATATGACACACCTCTTGATGATGTTAGTTAAGCATGTTTAAAATGCTAATTGCTATCTTCTGAATGTTTGTGTCCCTCAAAAATTCATATGTTAAAATCCTGATGCTTGACACGATGGTATTAGGAGGTGGTACCTTTGGGAGGTGCTTAGGTTATGATGGGGGAGCCCTCATGAATAGCATTTGCGCCTTATAAAACAGGCCCCACAGAGCTCCACTTCCACCATGTGAGGACACCACACAAAGGCACTGGCTATTAACCAGGAAGAGGGCCTTCCACTAGTCCACCATGCTAGTCCCTTGATCTGGATTTCTTAGTCTCCAGAATTGTGAGAACTAAATTTCTGTTCCTTATAAGATACCCAATCTAGGACACTGATGAACAATGCTGTTGACACACTTGAGAAATGTTATCCACACTTTTGTTGGCATTGCAATTAAGACTTTTCAGTGCACTAATAGCAGAGACTAGGAAGCAATTTTAAGGTCCTCAAAATTAGTTCTGATTCTGTGGACCCAGTATCAGTAACATGCGATTTTCATCAGTAAAGACAGAGAACCCACTTATTCAATGTTGTTATAGTACCCATTAAATTAGAGGCACTATTCCAGTGATAAGGAAGACTCAAAATCTCTACCCTCTTGAGCTTACATTCGAGTAGGGAGACAGACAGTAACTAAGCACACATTCTTATAATAAAGTGCCAAATGATAAGTGCAATGAAGAAAAATAAAGCTGGGTAAAAAGAGTAACAGGGACATAACCTTAGCTGAAAGTCAGGGAAGGCCCTTCCAAAGAGATGACACGGGAATGAAGTAAGAGCGCAAGCCCTGTATGAATCGGACAGAAAGACACAAAGGCAAAGACCTTGAGGTGAGAACAAGCTTGGTGTGTTCACACCAGTGTGTCTACAGCAAAAAGTGGTCTGGTGGGTGATGATATTGGAGAGGTGGACAGGGAGCAGAGACTGTAGGGCCTTATAGTCCACTACAAGGAATTGGGGTTGTATTCTGAATGTGATAGAGAGCAATTGGAGTATTTCAGGGGTAGCAGTGGTGAGATCCAGTTTTTATGTTTTGTAAGGCCGAATTTTTCTGTCTGGCATAGAATTAATGGCCAGAGTAGAAACTAAATGATTGGGTTGGGGTTCATAAAAGCTTGTCCTGAGGTGGTAGCAATGGAGATGATGTGAGACAGGAACAGATTTGGGATCTACTTTGAAGAGTAATGCACTGTATTGCAGACAAAGGGGAAGAGAGTGTCAGTATGAAGAAGATAGGAACTAATGTGAAGAATCCCCTAAAAAAGGGAGAATGAAGACAGAAAAAGGTCTTGAATTGAACACGGGGTCAATTATTATTTTTAAATAAAAGAAGAATAGTAGTAGTGATCTTTGAGAGAGATGCATATAGAGTGTTGTGGAGGGACAGGTATGAAGGAAGGTCAAGCAACAGACTCAAGATGGCCCCTTTGAAAGTCTTGACTTTACTAAGGCCATGCAGCCCCCCTTATCCTTAATTATAGATCAGAATACAGAGAGAAATTCACTTATCTCCTAAACTCTTGAATAAATATCTATTTACTTCTGCTTCCACACCTGAAACAGGATAACTTGAGACTCAAACTGTAACAAGAGCAAGAACTTTATCTCTTAATATTTAAAGAAGGTGACCATATTTATTTAAATGTAAATCACAAATCAAAGTTTATGCATGGTTATCTTTGGGGACATTGATCTTTATCCTTCTCCATCTCTTGGAAATGGCTGTTCCAAATTAATTAAACTCTTATGAGAGAAGAATACTCAGCTAGAAGGCAGATAATTTAATTAATAGCTGCTTAGACTTTGTGGTACATTTTTTTTTCACAAAGGAAACCAAAATTAGTTGTTTTTACATCAAGGATTTCACTGGTTTGATCATTTTAAAGGGATTAGTATCTTCCTTTTGGGTTCAGCAGCCACCAGAAGATTTATCAACATATTTCAAAGCAATTAGGTGAGTTGCTGTGATTGGTAGAAATATATACAGGAGCAGGAAGGGCTACACAGTTATGTAGAGTCATTCAGCTTCCTCTTGGAGGATAAGCAATGTTCTAATAATTTGGTGAAGATTCACAGACTCCAGTACAAGGATTTTGCTTTCCTTTTTTTAATATATATTTTTTTATCCTAAGCAGATAAACAATTAAAACACCTACTGTAAGCTCAAGACTATGTGATGCATACAGAATCACGGTCCCAGGTATGAACAGTGAAAAAAACTAATTGAGTGAACAAGGCAAGCACATAAGAGTCAATGATAAATCATCTAAGAGAATATATAATGAAGGGCAAACCCATGTACAGCAGATATGTTAAAGGATGTTTCATTCACATGGGATTATTTCTTGTTCTCGAAGAATTCCAGGCCTTTTCTAGGATTATGAAAGGTCAATTGCAACTTCCATATTAATTAAGAGTCATAATTATGTAGGTTGCATGCCTTCACACTTCATCTTTTTATTTTCTGAAGAATTAAGTTTAAACACCTTAGCATGTCATTCAAGATATATGGCTGAAGACTATTTTGGGGTATGAGGAATAGGAAACCTAACTCAAACTGGCTTTGACAAAAAAGGAAATTCATTAGCTCATGTAACCAGTCTAGGGTTGAGTATATTTTCATGCATGATTTGATCTAGGAGCTAGGTTTCTCCCAAGTGCTCTGGGAAGCCTTCTCCTGCATTGCTGTCAGTCTCAAACACTATATGTCACATCCTGACAGCTCTAGCTCACAGACCCAGTAGACAAAGAGCATTTGCTTTATTCCTAAGAGGTTCAACAGAAGGTTCATTGCATCTCTTGTTTCTGATTGGATTGAATGTCCATCTCTGAACCAATGACCAAAGTCAGAAGGATGTGATGCTCTAATTGACCAGAACTTATTAACATGGCTTCCCTTGGATATCCTTTTGCTGTCTTTAGGACAGTAAAACAACATACCTTAAATACAAGTTTCCTCACTTAGACCTTGTATCCCCAGCTTTATCTCTTGCTATTCCTCGTTAAGCCCCCAATGGTCCAATCCCAAGAGATCAGTTGCTGTTCCCTAAGGACCTTAGGCACTTTTCAAGATTAAGAGCTCATGTCTATTCAGTTCTCACTGCCTGTGATGTCTTTTCCTCTCTTCAGAAAAATTCAGTCTGACAGTTCAAGACCTAACTCCTGCCTGACCTGAGCTGACGAAGAGTCCTCCAAGAAGTGTAATTAGGAACATACATCAAATATTGAGTATAACACCCTCTTCAGTGAAAGTAGTCATCAGGTAGTTTCCATCTCATGACTGTGGGTGACCATCCCTCTTTCTCTACAGAAGACAGGAAAACATGTTGAAAGATTTGGCCCACAGTTTGAGGGCCAGACTAATTGGAAAGGTGGCAAGGGAGAACCAGTCTGGTTCAGCTGGTCTAGAGAGAGGCATGTGAATCAGAACAAGAGTGGGCAGTATCTGTGTGGGGCCATTTGAGAAAAGGCTGAATCAGCACTGAGGATGGAGACTCTGGGTGGGAGCCTAGCATCAAACCAGTCAGGCTGGGGTGAACTAACAAGCAAATTTGAGACTGAGATTCAGGTAGAATGAGTCAGGCTCTGAAGGTGGTGCAGACATACATGACAAGAAGAGTGAGGGTGGTGAGGGTGTGCAGGAACCAAAACCCAGACAAAACTGAACTATGAGAGAGTGTTACTTCAACTACTTTTCATTAAAGAATGTGCCTATACTGTGTTTTTTTCTTCCTAGTCTCAGTGGTTTGTACAGCTTCTGTTGGAATGTTAAAAATAGTATAATATCTGAAGGGGAGCTCTGAGATATTTGGAAAGAAAACATGATACAATTGAATAATCATAATTATGATTGTACCTCAGAGTTTGAGACTTGGGCCCTTAGTTCTAGATCTAAGTCATATTATAACCCACAGAAATGAAAACAAGCTAATTCCCATAGACTTGAAGAAGATGATATATTGGTTCTACTTTCTGATTATATTATTTGACTCCAATATAGCCAAAATTGTTTTGCACTGAAGGTCATGTGGCTCTTTATGGCCACAAACAGTGAGCATATGGGCTAGAGGTTGCTTTTCTCCCTAGCAGTTACATTTCCAGTACACTCAGGGCCCAGTGCAGCCACAGCTGAAATTGGCAGACAGCTAATACGGCTGGCTGGTTGTTTGTTTGTCCTTGTAAAATTAAGCATGACAAGCCAATGAGGGGTGGAGCTGTGCCTGTTGTAAACACATTTAGAATTTAAGAAAAGCAAACTGTAGATTTGAGATTTTGATTTGTGAAACTCATAAGTATTCATTCATTTCTTAACCATAGTTCATTAAATTTAACAGTTGTGTGATTCCAAATCCACAGATGACAACCACAGCATATTTTGGGCAATAAATTAGTAGCTGCTTTAAGAAACAGGAATGATTTAACCATGTATTGTGGAATAGTAATAGAAGAACTAAAATCTGCCCTGTTGCCTCCAAGGGGTTTGTTTTAAAGGTTTAGATTGCAAAAGTAATCATTCTTTTAATCCTTCACCATGTAAGCAAGTCCATTTTCACAGCAGTCATTTACTTGTCTTATAATAAAAAGTAATTTATGGTACATGATATCAATTTATATTTATACCTTTTCTCCATGACAGTGGCATAATGCTGTTTGGCTGTTCTAGTGGAAAGTGCTTTACAATTATCTGATGTCTGAAACAAAAATATTACTTGTATTTAAAAAGTAAAAGTTCTGGAAGGGCCAGGAATAGGTGTGAGTTACAGAGCCTAAGTCAGCGCTGAAAGGTGCCCCCTTAACTTTTATTTCTTGTGCTAAATACCACTGGTATATGTTTTTATGACAATTATTGCATCTTTTTTCATTTAGTTTTACTTTTGTCTGTATTGAATATTTTTTTTTCCTCTACAACCCTTTCCCCAGATATGTGCAGGCAGATTAGCTCACTTTGTCAACTGAGAACTTCAGGGAACAGTAGGACTTCGATGAAGACATAAGCAGCCTATCACTAGCCAACAACCACTATATCTGTTAACCACTATATAAAATAAGAGTGGGCAAGGGCCACTGGGTCTGAACTGAATATTTTCCCAATGGGAGGGTTAAATTTCTGCTGATTAACATACCCATGATCCACATTAACCTTGTGGCATAGCATTTATATAATTACATAAATATAATTTATATTTATGAGAATCTTACTTTCAGAGATGCTTCAGAAGGAATTATTTTACTTTTTCCTGGAACTGAGATGCCTACAGAGATAGCCTGGTCCACGTTTTATCTGCAAATATGTCTTTTAGGATTTCCCCAAGGATCCCATTTAGATGTATAATAAAAGGGTCCATATGGGAAATTCTAATACACTGAGTAATTTATGAATTTGTCATAGTGTTCAAGGTAAAAGAGAAGCTGAGTTTAATGTGTCAATGAGGAAAGGGTGGAGGGAGCATCAGCTTTCTCGAAATCTCCCAAGGAACCTATAATATTCAAGCTTCTACTTCTAAACTATACTATTTTACCCACATGATTATATATAATTCAATGATTTTATAGTCATCTTTTATCTATTAGTATTAGCCAAATCTTCTGCATTAAAATGGTTTTTTATAGAGGTCTGTGTATCTTCTCAAGGCCTCTGTCTACACTGGTCTTGTGTGACCACTCTTCCTTGAAACTGTCTTCTCCCTTGGGTTCCACAGAAGCACTAGTTCATGCGTCTCTTCCTGCCTTTTTCATCTTTCCTCCTTAAAATATTTTATGAGGCTTTTTCCTTTGTCCATATCTGAATACTTATCGGTATACAATTCTTGGTCTTCTTTCTCTCACTTGCCCTTTGTTTTCAACAGCATCCATCTACCAGCTAATGACTCACCCTTCCAGCCCAGTGAACTTTATACCCTCCCATCCAAATACATGCTGAACACCCCCATTTGAATGTTCTGTAGCACCCCACACTCAAAACATTTCCAAAGCAGAATGCCTTAGCCTCGTCCTACTGACCTGCACCCTTTTTATTGTTCTTTTTAAAATTGAAAGAGTTGCAATCTCCATCCTTGCTCCTTAATCTTGACCAGCCACCTAGACACATAAAATCAATACCTGTCTACGCTATGCCACCCTGAACAAGCCCGATCCTGTCTGATCTTGGAAGCTAAGCAGGGTCAGGCTTGGTTAATACTTGGATGGGAGACTACCTAGGAAGACCAGGTGCTGTAGGCATAAAAAATTTTTTAAAATAAGGGATTGTAAGCTGTCAAGGTCCTTGCAATCTATGAGGTCAACTGAGGATTGCCTCACCTAAAAAAAAATCAACATCTGTGCTAAGCAGTTGCTATAGCTGCCCCAGATTTACTCCTTGTCAGCTGGCTCTGAGACTCCAGGTTTGACTGCGGACGTGGCCTCTGACCTGACAGTTTGGTAATCTTTGGTCTCCCTTTTTGCTTCTTGAACTTCATCTTCCATTTTAAGACTTGTTTCTGTCTCTTTGATTGCATTGTCCTCCATAATCTTGGCAGAAAACTTCCTCAGCCAGTCAGGCTAACTTCTTAGGCTGCCCCCACCCCCGCCCCACTGGCGAAGGATGAGCCAACCTCCTCCTGACTTCCACACTTTGCTTGACTCCTCCCTCACCTTCCTTCACCTTCTCACATGGAATTAAGCACTAAGTTGTCATCAAACCTGTTCTGGACTATCATTTACACCCTTGCTGACAATGCGTTAATTTAAGCCCTCATCCACACTTCCCTGGATTATTCAAACAGCTTCCACATGGTCTCCAATCTCCTATTTTGTTCTGCACACTGCAGCCAGAATGATTGTTCTAAAATGCAGTGCTGATCATTCCTTTATTTAAAACTCATTAGCAAATATTTGCAACCCTGATATCTCATTGAAAAAAATGTCCATGAGACATTTCAAATATATTGATTTTGGCTTAAACGCAGTGGATCTGAGATAAGGCTCTTATCTCAGTGTGCTGAAAGAAGTCCTTGGGGTACTCTGTTGTGCAGCTTCTTTAGTGTGGCCCCTCAAGTCCACTGTGGCCTTCCTCCACCCACATTTCCATCTCACCTCCTACTCCAGGAGAGCTAGAAGGTATCTCTTACCTTTCTCTTGGTGTCATTGCCATTAACTGGACAACTGCAGGATGACAGCAAGTATTATCAAAGTACCAGAGCTGTTTTTGAGGTCACTAAGTAGCCTGGAGCTACAGCTTAAAGAATTCTTTTCTAATTGTTCACACCGTAATTCAGTGCATTCTTTTTTAATTCCATGTTCAATGCTATTTCTGTAGAGTATTAGACAAAATAATTCCTCACTCTACTTGGTATTTACACCTTTAAAGTATTAATAGACTGCTTTTATGTCTTTTAGTCATCACTTAACTAAGCAGTATACATTTTGCTTCTACACCATTAATTTAGAAATCCATTCTTCCATAGGTGATAACTATTCCTAAATTATTCCATTCTTTTATGTACTTCTTAAATTGTGGTTTTTCTGCTTTGAATAGCTAGATTGTAAACCCATTGAGGAGAGCGATTATGACTTACAATTATGACCTCAGCGTCATTGTTACCTCATGTTTGACACAGACCTGGGCATAAAATACAAAAAGGAGAGGAAAGGGAAGAGTGAATTTTTCAAGACTCTTGCTTCTGTCATTTTTTTTTGTCCTGTTAACCTCTGTTTTAGATGCTTTTACTCCTACCACCCGGTAGTTTAGATATCAGTATTTCTGATTGAACTGTGAATAAGCTTATTCACGAATAAACTTATTCTTTGGTAAGAAAGAAAATCTATGAGAAAATGGAATACTTTGCATTGTTTTACATCTCTGGAAAGAGATTGATTACATCATATAACTTGAGGATTTGCCAGATATCCGAATGATGCTTTCATTAAGCTGCATAAATTATCATTTTGGATCTGTTTTATAAGAAGTTGCATATGGCTACAATCCAATGAAATGTACCAAAATACAATTTTCAAGGCATTCAGAATCGTACCTTTCATTTGATTCTGTGCATGCCCATGTCGTAACTGGAAAATATTCATGAAGTTTCTATTACTGAGTGAAATAATTCAGGATCCACTTTAGTAAATCCTTGATAATTTATAGACCCCCTCCACACTGATAGCCCTCTCAAGCATCCAGTTCTGTTCTAAACACAGCTTTAAGAAGAAAAGTGGGTTTTGTTTTGTTTTGTTTTGTTTTGTTTTGTGTTTTTACCAGCAGAAGAATAACTCTTGGGCCCCACAACAGTGAAAACCACAGAGCACCTAAATTTCAGACAGAGAACACTGATTTGTTGTTAGGAATATTAGAAAGAAAAAAGCCCTGTGCCAATGGAGAAATACATCAAAACCAGGATAGCCTTTGAGAGCTAAGGAACATGGGAGAAGCATGGACATCCAAAGAAACAAGAAAGAAGGAATGCAGAGAAGAGATGGTGCGTAACTAAAGCAGCAGAGATAAGTCGTGGACTTCATGAGCTTGTTATAGTTGTTGCAATGGAGGTCATGGACAGACAGAAAAGAGAACAGTTCTGTTGTCAAAAAGTGGGAAGCAAGTGACATCAACACACGCCCTTGTAACCCCCAGAGCCAGTTGTGTGAGCTCATTAGCACAGTTACTGTAGCTCTGACATCTGGAGGGGCCATCACTGTGCCTACAAGGACCTCCTTACCAGGCTACAGCATCTCCCTGTGGTCCACAACAAGTATATGTTTATCTGCAGCCATAGCTACATGGTGGGCATAGTAAATATTTTATAATCATAAAGAGAATCCCAACTCAAATCAAGATAAAGTTGCATTTAATTTTCTCTGTTTAGGAAAGCACAGATGTATATAGTATATTTTTAAAGATTTCTAATTTTAAAAATATTTGCTATAAATTCTTAAACAAGGAAAACAAAACAAATGCATAAAGTCTCTAATAAAACTGGAGGACGCCTGTAACCCAAGCTATGATAAATGAAGATGTAATGCAAATGTATGTTAGAGGACAATGAAGTGACATTTTCACATATCTTTTAATGATTGGCCAAGTCCACATGCTGGAAATATTTGTGATTTCATCTCCAAATGAGATGAAAAAATTTTCCTCAAGTGCAGTTTCCCAGACCATTTGATTAAATCTCCCCCTAAAATAAGAATAAATAATTGGCTCTTTACCAATATCAATTAAAGTTGTTCTTTCAGAGGGAGCTATTGATCTAATCTTGATTAGGAAACATGAAATATAATTTTTGACCTCTGGCTTCTCACATCTTTCCCCTAAATTGCCAGCCTCAAGTTCTCTAATCTTTTACACTGATGAGAAGTTACATCTTTCATTTACTTCCCCTGTACAGCCTGTATTGTTTATTTCAGAATGGTAACAATTTAAGCTTGCATTTACACAAAAACTGGTTAACTTTTTGTTTAGGTCGCAGAAGATGTTTCTGTCACTCAGGATTTGAGACTGAAAATGAATTTTAACTGCTGAACCCTTGCAACTTCTTTAATGAGCCTGGCTGATCTTTAACTCAAGAAATCGATGGCCCATCTGTTCAAGAGGAGCTTGACTCCTGCAGTTGTTTGGCTTGCACCACAGAAGGCATTTCAACACACAGCCTCCATCTGGTCACTGCTGCTTGCTAATCTAAAAAGAGACTTGGGGGTGTTGGGGAGAGTGATATTTCCAGTTAACAGTAATTGTTTCTAAAAGCTCTCAGCTTCTTTTCATGTTTCCCCCTCCTTCTGACACTTCCATTTCCCATGGAGGACTTTCAGAATCAATGTTATCAGTAGACTCTTTAGACTATAAGGAAGATATTCTCGTGCTAAATTTTCTCAGTTAGGCAACCTTGGTTTTGCTTGTTGGTTGTCTGTTTGTTACCCCTCCCTCTTGATTTTGGATTTCAGCCCCAAGTTGTTTGATTTTTCTTAGATACGTTGCATATATCTAAAGCAAGTATGATAAAACAAGGTGCTCCCTCTAAGCCTGCATCTGAACCTTCGCCCAGCCTCTCCAGCTGTTTTATCTATCCTGATGATTGAAAAAAAGGATGCACATGTAAATCTATGATGTATCTGTCAGCTTTGATTAACATGGATAAAATTGTTGGATTTCCTACTTCATGAATGTGAATATTTGAAGCTCCGATAATCATATGTAGGTGAAGGCTTATCATTAATGACACTTTTTTCACTCACCTAAATCAAGACAGTACTCTCAAAATGTGCTATAGATTTACAATATTAGACCTTAAACAAGAAGAATATTCCACCATTTGCAAAAACATGGATTAACCTGGAGGACGTTATGCTAAGTGAAATAAGTCAGACTCAGAAAGATAATGGTGTGCAATCTCACTTTTATGTAGAATCTGAAATAGACTCATGGAAGCAGAGTAGAGTGGTGGTTACTAGTGGCTGAGGGTTGGGGGACATGGAGAGGTGTTGGTCAAAGAGTATAAAGTTTCATTTATGCAAGAAAAGTAAGTTACAGAGACCTAATATACACATTGTGATTATAAAACAATACTGTATTATATACTTGAAATTTGCTAACAAGGTAAATCTTAAGAGTTCTTACTACAAAAAAAAAATAGAGAAGGAAAGAAAATGGTAATCATTTGAGGTGAAGGATATGTTCATTAGTTTGATCATGCTGATTATTTTACAGTGTATACATATATCAGAACATCCATTTGTACACTTTAAATATATACAATTTCCATTTGTCAATTATACCTCAATAAAGCTGGGGGTAAAATAGAGAGCACTCTTTCCTTAGTGGTCTCTAATTCGAATGGATGAGGGAAGTTGAAGAGACTTGTCTAGAATAACATATATACAGTCCTACCTATAAACAAATGATTCTTTTAGATTCTTTGTCACCAAGATCCTCCTTGGGTAGGTAAAATCTATTCTAAAGCCAGGGACAGTGAATGGAAGTCAAGGCAAAGTTTCTTCTGCAAGAAACAGTCTCTCCTGAGCCCTGCTAGGGAAAACAAAACTCTGGACTCCAGATTTTGGTTCACATGATGAATCCTGCCAAAAAGACCTTACTCACCATGCACTATTATATTATTTAAGCCTTGAAGTATCCAAGCCATGAATCATCACTGCATAATCAATGCTAAATTATTAAACAAAAATAGCCATTTTTACTCCACACTGGCTTTGTGGATCTGAACAGTGTGACAGCTGAAAAGGAGCTTGTAAGAAATGTGTTCTTAGATCAAAGCTCAGGAAGCCTAACTGCATAAGGTTCCTGGATGGTAAAAATATACTGACACACAGGGATGAGTGTCCCCTGACTGCACAGAGCTGAATTACGGAAGCTGGAGCCCAGTTTAGAAGATTGTTTTTCAGACGTCTAGTATGGCCATGAACATTTGTCTTTGAACACATAATCAAACACACACCGAGTGTTGGGGGAAAGCATTGATGCATTTTCAAGTGCCATTTAAAACATATCTAAATATTTTCACTGCCTCATCACCTACTCCACATGGCGGATGTCTACTCCACAGGGCGTATTTTTTTATTGCTTTATTTATCACAAAGGTATCAGGAGGAGCTTTGGGTACACGTAGACCCAGGTTCGAACCCTGATTGTCATTTGTTATTTTTGTGATCTTAAGCAAGTTCCACATTATGAATAAAAAGAGAGGGCTGTGGATTGTTAAAGAACAGTAAGGATGGGTGCAGTAGGCAAAATAATAGCCCCCAAAGATATCCACAGTTTAATTCTCAGAACCTGTGAATATAGTAGCTGACCCCCCCTTGTCCATGGTGGATATATTTCAAATACCCCCCAGCAGGTAGTATGGAACCCTAGATATATATATTATGTTGTTTTCCCATACTTACATAGCTTTTCACTTAAAGGAAGCATTTTATGGCTTCTTTTTGGCATATCTGAATTTCACCACTCTTGCACTTTGTGGCCATTATGAGTAAAATAAGGATTACCTAAACACAAACACTGAAATACCATGACAGTCAATCTGATAACCAAGACAGATCCTAAGTGACTAATGGATGGGGAGTGTATATAGCATGGATATATACATGGATATATAGCATGGACAAAGGGAAGATTCATGTCCCGAGTGGGATGGAGCTGGTGGGGTGAAATTTCATCACACTACTCAGAATGGTATGAAATTTAAAACTTATGAATTGTTTATTTCTGGAATTTTTTATTTAATATTTTCAGAACTTGATTGACCATGAGTAACTGAAAGAACAGAAAGCAAAACTGTAGATAAGGTTGGACTTCTGTGTGTTGCTTTAAGTGGTAAAAGTAACATTGCAGATGTGATTAAATTACCGACCTTGAGATGGAAAGATTATCCTAGATTATTCAAGTGGACTCAGTGTAATCACATGGGTCCTTAAAATCAGAAAACCTCTTCTGATTCAGATCAGAGTCAGAGAGATATATGACTGTGGAATATGGTCAGAGAAGTATAACACTTCTGGCTTTAAAGATGGAGGAAACATGCTACAAACCAAGAAATTCAGGTGGCCACAACAAACTAGAAAAAAAATTAAAAATTAAAAATTAAAAACCCAGAATCTCCCTGAGGGCCTCCAAAAAGGAACACAGTCCTGCCAACACCTTGATTTAAGCCCAGTGAGACCTGTATCAGACTTCTGACCTATGGAACTGTATGGTTATAAATTCATATTATAAGATCACTGAGTTTGTGGTAATTTGTAGAATAGATATTCCTGGGGGAAGTGATGGCTTATCCAAAACCAGAGTCAATTCAACCACTGAAAACAGCATGCTTTTATTGGATGCCCACTACTTACCAGCAAGGCCCTTTTCTGCAAAGGTGAGGAGATGCTGCTGGTTGTGGCCTATATAAAAACAACTCCAGTAAGCAGAATACACAAAGTATCCCAAGCAGTAAACTAAATAAGGAGAAAGATTGCCTCTCTTTTGGGGACAACTTAATTTTTACACGCTAACTTTAAAGAAGGAGTAGAAGTTTCCTAGGCAGTGCTGTGTGGGAAGAATGTATTGGTGTGAGGGCATACAGCACATGGGCCAAGAGGTCCAAGTCAAGGAAGAAAATAATGTAGTGAGGTCTGGTTGGCCTGGAAATGAGATCAGTGCTATCCATGATATATGCACCAGTGTTTTTTCAGAAATGAAGAAAACAAGACAATATAATCAGTCCTTTTATAAAGTTAAATGCATTCCATTAAAATTCCTTTCTTTTAAGATTATGTTTCTTTCTATTTTGATATTAAAATTTTGTTTAACAAAATTATGGTGGAGTGGTTGTTGCTACTATTGTTGAAATGTTCTTACCTGGAAAAATGAAAAGTTAGCAAACTTATATTTGTTTTCTTTGTATAGGTGTGCTGGGGTGGAGAGGGGTCTCTGATTCACAAAATGTGGAAATCTGGAAGGCAGAGTATTATGACAAAGAATGAATTGAGAGGAATAATAGGCAATAATGAGATTCAGCCGGAAAGTTAGGGGGATAGATTTATGCAATGTTGACTACCAGAGTAGAAGTTTGGGCTTCAATCTCTTGATAATAGAGAGTGGATGAATATATCATTCAGTGACATTCAATGCTGTATTCTAGGCATTGTGTAAGGTATAGGTAAACTATGTGGAGTGAGAAGAATGAGAATGTAATACACTTTACCTGGCTAGAGTGGTAATCTATTCAGGAAAGCAATCAAAAAACCATATTTTTAAGAATGAGAGGTGGTATTGAAAATGTGATTGGTGGAGGGACAAAAAAATCTAGAATGAATGTTCTAAACCAGAGCTGATTCCAACCCCACAGCCTAGGTTACAAGGATGTCTCACAATATCTGGAAACATTTTTGATAGTCATCACTGGGGTCGAAGTAGTGGTGGCATCTAGTGGGTAGAGGCCATCCCATGATGCACAGGACAGCCCCCACAACAAAAAATTATCAGTCAATTATCAATTCTCTTACTTCTGTCCATCCCTACAGCTGCTAGCTTAGTTAAAAGCCATCATTATCTGTTGCCTGGGTTACTGAATGTAACAACCTTCCACTGGCTTTCCTCTCATTCCTTTTCCTGACTATAGTCAAAGGGAGCTTTCTAAATAGTTCTTCTGACCTTACCACTTTCCTGCTTAAAACCTTGTGGTGCACAGTTTCTCTACTTTACTTTGATTGTGCTTGTTTTCTTCACATCCACAGCCTCCCCATCTCTCACACACACACACGCACACACGCACGCATGCACTCACACACACACACACACATCACTCTGGATAACTCATGCTCCAGTTCCTTCAGAACTCACTTTCAGAGGGATAGCTTCTCTGATCCCCAAGGCTGATTTAAGTGCCCTTGCTATATGCTTCCATGGCTTCTGTGCATATCTCTTCAATGCTTTTACTAGCCTTTTACTAGTGGTTCATTTATCTGTCTATGTCTTCCACTAAAATGCGAACAACATGAGAGCAAGGACCATATGATTCTAATATGTATGCTCAGCACTACATAGGTGTCATATGATACATATATTGAGTGAATGACCCCCCAACACTCTGTATGAGCATTAAGTTGGGTTCAGTATACTTGAAACACAGGAGGACCAGATTAAAACCTGTTTCCTCCCCTTAGACCAGAGGTTCCCAGCCCCCGGGCTGTGGACCAATAACTGTCCATGGCCTATTAGAAACCTGGCTGCAGAGCAGAAAGTGAGCAGTGGGCCAGCGAGCAAACTTTAATCTGTATTTGCAGCTGCTCCCTAGTGCTAGCATCACTGCCTCAGCTCTACCTCAAATCATCAGGCATTAGATTCTCATAGGGGCACCGGTCCCTGGTGCCAAAAAAGCTGAGGACTGCTGTTATAGACATAAAATGATGAAGATCTGGAGTAAGGTTTTGACTATGAAGAAGGAAAGGGAAAATGTGAAATACACAAAAGAAACAAGTCTGGAAGACTTGTTGATAGCAGTGTGGGAAGATGGAGAGAGATTATTGCAAAGGATTTGTAAGTGAGCAAGTGCATAAGACCAGGATGCTAACATTGTCATAAATGATAATACAGAAGCATGCTTCTGTACTGCAAATTATCAGTAATTGCTGAGTGAATAAACTTGAATGTGTGTCTTTAAATTTGACAACCATTTAAATAGAGCATAAAGATGGTATTTAAAACCATAGGAATAAATGGGATCCCCCAGGGAGATGCCTAACAAGGAAGAGAAAGGAACCTAAGAACAAGCCCAAGGAACACCAACAATTAGGTCGTTAAAGGAAGACCCCAGGAAGGAGATGAAAAGGCAGATGCTAAAAGGTAAGAGAAAACTGGAAAAGCTAGAGTATGCTGTGAAAGCCATGCTGGGAATGTTTTAAAAAAAAGAAGTGGTCCTCTCAGTGGTGTGCTGCTGAGTGCCTGAGTAAGATAGGGCAAGAAGTGACTGTTTCACAGAGCTTTCCTTCTTGGTGAGAAGTACCAGGAGTGCTAGCAGACACTGAGGACAGAGATGACCACTAAGACAGCTTGGTTTTTTGAGGCCCCAGTTTCGGCACCTGGTCAAGCTGACTTGGCTTTAACTGTTCTCATTCTTTATATCACTTTGACTTTGTTTCTCTAAGCAAGATAAGGCAATTCAACTAAGGAAGATTAAGGCCCTCCAGTGTCTGAGTGGTCTTAGGAAATAAGAATGGCTTATTCAATAACTTTAATGGGTGAGCCAATGGGAAGGGGTCCTATCTTCTGATGAATAGAAGTAGATATGGGGACTGCCATAAAAAACCCAGGACCTGATCACAGACCCAGGTTGCTCTTTCAGACTTCCCAAATTATTCCTATACAGAACATACTCTGATACATACACAATGCTGTTGCTCCCAAATGGAATCTCTTCCCCCAGATGGAATCTTGGCTAAGAGACCCTGCCCAGATAAGTCATGGTCTTCAGTAAGTCCTACTCTTGCCTCCTCTTTAGACACACCCATCACAGGTGGGAGGCTGCTGGAACCACCCAGTGCATTGGGGTAGAGTGGTGCGGAGACAATTGATGTTGCTTTTTTTGTCATCTACTTTACTCAGTGCAAGAGCCTTTTAAAGAATACCTGTTATTAGGAGATTTTTATTCATTCAACACTCAAAAATGGATGAGAAAAAAAACAGAATTATCTGATTTAAACTCTTCTAGCTAACCTATGTGTCATTCGGGCAAATGGAAATAAATCAGTGTACTATAATTCAAATGCTGATGGCTATAAAACATCACTAATAATTGGAATTACAGTGTTTTCCAATGAATTTTAAGATCTCATTATTAGAGAATGAAAGTAACTCAAATAGTAAACTCACATTTATAGATCTGGGGAACATTTGTATGGCTTCAAGGTCATCTCAGAATATAAGCTTACCATGTTACACAAGTCACTTTGTGCAACAAGTGGTGGTTAGGCAGGCAAGCACAAGGTTATAATTTGCTTTCACAAAGACAGAAATTTAAAACATTATAGGGTCAGATGCATTTTGATGGGACATCTGTTGTCTTCTCCCTCAGAAATATAACATTTTCTTTTCCCATTAACCCCAAGCCCTGAAGTCATTTATCTCCCAGTTCTTTCTAGGACAACCAGGAGTTTTAGCTGAGAAATGATGGGAGAGGGCCATTTAGTGTCAGTAATGGGGGCTGTTGACAAAGACAAAAATAGTCCACGCAACAGATCAGTTCTCTTCCGCTCCATCCTTCACATTGCATCTCCATTTATCTGCAAAGATGATTTCTGAAGAAAAAAGTGTGTTTTATGTGGTAAATGGAAAATGATTTGGGTTAAAGGAGTATGCAATTGTGAAACTCTTTAAAATAACAGGTCCTCTTCCTGTCCCTCACCAGAAGTAAAGCTGTTCTTAGAAGGCAGGCTCTGGAGAAATGAAGAAGTATCTTTTTAGCCTTCTGAAAAGGTATTTTTCTTCATTTAGTACAACCTCATGTAAAACCTCAAATTAGGATTTCTGGATTAGGTGCATGAGATGTAACCTGACAGTTTTCCCATTGAGATTTATACCAAAATGGAGACCGCCTTATCTCATCTTGAATTCAAGTCTCTGTGTCCTCTTCATCTTCTGACCTAATAAGTTTTCAAATCATTTTTACCATTGGAAGTTGTCCAGTTTTTTCTTTGGTTTGATTAGGGCCAACTGGATAATACAAACATCATTCCCATTCACACCATTCCTGTGAAAACACATGCTTCCTTCTTATCCTCATCTTTCTCTGGCATTATTATTTGTCACTAAAGAAAGCTTAAATACCAAAGAAGTCTCACCAAGTGTATCAGCCTCCTGAGCTCTAGGCTTTTTATTTCTGAATGGCCTGTTCGGAAACTCCTCTCCAATGTTCACCTCTGCTGATTCTCGTCTCACAGAATCATTTTCTAGATTCTTGTACTTGTCTAGTACTGGCCTCCAGGGAATATCCAAACCTTGTTTCCAATCAAATCATCTGCATCTTTGCCTGCCCGCTCAGTATAAAGAGGGGTTCTAATCTTCCAAGGGCTTTCCTCAAGGTAAATTTGATCTGGTGGCTCTGGTAGAATACTGTGTAAGCCACAACTTCCCTTCCAATTATATGGACAGCCCATAGAGATGCTCTTGTGTCCAAGGGACTTAGTTTAGCCATTTGAACCCTTCCAACCAAGACCTTCTTTCTACCACAATCTAAAGGGTTCTATAATTTGAGCTTGCCGCTTAAGCAAATCTATTTGAAAAGTCTAAGAGCAAGGAAATTGCTCTGTCTTTCTGGCCTCCGGCCTCCACCAGGCCTGCTCCCACATGGAGATTGCAAACTGAAAAGTGCACAACAGCCAAGAATCTCTCTTCTACATGGATCAGGCAGGCATTCCCATTTCTTTCTCAGCTTGTGTGAAAATATTCAGACACTAAAAGTATCTTTGATTGTCTCTGAACCCCCTGTGAGCTAAAAATCTTACAAAGGATACTGACAGAGCACATAAAAATTACAAAGGAAGCAAATGTTGGCCTGGTATTAGCAAACTAAATTTTTGTTTCAGAAGCTCATTCTGAGCTATTAAGACATGTTTAATTATATCATTGATATTTTAACTTTCTGGACCAGAATGCAACTAATGGGTCTTTAGTGGATGTACCCTGTTTGCAGCCTGACTTTGAAATAAATGTTATGGGGAAATAACCATAGAATTTGATTTAACAGCTCATTGGCTATTTGCCTTTAATTGTATATTTCTAGTGGAAATACATGAATCCACTACACACTATTTAATCTAGAACTTTTAGATCAGTAAACTAATTTATCTTTGAAATTCCTTTGATATGTTGCCAGGACCAATTGCCAGCTACTTATCGCCACACATTGTATAATAAAGGCTTATGAGGCACTAGATAACAAATGTAACTTTGTGAGGGGAAATGACACTCTAAAGAAAGTCAAAAAATGAAACTTTTAATTGACGTGAAGACTGTTCTCTTAACAAATGGACCCCTCACTGTAATGTAAGTGATAATGTAGATTTCTTTCATTGTAGTACAAATTGTTACTGTTGCCTAATGGCACATTGATTTAAGATTCACTGTAACTACAGAAGATCATAAAGAGAGCTTATCACCTACAATAAATTCTTGGGTCCTCGAGAGGCTACACAGTGAGTTATGAAAGTTCTTGCTTTAGTTGTAGGGGCCTGGGTTCAGATCCTTGCTCCATGGCCTACTCTCAGAAAGCTATGTGACCTTAGTCATTACTCTGAGCCTCAGTTTTCTCTACTATAAAATGAGAGTAATGACTTGTATATAGCTTACAGGATTTTTGAAAGGAGTAAATGAGAAAATGTAAGGTTTCTGGCACATATGCTAACAAGATCTCAAAAAATGATGGCTTGAAATAAGTATAATATATGCCAGCTAATTTGCCTACTTTCCAGTGGACTAATTTATTTACCTGTCAGTGAAGATGGTTGCATTGGTTATTTCAATATACTCAAAGGATATAGTACAGTTCTTTTTCAATAGTGTATTCCAGGGTTTGGAATCTGGGCATGGGAACATGCAAATTATAACAGGTTTGAATAATTAATAGTGACATGGTTCTGGGGGGGATCCTTCAAAGCTGCCTCTTGAATATAAAATCAGTTTATGTGCATATGTATCCTGTATAAATGAGTCATGATGGTGAGAATTGACATTATTCTCCAGCTATGCAGTGGGCCATGTTTCTGCATGCTATTCCCAGATTTAGAAACCTTCCAGACAGCACATTGACCAACAAGTTCACTGGCCTTTCTCATAGCATAGGACAAGAGAAATAAGATATTAAAATAGAGATTTGTACCCTTCTAAGGTCCGGGATCCAGAAGGCTGTGGAAGAAATATTTGGGCCATCACTCTTCAGTTTCCACTTATATCAAATGCATCTAATGAAAAGTAATATGACAACCAGTTAAAGTTTCTAAATTTTAGAAAAAAATCTTTTTATTTGCTCACACAACAAAGATCAGTAAATACAAGCTAAATCCCAGCTATTCCAATTCTGGAAAAAATAGTATGCTATAACATGATTTTTCAGAAATATAAAATGTACCTAGGCAACTATGACAACATATATGATTAATTAATACTTAAATATTAAAAACTTACTACATGTTTTTGAGTGTTATTTTATCCTAAGTAGTATTTTTTTCTATGTTTAAACTAAATAAGAACCCAAAATTCTGAAACCAGTATTCTTTTAACCATAAAATTTTCTTTCCATTAATTAATGCAGTTTTCCTCTCAGTCTTCATTTCTTGTTTCATTTTTTTCTCCAGTTGTTTTGCATGTATGAACATATAAATAGTGTCATGTTAAATAAAATGAAAGCAAGAGATAAGAAAAGGAGCCAATGGAGAATTCAAGTAAACATAAATATGAATACTCTACTTTTCCCAAGCCCAGATTCTAAACTGCTTTTTTTTAACCTGATGACTTTTTGAATTAAGCATTCTATTTGTAACTATTTGCTGGAGAAAAAAATTTTTTTAAGTGCTCCATTAGGAATTCCTGCCAAGGAGAGATATAGCTTGGCCATGCTTGTAGTGGTTAGCCAGACCAGGTAAGTGGCAGGAAGAAAGAGGTACCCACACCCTTTTTCTGTGTCTTCCTGTGAGAGAGACACGAAGCAGCTGTTCTCTGCCAAATGGAGCGTAAGTCTACCAGCAGCAGACTGTGAACCAGCTCTGGGAGGAAATGAGGCAGCTGCCACTGGGATTGCCTTCTAGAACAGTTTGGTTGCTTGCACAGAACCACTAGACAGTAGCTTACTACATTTATTTCAAATGTTTGATAGAGTTATAAAATCCTTAAGGAATTCTTAGAGAATAATTTTTGACTCAAGAAATATTTGGGAGAACTGAATTTTACTTCAATTTGAAGAATCCAGTAGTTGGATTTGTGGAGAAAAAAAGACCTCTATAGGTTGAGATGGAAGTTAAGATATATATAGGGAATAATGGTGCATTGGTGGAAAAATTAGTAAATAACAAATATGATTTTTAAAATAATGTGATAGTCTATACTTGTTGTAATAATCAAGGTGGGTTGCTGAAGATCATGGATCAGGAAAGATACTTTCTCGTTCTTACTATATTGCAGACCCTGTTCCATGCGCACACACATCCACACACATTATATATAATTTAATCCTTGCTACAGTCCTATAAAGTAGATATTGCTAATCTCTATTTTACTGATAAAGATACTCAAACTTAGAGAGGTTAAGTAAACTGCCCTAGGTTGCATAGCTAACCTGTGATGGAGTTAAGATTCAACCCCAGGTAATCAGTTTCAGAGAGTACTTTCAACCACAACCTTATAGTGCTCTGAAAGGAAGTGCTGGAAGGAACATTAAGTATGATTTTTCTGTCATTGAACTCAGTTTAGTGTAAGGGAATGAGCGGGAAATTTGTCTAGGAAACCAGAGGAGTCTTGATAAAAGTAACCTTGTGCAAGTGAAATCTGTTTCCTGCCATGTAAAATGGTATAAAATGAAGGTAGAACTGTTTTTAACATTCTTCAATGCTGTGCACATAGAAACTATACTACTTGGCACAAATGATCAAAAATAATTAAAATAAGACTAGAGGAGTCACTAGCCTAGTACCTTCTCAGGATACACACTTTCTAGCACCTTCTCCCCTCATCATACATGCTTATGTTTACAATATGCATTTGGTATGCACTTCCTCTACCCAAATATGTGTTGGAGTCATGGGAACCCTCAAGGGACATTGGTGTTAGAGTTTTGTTCTTACAATTGACAGATAACGAGGAGGAAGAGATGAGATTAGAAAATAATTATAACAGCTTTAAATAATCTGAGAATATCTTTACAGAATGAAGAAAATATTTTGCTTAACTTCTGTATTTCTGCATCTATTTGGAGACCTTGATCATCAATAATTCAATTTATTATGTACCAGGCAGTGTACTGAGTGAGCATTGCCCTCCTAGAATTTGCTACAGAGGAGAAGACAGAGATGTTAACCAATAAATATGTTCTGAGTGTTATAGGCCTGTAAAAGGTACAGTGGAGACCAATGGAAAGAAGCAATCATTTTTGCCCTGGAGAAAAAAATAATGTGTGGAGTAAGGCTGTCAGAGGGTGTAATTGGGGAAATAACAGTTCAAGGATGAAGAAGAGTAGGAAAGGCAATGTGGGAAAGGACATTCTGTCCAAAGGCACAGCACAGAGTCACATCATGGGTGATTTGAAGGACCACAGAATGAATGAGAGGAAAACCATAAAAGAGGAAGTTGGAAACATAATAATTTGCCAGAAAACCAAAAGCCTTGATTGCATGGCAGAGGGGTTTTGGACTTCTCTCTTAGGCCTTGAGGAGTCATTGGGATTTTAAGCAGTAAAGTATCTTGGTCCAATGTGTGTTTTGGGAAGGTCACAATGACCTTTGCTCTCACAAAAGCAGCAAGATTACCAGTTCTATTTAAACCTATGAAAATGATTTAAGTTTCTTAGATAAAAGATAGGATAATATAACATTATTTTATCTTTTAACAGTGAGAAATTATTCTAGATTTTTAAAGCAATTTGTATAAGAAGTTATAGTTGTTCTTGATATTTTTTTCAATTACACACTTCATAAAAAAGAACAAAATTTTTTCAAAAATATTTTTATCTTTCAAACAGTATGAAAGCCTCTCAGAAATTTCCAGAGCTCTTCTAGCTCTCTCTCACAGGTTATATTTAGCTCAGCTATAGACCTTGACCTTTTCAATAGACTGCACAATATGATGCACTAATCAGAACATTCCTTACGAGACTTAAATGGGGATGACTCCGACCCCAGCCTTGTCCACATGCATACAAACACACACACACACACACACACACACACACACACACACACACACACACACTCATTCATGTATTGGAGTATTTTGTAAAACAGCTATTAAGTTGATCCAGGAAAATACAAATGTTTTGTAACTTTGCTAACAATATAGGTTTTAAATAGGGTTTATTTCTTTGAGCTTAGGGAAGCATAGATTTGCATTTTCTTTCTTTCTTTCTTAAGAAAATTGTTTTTCTGTTTGTATAATATTAGCATAATTCTAGTTGCTATAAATCTTAACTTGAATAGCTCTCCCTTTGGTTCTATTTCTTAGATATGGTTTGGTTTACAAACAGGAACTATATGAATGACTTGCATGCAAGTGTATAGAGTTCTTCTTAAGAATGTGAACCCTCCCCTCCTTTTGGTACTCGCCCTCACCCACTTTGCTGTACCAGCTCCTCTGGGTTGATTTTGCTCAGGGAGACCTCTGTCATGTTGTTAAAGTACTTTTAATGCAGAATCAAGTTTTTTTTACAAATGCCTCACTATGTTGTTTATTAATGTAGTGTTAATACTAATTATAGTGTTCATGACAAAGTGAGAGACCACACATGCCCTCCTGACCCTTGACAACACAACTACTCAAAAATTAATCTAAACTATCCTATTCACAATTCTATTTAAAATAAACATGATTATCAGAAGTAAAAATAAAGGAAAACAATAATCAGAGGATATGCTGGATAGTTCTCCCAGGGAGGAGTATGAGAACAGGAAGAAAGACCCCTTTTGAAGCACATCAATCTCCATACAAAGATTATAGCAGCTTGGCCAGCGGGCCATTCACTTATTTCATAGTGTGCTCTGCTTATCAGCCACCTTCTGCTCTCTAGAACACTAGTTTCACAGCCTAGAGCCTCTTGCCTGCTTCTGTGGAGTACTACCTACCATAAGCTTTGTCACCCTTATTTAGGGAGGTGGTTGTATGTGGAGATTAAGAATGTGGTCTCTGCCACTAGTCTGGCTGGGTTAGAATCAAGCTTCAGCACTTACAAGCTATATGCTTTGAGTATGTTACTTAACCTTTTTGTGCCTCAGTTTTCTAATTTATAAAGCCCTACCTAGATAGGCCATAGGGCTTAAAGTAGTCCACAGCAACATTGGAGAGTTATCAGTCAGCAACCAAAGAAACAAGACGTGAACCAAGTAAACGAGATGAGGGAGAATAAACACTAGCAAGAATAGGGCACAGTAGCAAGGGTCAAACAGATATCAGCACCACGAACAGCTCCAAGCAAGCAGGGCAGCATGACGTTTCCAATAAGGAATGGTTAGCCTTCTGACTCAGTACTGTAGCAATTGCCTCTTAATTAATTGTGATTCACCAGAGTGTCACCCTGTCCATGGTTGGGCTGCTTGAGATCTGACTGAGATATTGCTGAGGGACCTGTGAGGAGGATTTAGGTTTCCTAGCAGTAGAACAGGAATAGAAAAGCATCTTTCTCTCCTCAGAAAAATTATCTTTGGGATTCACTCTTGCTTTTGAATTAAGCGATAGAGGTCTGTGAATCAGGGTTGGAATTTAAAAGGAATAAATTCAGTTCTTGGCTATTTCTAAGAAAGTGCATGTATTACCTGTAATTAATTTATGTTATGAAATACACATATGTAGATTTTATAATTGAAATATTTTAAGTGCAATAGGTTTTTAATTGTGCTAATTGTGATGTAATGACTCCAATGAAGAAAATTGCTATCTCCTAGTTTTCCTTCTTTTATCTAGATTTTTATGATCTGGAAATATAAAGCACAAATTAAGCCTGTGGGTTCATATCTTTGTTCTACCTTTTATTAGCTGTGTGACTTGGGCATGCTGTTTAATTCTCTCTATGTAGTCAGTGTTCCCTCTTTAAATGAGGATATGAATGGTGCATATTTTAATTATTATTTTGAAGATTGAATGGGTTAATCTCCATATAGGACTTTTGGCCTCATTAAATGTTGATCTATGTTATGAGTTTGGTTATTTAGATATTAGATTTCTTTATTGTAAGGTACTACTCCACATTTTCAACTCAGTTTGCAGCTTTCTAACATATTATTTCAATTCTTAATCTAAAATAAGAATCCAGGTCTTGTTTTATAGATGTTTTTGCAACATTCTAGCCATGAGAAGCAATATTTCACATTCTTAGAGTTTATACCTCCTGAAATGAAACCAGAGTTTGGCCTTCAGATTAATAACTCAAGGCAGAAGGCAGCCCACACAAACTGTGCTGTAAGACACAAAAATATGCTCTTCTCTGCTTCTTTGCCACCTTTCTATCTATTTTGATAACAAGTTATGAAGGACTCAAGATTCACAACTTAGATAGATTTCAGTCTTTTTGTTGTCCAAAATGGGGGAAAGGAATGATTTGAGATCAGATGCTACTTCTCTAATCTCTGAGCACCTTACAGAAAAATTTTAACCCTAACTCTCCTGGTTGGATAAAAAAACTGCCTGTATGCCCAGTAAATTTAGGAATATAAATCTAAAATGCTAGTGGTTTAAAGTCACCTTGTTTCCATCTCTTCTTTTAGTTTAACTTTTTCTTTTTCTGTGCCTTACTGATCTGCATCACGTTTCTCATGAGCTTTAAGGCAGTTTACAAATTAAAACCACAGAATATTAAGATCATTTTACACCGTACAAATAAGCAAGTCTCCTTTGTTGCCATACTAACATCTCAGCTGTTATTGCCATTTTATGGTGAGAAGTAAACACTGAACTTAATTATTCCAGGCTTGCAGAATCTTCTTTTCCCAATAACTAGTTTCTGGTTAGAGGGTCAAGTGTTGACTGTGTGAATGTGAATTATTGTGGATCATGGATTTAATCTGTCTTATTTGGTCTCCCAGGATTTACGTATGATGTCTCTGTCCCAGACTTTTTTCTATACGATACCCAGGATTCCTCTTGATATTAATATTTCTGGCTGATGATAGTTCATCAGCAGCTATCATTTATTGGGTGATTATTATGTGCCAAGCATTATACTAAACATTTCACATGCAATACCTTATTTGATTCTCTCAACAAACCTACAGTGTGGGTAGAGAGATTAAGTAACCTGGCCAAAGTTGCAGGATTTACACGTCTCCCTTAAAACCTGTGACCATACCCCTATGCTATGGGATTTATTGTCTCTGCTTTAACTGATTGATGTTCAGAGGCCTAAGTTAGGGTCATAGATTCTCATCATATCCAAGACGCAGTAATTCTTCATGTAGTGATACCACTTTTAGAAAATCTTTCCCTGCATTATAAAATATGCCAGTAAAATAGGTTAATAGCAAGCAGTAGGAACTTATGACCGTCAATTCTGTTTCATTCAACAAATATTTATTGACGGCCTATGTTGTGTTAGATATAAAACTGGTTATTGCAAAGAATACAAAGATATTTGAATAATATAATGAACTCATCTAGATACCTCATAGAATCTCATCATCTATATAAAAGCTAAGTTTTTATATGAGAAAATTGCACATAAAGAAATGTGTTCTCCTGAATGTCTTTCCATAGGTTCTCTTCTTGGTAATACCTTATGACCAAAGCAGTCAGATGTGAGTACCCAGTTTGCTTCAGAAGGTAGCTGAGGATAGGAAGGTTGTTCTTAAAATAACAGAATATTAATGGCCTCTCTGGTTCTGAAGCCTAGGAGGGCCATGCCATAATGCTCACTTTGCCTCTGTGTAAGAGGAAAGTATGCCTAGATTTCCATAGGATTGAGACTGGGGAGGAGAGTGCCATCTTCCTTTCAGTGATGGAGTACAGGCTTGAGTGTTGGCTGTGTGTATTACTCATGCTCATTGCTCCCATTAGCAATGACTCTTCACTAGTGATAATGACGTATAAACTAAAGGAAGTCAGTGATGGAATCTTGTGAACCTGGAAAATTAAATAATATTGTACAGCCTGAATTGACCTAGAGTCATTTTACAAATGGCTTAATTTATTAATAGAAAATACTATTAATGAGTTAAAATTATAGTTGACCAGTAGACTTCAGTAAAATAAAACTAAGTCTTTGAAATCACCTATGTGTTCAAATGTAAGGGGCAGATTTATTGAGAACATTAAGTCCTGTGGAGATAACCTTATTCAATGCCGTGGTTCTAACAAAAACAAAAACAAAACAAACAAACAAACAAAAAAACAAAAAAAACGATCCAATCAAAAAATGGCCAGAGGACCTGAACAGACACTTCTCCCTAGAGGATATACAAATGACCAACAAATATATGAAAAGTTGCTCAACATCACTAGCTATTAGGGAAATGCAAGTCAAAACCACAATGAGATACCATCTTACACCTGTTAGAATAGCTGTAATCAGCAGAACAAGTAATAAATGTTGGAGATGCGGAGAAAAAGGAAACCTCATACACTGCTGGTGGGACTGCATATTGGAAAACAGTATGGAGGTTTCTCAAAAAACTAAGAATTGATCTATTATGTGATCCAGCTATTTCTCTGCTGGGTATTTACTCCAAAGACTTGAAAACCCATATCCAAAAAGATATTTGCACACTGATGTTCATAGCAGCACTATTCACAGTGGCCAGGATATGGAAGCAACCGAAGTGTCCTAGGATAGATGACTGGATAAAGAAGCTGTGGTACATGTTGAAATATTACTCAGCCATAAGAAGAGATGAAATACTGCCATTTGCGACAACATGGATGGAACTCGAGATAATCATGCTAAGTGAAATAAGCCAGACAGAAAAAGTTGAAAATCATATGATATTGCTTATATGTGAAATATAAACCTAAAAGCAACAAATGAACAGGACAAATGAACAGAGACTCAGGGACATGGACAATGGACTAGTGGTTACCAGAGGGTAAGGGGTAGAGGAGGAGGGGAGAGGTAGACAGGGCAAAGGGAGTCAAATATAAGGGAGTAGGGGGAGGGTAAAGTGGGTAAAGGGGATCAAATATATGGTAGCTGAAGGAAATTGGACTTCGGGTGGTAATTACACAATAGAATATATAGATGTCAAATGATAATATACACCTGAAAACTATATAATTTTATTAACGAATGTTACCCCAGTAAACTTAATTTAAAAATGCTGTGGCTCATAGATATTTTGAACGAAACTAATGCCCTCAAGAAAATCATATTTTTAAGCCTACCTCCTGTTCAGAAAGCCCTATTTTAAATAATACATTTTAGAGACTAATGCATAAAATGACATGTTGTTGTTTACCTGGGCATTCTTTAAAAAGCTGTATTTAAGGATAAGGACTAAATTGCCCTATTAGATAAATTGATCCAACTTGTCCAAAACAGGTTTGTTCAGTAGATTTGAGAGGGAAGTAAAGAGAGGAGAGAGAAGGAACTGACAGAAAATAGAGGAGAAGTAAAAGTTGTCTCAATGTTTAAAATGGGAAAACACTAATTTAAAATACAGATTACTTATTGCTTGGATCTTTATTGAAGGCCATTCAGCAAATGCATTACTTTGTCTGTTGCATAGCAGTTATCCTCTTTTTGTTTCTCAAATTTCTGTATGCTTGCTAAGTGACACCACACTTTATCTTCCTGGCTGTATATAATTTCCAACAATCTTGCCATATGACCTGTCACTCCAAAGGATGATTTCTAGGGCAAGTGTAGTCATGGATATGTCTCATTTTACATCTCAATTTGTTAGAAAATATGATAATAAGTGGCTTTTGTATGAGAACTAGGTCTGTAGAGGTATGGGAGACTTTGTTTATTTTTTAATCTTCTCTTTTAGCAGCCTTTATATTATTAGTCAACAGATATTCTAGGCTCCCATTCTGGGGCAACCACTGATATGAGTGTGACTATTTGTGATCTTTTGTGGCAGGGCCAATAAGCATTTTATACTATTAAGGCCCAGCGCCATCTATTCACCAGACAAAATAAGCATTTCACTCAAAGAGCCAAACAGAGGAAGGAATTGGCAAGTCAGCTCTAATCAGTTTTGTGACTCAGAACCCACCTTCTCTCTACACTTATTGCTTATCCTCAGCTTTCATATCTGGAAGTGCAAACACCCTGACTGCCCATGACAAGTCATTTTATGGAATCTTATGAATCTATGAAATCATGTTTAGAAAGTGAGTTGTGAATAATAAATATTTATACAAGGGCTTCCAGGATTCCTTTTTAATATTTAGAAGGAAAAATGATGGGTTTTCAAGTAAGATCCAAAGATTACTCATATTATTAAATCTGAGATGTGTAGATAGGGCCACAACATGGGCCTCAAGCCTTGTCCTGATCTCTTTCACAGTAATCAGTTGATACCTCTCTACATATATCTTTCTTCCCCAATAATGACACAGAGGCAGTTGTGCATCGTATTTCATAAGAATTAATTACTATTTTTTAAGGTGAAAAATTTTGAGGAAATACTACATGTGATTGACCCAAGTCCTCTCTGTGCCATTTATTTCTTTGTTTATACAAGCACCAAGAAAAACATTTATTTTTCTCTTAAATGCAATTCTCTGTTTAATAACTATGTTGCATGAGGTACTTCACAAGGAAAAAAATGTTATATCCTTTCAATTGAAACTGAAAATTCTCCTTGACCTTCTGTTAGGGTTTCTTTTCTTCAAGTAAGGTGCTTGTGGTTCATCCTTCACACTCTTTTGTGCCAATCTTCCCCAATAATTGTAATTCTTGACAAACTTGGTTTTGTTTTCATAGTTTCTTCCCAGACCACTATATACAGGTGCTCCTCAACTTCCAATGGTGTTACATCATGATAAACCAAAATGAAATGAAAATATCATAACTTGAAAATGCATTTAATACGCCTAACCTACCAACCATCAAAGCTTAGCCTAGCTGGATTATACTGAATGCACATCACTTTCATACCATCACAAAATTAAAAAATCATTAAATCGATTGTTGTAAGTTGAGTACTATGTATCTTCTATATTTTGAATACAAAATAGAGTCCACTTTAAGTAAAACTACTTTTTTAGGTGGCACAGTCTTTCATTTAACATTCATGAAAGCAGCGTTTCCAATGTGATTTCTAGTGATTGAGAGACTGTGCACATTTTAGAAGACTCTATTTCCTTTACCAATGAGTTGAACAACTTCTCAATAATTATATCCAAAGGAACACATGTGCAATAGAGCCATGTTTAGTCATAACCAGCATTTTAGACCCTCAAAATAAATTAGTCACTCTTATGAGAAGCCACTGAATTGAGGAATCTTCTTCAGAAGGGCCAGTGCTGCTTTCACTTTGCCTAGGTTATACTCACATTGTGTCAGATGTGGGATTTTATATTCTTCTTTTTGAAGAAGAATATAAAAGTATCTAAAGCTGGTGCGTCAGCCCATCTGTGGAATCAAATGAGGACCTTGACAAGTTTCAGGGTCAAACCAACAGACAACTAGGACAAAATCATCCCTCTGGTCACAAAGCTATGTTTGTTTGTTCCTCTTTTGGGAAGGTTCTGGAATCCTTTTAAACAGTATAAGAAACCTGTTTTGTCAGAATGCCACCTGTAATGAAGAAAGTGACTGGGGCTGGTGGTGACAGAAGGGGGCTCCTTTCTTTTTACTTTGTGTCATGAAGACGTCTCCAAAGACCCAATGCAGCCTTCTTCATGCTCCTGTGGATCCCCGCCTCATTCTGTAAAGGACATGCCTGTAGTACAGACAGAGGAGCCCTGCTGCTGAACTAATGGTCATGCCAGCTGTATTGTATATGGATCTTCCCACCTCTCTCAGACCTGAGATACTTTTCCTCCCATCTCTCTGAGCCATGGATCTAAATGCATGTCTGCTGCCTTCTCAGATATGTCTCTGGATACCAAAGATGTAGGTACTATAGGTTCTATAGGTTCAAAGATGTTAGATATGGAAGGGCCTGAGTCTAATATCCTTGTTTAAATTACTCTTCTCATCTACGGCCATGCCACCCTGAATAAGCCTGATTCCATCTGATCTCAGAAGCTAAGCAGAGTCGGGCCTGGTTAGTACTTGGATGGAAGACCACGTAGGAAGACCAGGTGCTGTAGGTGTAAAAAATAAAAAAATAAGGGATTGTAAGTTGAAAAGGTCCTTGCAATCTGTGAGGTCAACTAAGGGTTGCCTTGCCTAAAAATAAACAAACAAACAAACAAATAAATAAATAATATATTTTAAAAATAGTCAATTACCCTTCTCTTCAATCCCCACACCCCTCCTATAGGCCCTCAAGAACCCTGGAGACAAAGAGCTTCTAAAATAATTTTTAATAGATGTGTACCTGAGAGTCACCTGGGGAGAATTTTCAAATTCAAGCTCCATAGAGAATAACTTGGTAGATGCAAGCTGGAGCTCCCAAGGTGATTCTGACATGCTGTTCTGGTTAAGCATCTAATACCATGTGGCACTCTTCCTTTTGTACTATAGGTACTTGTGTTTTGCTCATCTCCCTCACTAAAGTGTGAGCTCCTTAGGAAGGACCATGTCCTATTTTTCTTTGGATCTTATTACTTATCTTATGGTAGATGCTCAGTATTTGTAGAAGGGACAGGAAGTTCTTAAGCTGAAAAAGCCAAGCATGATTGCAGCTTATATTACATCCTAAAAATCATACTGCTCATCTGGCAGCTTTTCTGTTCCTTATTAGTTGTCTTGATCTTTTTATCACACATGACATGGTGCAAATTCTTGTCTCAAAAAAAAAAATCCACTAGTGGTACCCTCCCAGAGGCCAGAGAAATCAAAATTCCTCTTCTAAAGCATTACAAATTAATGACTAAACTTTTCAATCAGTTCCTTAGATTGCTGCTAAATTTCCCATGACTCTGTTCTTTGGTATGTAAAATAACATGATGTTACTAAAAATCTAGTGGGCTTTTTTTTATTTATGTGAATTAATTGGGAAAGAAGTTTTATATTGGCTGAATATTGAAGCATATATAGAGCATATGGGAAACTAACAGGATAACAAATGTATTTTAACAAAAAATAATCCTCCTAAGAATTAATAGATTTGGTGATTATTCTTCATTAGAGGATTCAAGGCTTCCATTGACATATTTTTATTAAATTATGTTTTTCAATTTGTCTTTTGTGTTGTGTTTCTGGATAGATGACCACCTTTAGACAATATAGTAATTGAAGTATAGAGAATCAGAAGATGAAGTCTCCCTGTGTCCTTGCCTTCTTCCCTTGGGCCATGGTATCTCTTATATTAATTTCTAGTGTAGTGCTCATGACATTGTACTATAGGTATTTGTTTTTTATGAATGTTTCTTCTACTAGACTTCAGGCAACATAAGGGCAAAGAAATATCTTATCCATTTTTGTATCACCAGTATCTAGCCAATACTCAATAAATACATTTAGATGAATGAATAACATTCGATCTGCAAAATTAAGTAGTCTTACATTTATAGCAAAGGTAGAAAAAAATGCACATGACATAATTTTTCATTCAATGACCTCTTAATAACAACAGTTGTAAATATGGTATTCATAGAGATAACTAACATTTATTGCAAATTTATTATGTGCTAGGCACATGATTACTTTCAGCTATTATGTCATTTAATTCTGACAGCAAGTCCTATAAGGTATATGCTATTGTTTCCCCTGTGTCCATGATACAAAGCAGTCTCAGTAAAATTGAGTAACTTGCCCCAGGTCACATGGCCTATAAACAGCGAAAATAAGATTCAAACACAACTCTGTTTGATGCTAGAAACTTTCTTCTCAACCACTGTGCTATACTGTCCTTCCACCACTGCTGCTACTCAATTTTCCTAATTATCTTCAAGGATAATCTTAAGACAAACACATGAGAATCATAAATATTTACTATAATAGAGACATGCCTCATTGTGTTTTGGAGCACCAGAGTCTTATATGTTAATTTCTCCAAAATCTGTTTTCTCTTTCATATTTAAAGTGCTGTCTGAAATTAAATTAGAATATTTCTTTGTTGCAAAAGCTGTACTTTCCAACAGCCATTGAAAAATTGTGGGATGGGTAAAATTTATTATTACAGAGTAAACACTATCAATTTTGAATGATTGATTGATTGATCGAATGAAACCTTTCTATTTCCCTATTTTGCCTGTTCTTGTCAGTCCTACCATATGCTCATCAGCATTGGTCATCAGCATTGCTTACACCCCTCATGGTGGCACAGATAAAGACAGATAATGCATCAGCCTTTCCTTGGGTGACTTCTATTTGCAAGAATGTTTCTCTCAAAAGGATGACGGTAATTTCAGGAGCTCAAATGGCTATGTTCTCAGTGACACCACTGTCTACTCAGCCAATGTTAGGTAGACCAGGATTTAAATCAGAACTTGGACTTAGTAAAATCATTTGCATTTCCTATTATGTCACAAGCCAAAAAAAAAAAAAAGAGCAGTTTTCTTGAACTTCAGTCTCCTTGATAGCAAGGAGTACCTGTCCTTGTTTATATTAGAACGGATGCCTAACAGTGACATTATCTCTATAATCATCAATTTTCACCAATAGAAGTATTTCTAACAAACTCTATGCTACTTTCTTATGAACTCATATATGTAAATATGCATCCTACATAGATAATTCCACTTTTCCTTCTAATAATTATTCTGGAATACTAGCTGTTCTTATCTTGTAAAGAATCGGACATTTTCACATTGCTCACACTTCCTGATGTTAGTGTTCACCTGATAAAAACAGCTCTTTTGGAGAACCTAGCATATGTGAATAAGAGTAGCATCTGAGTTAAAATGTTAATTTGATTTTACTTTGCACTCTGCTTCAAATTATGTTACCTAAGTATTAAAAAGCCTCTTACAAATTCTTTCAGCAACTTCACCCTAAAGTTTATAATGTCCTTTCTTCTCAGTTTTACATGATGCCCTGAGACTGTATAATAAAAAGGCTATGAAAAAATTCAGAACTTGTCATTTTATCCAGTCAAGAGACCATAAATGATTCTCCATTAAACCATATTCTTTCCTCTGTTTTTCAATTTTCGATCAATGGCAAAAGATGAAGTGTGGAATGAAGTTCTGTTTCAGCACAAATCAGAGAATCTTCCATTTGGACAAAGCCTTGAAGCTCTTCCATTCTCCATCCTTTGCCTTCTTACGGTGCAGCCATCTCATCTCTGAAGCCCTTCATAAGTGGTTCTCAAGCATTTTCTTGAGCACAGTTAGTGAAAAGAAGCTCACTTCTTTGAAGAAAGCCAAATCCACTGATGGGTGGCTCAAGTTATAAGAAAAATGCTCTGTGAATAGAGACAAAAATCTGCTTCCCTGTTATTTCCACCAGTTAACCTGAATTCTGCCTTCATAAGAAACACCACATGTATTTCATCTTTTTTCCCCTCTGGCAACCCTGTAGGCATTTGCAGACAGTGAAGTCTCTTCCAGGCTAAACATTCTCCCATTCTCATTCCTCCCTCAGAAGAACGGTATTCGGTATATTCACCATCCTGATGAGTCTCTGGATGCACTATTTTGGTAAAAATATTTTTTAAGTCATACTTTTTTCTTATTTAAAGAAATCTAACAATATGCAATATGTAAAGTAGAATATAAAAACCTTCTAAAATCTTAAAACTCCCTTCCCAACACATAACCCTGAGACTTTTTTTTTTTAAATATCTTTCTGTCTGTCAATCTGTCTTAAACTACAAATTTTAACTGGGTAATTCTGTTTCCTTCAAGAGATGTACCATTTGAGTTTTAAAAAAACAAATTTGCCAAATCAGAAAGTATGGTGATGTTTTTAAAGATTTTCCTCACAAATTTGAACCTATATTTTGTTACAAAAAAAAAGTTTAAAAAATAATATATAACCATAGGCTCATCTATGGTTCACCTTTTGGAAATCTAGCTTTGGAAGCAAGGGAGAAATGTGGGTGTCGGTTTGGTAAATGATCAAGTCTGTTTCAGTTCAAAAGAAGTAATATTCATCTGGAGAAGGGGAAGAATTCTATAGCTTTATTAATGTAATTGAGGTGCAAAAATCAAGCTGTTTGGGGAGATTTTCTTCAAACATGGAATATTTATGAATATTTATGATGTTGTCCAACAATTTTTGTATACGCCAGTGTCATAGAACTACATATTTTGTCTCTCCTTGTAAAATGTGATCTACTGTGTTTTATTTCTGCTTGATAATTTTTTCAAAAGAGCAGAAATGATTCTTAGTACTCTACTAATTAGCTACCTCATAATAGCACATATTTCCTAATAGTGCTCTGCTTTTTACGGTTAATGTTGTATAGGGATTAAACTAGATCAGTGTTTTCCTAAGTCTGGAACTTCACTACTGGTGTTACAGGAGATGATTTTAGGTGTTAGGGACCACACAGAATAACACATCATAAATGATAAAGGTATTTCTTCTTCAATTATCTTTCAGTTCTGTTAATTAAAAGAACTAAGTCTCATATTGATCTCTAACATTAACCAGTTTCCTTTTAAGTAGAAAGAGTAGGTTTTTTCAGGCACAGCTTTTGACCGTAAGATTTAGCTAGAATTAGTTTTTTTTTTTCATTGTATTTTCATTAACAGTTACCTTACTTATAGCAATTGGTATTTGTTTTCTTTTAAAAGTAGTATAGATTTTTAAAATCAATTGATTTAGGGAAGAAAAGTGAATTCATTTAAAGAAAAATATTAAGGAATAATGTGCAGGTGGTATTTGACTATTAAATTATATATGGATGAATTTAGGAAACTGAGATGTAAAGCAAATACCAACTAGTATGAGATGATTTTTTCATGTAAGTGTTTGCTCCCTTTGGAATTTTTTTGGGCATATTACCGTTTTAGTCATTTTTCAATAAGCTCTTTTCAGCAGCCCTTCCTGATAAAAAGGTGATTAGGTTCCAGGTTAACATTCCTCTTCTTTCTCAATACCATCATTTATTCTGGTCACAGTACTTTGCATTGCACAACTGCATGCTGCATGTTCCTCTTCTTTTTAAAGTTCCCCCATTAAGCTTTCTCCTTTGTCTTTGTTAATATGGAATAATATTTCACTTTAATTTCTGTGTCAGTATGAATGACATCCATCCACAAAGGAGCATAAATTTGAAGAGGCAGGGAATTCAATTATTGTAATTTGGAATAAAAGATTTTTGTATTGCAGCTTGAAAATATTTACTGTTAATTCAGATATCTTGTGTCCAAAGCAATACAAGTGGACTCAAAAATATATGACTATGAAAAACTCCAGCAAAATTAAGAAATTGAGGAAGATTAAGAAATTGTAGAAGTTCCCAATAATCTAAAAATCATACTAAGTGAGTTTTCCAATTATATTCACCACTAAAAATTGTCGACCAAGGAAAAGTCCAACTAAGAGAAATGGCTTAATTATCTACTCAGAACACCATGGCTTCATCTGAAAAGAAACAAGTCATATCGTCCCATTACCATGCATTCTCATACACTAAGTTTCATTAGGGAGCAGAGACAAGGACAGGAACAAGCTGTGCTGTTTAAGGAATACAAAAGTCTTACAATATCATTAATGGATTATTAACTTTCACAAAATTAGAATGGCATAAAGTACACTTAACATACAGTTATACTGAAAACATAACTATCATTTTTCTATTCAGAAAAATCCCTTAAAGGACTTTATATTTTTAAAGTAGTGCTTTGACAAATTCTAAACCTATGAAAAACTGCTCAAAGCACATAGTAGCTTTCAGCATTCCTAATTTTTTTAGAGTCATTTAGTGGGGAAGGGAAAACTAGCAAGATGTCCTCTAGAAAATAAAATGAAAAAAAAATACTGTGAGAATTTGAGAGTGGTAAACACAGGTATTGTCAAAAATCCATCTATATTACACATTTTTGTGATAAATAGAAATCCGTTCTGAAGTGATATATGATAAAGGATTGTTTTTTTTTTACCTTGTTAAACTTACTTTCAGACTTTAATTATGTTTATTAAAGATTTTTTCCCCAGTCTCACATAATTTTAAAGTTTTGCATATGTTACTGTTCTAGAGAAAGAGAAGGCAGTTTTAGAGTTAAAGAGCTGCCATAGAATGCTCTATGCTTGCAGATCCTGGGAAAAGGATGAGAAAGGGCATCCAGTTCATTTTAACCCCAATGTAATCTGTGAGAGTTTTACTAGAAAACAGTCAGTGCTTTTAATAATAAATATTAACTCTTTAATCATTATAAATGTCCAATGGAAGTAATAAATTACTTCTTGTACATTGGTTTCTGAGAGAATGAAAATGGAACACATACAGCAAAAGACTTCTTTTTAAGAAGTGGCTAAGAATATTTTGCATATTACTAATTCTTTAAACTTGAGAGTTGGAAGTAGCCTTAGAGGGAATCCAATTTCCCCAGTTTGGCAAATCAGAAAACTGAAACTGAGAGAAACTGTGCCTGACTCAATTAACCATGGAACCAAAACTAGATATCAAGACCCCTGCTTCTCGAACTATTCCACTGCACCATTATCTTTCCCCTTGGCTTTTAAGAATTCTCTGTAAGGGTTTGCATGAAGACTATGACTTGCCCCTAATTATGTTGAAAAGAACTAACCTTGAAAAGAAATTTAGAGATAAGTTTATTTAAACAAATAATAGAAATTGAGTATGGCTAGCTAGACATTTCTGACTGTAAATTTCACTGAAAGTGTTATGTACATTTTAATGTTATTGACCAAAAAAAAATGTCTATTTTTAACATGTGAAAAGCAGGTGATAAGATAGCAGATAGTGCCTCCACTTGGAGCTAGCACCTGCCCAGAAAGTTCCCAAGGTCAGCTCACTCACTTTACTCTTCAGAAATGAGGAGGGAACCTGCTTCCCCTAACCTAGACTGGTGTTTTTGAAAGTGGTGTCTCCAGAACCTCCATGTAGAAGGTGTTTAGGGGAGCAATCTCTTTGGAACAAGTAGTTAAGGAATTTATCTTGTAGCCAAAATTGCAAACACACTGTTTATATTTAGACTGTTCATTTTTATTAGTTTGGGGAAGGCAACTAATGGAGATTATAAGTGGGCTCAAGTATCTCTAACATCCTTTCAGTGCTAGGCATTGGAATTGGTTCTTAACCTTTAAGACTGCCATCCTGTCTAAACAAAGAATAAATTTGCCTACCCCACAACCATAGTGAACATAAGTTTTTCTCCCAGGGCAGATATACTGATCCTCTGTGTTACGGGAGAGAGTTGCTGTCCTTTTGCCATGACTTACACTGTTTCATGGACCATTCATTTCCCAGTGCCTTTCAATCAACAATCTTATACCTTGACCTCCAGATCCTTTGATAAGCAAACAAATTATGGCTATAACATATCATAACTAAGGTTTAAACTAAAAAGTGATTAGTGCCAAATTTTCAAAAGTCATCAGTCTTATCTGCCATCACTTCCTGAGGATTCTTATTCTCTATATGTCTTTGTCTCTCTGACAGTCTCTCACTGGGTTCTTGCTCACAGGGAATCTGTCCCCAAAGGTTCTCTTTTTACTTTTCTTTAATTTTAGACTCTAGCTCAAACCTCTGTTTAATCATTTGTCTTCTGATGACTCTTACTCTTATGAAGCACTTCAAAATGAACTGAATTCATATAGCCTCAAGTTTCCTGTTTTCCATGAAAATGATACAACATTTCATTGATTTATTCATTCAATACGCATTTACTAAACATCAAACATGAATCAATAACTGCAATTCTTAGGATATAAACACTCATTCTTGTCCTCAGGAGAGGGATATATTATGCAGATGGGACATGTTAAATAGATAGTTAAAGACGATGTGCTCTAGGAGAAGCTATGAGAGTGCATAGAGAAGCAGGTGGGAGTGAGGATGTCAGGGAGAGTTTCCTGGAAGAAGTCACTCCTACCCTGAATCTTAAAGGATAAGAAAGCATAAAAAATGATTAAAGAGAGAAAGGTATTCAGGCAGAAAGAACAGCATAAACAAAAGCCTGGATGAAAGAATTAGTGCAGAGTATATAGAGAATTTCAAATAGTTCATTTGAGAGCATAAAGTGTTAAGAGGAAGTGAGTGGTTAGGCAGTCACTGGAGAGTTTAAAGCATGGGAGTAATGCCAAATTTATAGTCTAAAAAGATCACTCTCACTAAAGAATAAAGAATGAATTTAAATATGCAAAGCTGGAGGTAAGAGGTTAAGTGAGGAGGCTGTGCCTATAACCTATAAAAAATTATAAGGACCTGAACTAAACCAGGTAGAAGGAAAATTTGAGAGCTTCATAAGAATTAAAAAAGTAAGACTTTGTGAATAATTGGCCTTGGGCTAAATGAGAACGAAACAGAAGTAAAATTAGGACTCAGTTCTGACATAATGATTGGGTAGATGATGACACCTCCAACTAGGGCAGATAATAAAGGAGGGAGAGCTGGGTTACAGGAGGGACAGTGAGTTTGGTTTTGATTGTGTAGGTTTGAGGAGACCATCAGATATTCAAATATGGAAGTGGAGCACACAACTTGAAATATAGGGAAGTTAAGTACTAGTTAAAACCAAGTAGATGAGATCACCTAAGGAGATTTCATAGAGTAATAAAAAGAGTAAAAGGAGAATGAAACTCTGGGGGAATCCCCTTTTGAAGAGCAAGCAGAAAAAGAAGGTCCAGAAAAAAAAAAGATGTGGAAAAATAATGGTTAGAAAGGCATGAGGAGAATTAGGAGCCCATGGCATTGTGAAGGCCAAGGAAGTAGAGAATTGCAAGAAGGAAAACATTAACATCAGTATGAAAGTTCAGCAAAGAGATTCACTATTTTAAGGACTGAAGGTGCCCGTTAGATTTTGCAAGCTAATGCAGGATGATTATTAGTAGATAGAGATGAGAGTAATGAATGCTGGATTGCAATGGACATATATAATAATGGATGGAAAGAAGAAGTAAGGATGCATTTGAGAGTTTTGATGAAAAAGGAAGAGAAAGATGAATCATAACTAGAATGAAACAACTAGTAGAATGAAAAGCTTCAAAAGAGTGGTAATGACTGAAGTTATGGGGAAGGGATAGGGAATGGTGGATAAAATGTGGTTCTAGAGTTTACTGGAGAAGGTATGGTCAGGGGCACAGACAGAATATTGGACTTGACCCACTTCATCCTCTGAAACGAGTATGCATACAGAGATGGGTTGAATGAAGGTAAATTTAAGGGAAAATTTAGGGGAGCCTGAAACAGGAAGTTGCATGAGAACATGCCCAGTGTCTCCTTGTGAGATGAGTCTGAGAGTCCAACTGAGGGAAAAGGGGAAAGGAACTGACTGAAGACAAGTAAAGAGGTTGGGAGATACTTCCATGAGCATTTTGGACACTTAGGAGGCAGGGTCATTGATGCTGGGCCCATTAGCAAATAAAGGGGCCCGAGGAGTTGTCTTAATTTCCAACCTATCCAAGTAGATGGTGGTAATATATAAGCTGTTATGGGGTTGTGGCAGGGGTGGGGAGCGGGTTCTGGGATGAAGAAGGAAAGAGAGAAACGCTCTTCTTTTTCTCTGAAAGTGATAATGCTCCAGAAGAAGATAAAATAGTTGAAGCTTGTGATGGGCAGATCAGACTTATTTTTGTTTATGTTTTCAAAGACCTCCTCTCAGTGGTCAGTGCTCAGTAGTCAGCAGTGTGTGTGTCTGCATTAATGAAGAGTCAACAGTTGAGTTGAATAACCTAGTGCTAACTGTGTTTTAACTGATGTTAGAGAAAAGTATTTGACATCAAAGAAAGTGTCTGAACTCAGTTAAAATTCAGGCATCAGTCTTTAGATGGCTGCTGACTTGGAGCAGTGTCTAGTATCTCATAGACACTTTTTACTTAATGAGTCAGATTCCATCACAGAAGGAACAAATGAGACTATATGAATAGTTCTACCTTCTGAGAATATTTGAAAAATATGGAGTGACCAGTCCTACAGTTTACACATTGGTCAAGACCAAGGATAACCATCACTGTAGTCAAGCCATTTTAACTCTTCAAGTCAGTTAAAATGTTTTATCATCCATCTTGACTCAAAAACCTTTGGAACTAAGAGACAAGAGTGGGAACTCCATGAAAGTCCTTGGGAGAGCATTTCACCTTTGAATTCATGGTCTGGAAACTTCCCACACATTTAGACTTATTTCCTTTTGTTAATTATATGAACACCTCCTTGAAACACTCTCTTTGGAAAATTTATTGGTTCTATTCTTCAACAATTTTTATAGACACCTACCATGTTCCAGACTGTGTGCTGGAGGCAAGGGATTCTAAGATGAGCAAGTCACGAAGTGTGCCTTCAAAGAGACAGAGATGCACCGTTTCATGTCATTGTGTGGTGACAGCAAGATACTTTCAGGCACCTAAATCGGACTGGGGCAGTAAAGAAGAGGTGACAATGCCACCATCGGATTTGTTTTGGAAAGCTAATTCTTGTTTAGAGGTTTAAAGAGCCCAAAGCCAAGACTTATAAACACTTCATTGATATTATTTAAGAACAATTAGTATGGTCTCCCATCCAGAAACAGCAATAAGGAAAAATTAAGGAGTCCAAGGTTTCTCTGGCAGTGTAATGAGAGAACTGCTTCTATGGACTAGACTTTCATTATCTCACCAGACTGGATACCCACGGAACTGGAAATTAGAACTAAATCTTTATCATCAGTACATCATTGATTCTAGCTTTCGAATCAATCATGTAAGAGTCCCCCTGCGCCTCAGTTTCTCTATCATGTAAACATGAAGTGGCAATGGAACTACTGCTTTCAAATCTTAAATAAAATCCTCTCTCTGCCTTTTTTTTCCATGGCATCAGGTTACATGTGGCCAGCCTACACAAGATAAATTCCCTTCACCTTTTCTCTTAATTCAGTTGCCTCGTGTTAATCACTTGCTGCTGACATTCTTTGAATTCACGCCAAGTTTTCTTTTTACCTCCTTTGACATTGAAAGCTCCATATTCTACTTTGAGTTATCTTGATGTATGTGAGGCAAATAATCATATCCTTCTACTGTGTACTCAAACCCTTGTGTTTGCAGAGTCTTAAACTTTCAGCCACTGCATTTCATTATAGGGCTACATGTAATTTATTTTCTGTCAATGCTTTCAAATATTTTAATTTTTTCTAAAGATTTTCTTTCTATTCAGTGTCTGCAGATTGAATTATCTAGCTCCTCCTGCCTTATAAACTAGCTCCTCACAAGTGTCATTAAGCTCCTGTTTGATGATAAACTATCAAAATTTAAGTTAAGGGATTTTATTCCTTTGGCTATGTCAAAGAAATTTACTTTTGCATTCCTAAACTATGTTGTTCTATTAGTGAAAATCAACTCTCCACTCTTAATAGATTGTGAGTAGTAATAGGCAATTAAGGTATTTTCCACATGAAAGTATCCTAATGAAGTGCTTAAAAGAGTGGAGAAAAAAAAGGCTGTCATATCATAGAAACAACAGAGAGCCCCAATAGGGAGAGATTTGATAGTTAGAGGTGTAGTTGTATAACACCAGCAATTAAATTATGTTGTTCTGGTTTAAACCCAGTTCTTGTTATTAGCTAAGTAGCATTCACCTAAAATCATAACTGTTTTTTTTTAACAGTGATAGATCGATTTTCAAGGAAACTACAATTATTATCAAAGGCAGAGTATTTAATAAGAGGTTTTCCCACAAATATGAATGACAAAAGCCATCCATGGAGGTTGTGAAGATCTGTCCTTAGAATTTCATCTGAGGGTATAAGGGTCAGGAGTGTCTGGTAAGTCAGTAATAGATCACCTCAAGATTTCATTTAAAAGAATTTAAATGATTTTATTTTAAAGAATCAAATTTAGGTACTGGAAGAGGCTTAAGAGCTTGCTTAGTTCAGATTCTTCCTTTTATAGATAAGGAGCCTGAGCTGTAGCCCTCAGCCCAGGTCTGAAGGTTGTCTAGCTTTCAGCCCAGACCACAACCTAATCTTGAATTCCATACTGTTCAGAATAGTCTTACAAAACATCATCCATGTAGCATTGTGGTACTCTATGCAGGTATAAGAATCAAAACCATAGTATCATCATCTTGAACTAAGAGAGGTATTTTGTCTATTTCAAGTATACCACTTGACATTTCAAATTCCTATGTCATAACTTTAGAAAGAGCTACTTAATTTTGTTTACTTATTCAGCAAATATTCACTGAAGGCTTACTCTGGGTCAGGCATTGTGTTTGGTACCTTATTTATTTTCATTAAATAATAGCAAAATATACCTTAAATTTAATTGATAGTTTAATTTGGCATCTTATTTAAAAAGTAGCTAATAACAGTTTGCATAAAGCCTTTTATATATTTATCATTGAAGGTATTTGGAGATTAATTACACAAATCTCTATTGAGTGCGTATTATTCACTGTGGTATTTAAAGATATCAGAGGAGAATGCATTTTACTCTGTACATCTCAGAGAATTGCCAGTCAGTGAACGTGTTCCCCTGTGTGACCAGAAGTGTAGTTAGCCCACACTTTTTGTCAGTAGCTCACCCAACCAAAGCTGGGAGCTCAGTAAAGTGTGGAGGCTCATTCACTCATTTATTACAAACATTATTATGATGATGATTTTTTCAAAAACAGCTGCAACGTAATTAAAAGTGAAAAATAAAACAGGATAAGGCTAGCTGCTGCTACAAACTTAACTATGTTTTCTAAAAACAGGCAGAATACCAGTTAAACATAGCAGTTCCTCCTGTAACTCCAATAAGGTGAAAATGCTGGAGTAAAATAGTATAATTCCCATCTACCGACCTCACCCCCAAAATGTAGAAAAACTACTTTAATAGATCAGATACTTTAACATTTCATAATGTAGAAAGCAGAGGAGACACAGGAGCGGCAACTGACAGTGCAGAGCCAAGGCAGCAATAATTTAAGTGCCTATAGAAGGGCTACTAATGATCATGATATTAAACTGTACTTATAGAGGCAACTACAGTTATGCAGATGGAATTTTCATAACTTCTTAGAGGAAAAATTCTTCGGGCCAGGATCTGGGGCTACAATTTAAGTAGTATACGGGCAAAGCAGCTACATGCTTCCTCTTGGGTTTACACTCAAAAGATTTCTATCCAGTGTAAATCTGATTTGTGCTATCTTACCTTTAAATATAGCTTTTAAAAGTTGTTCAAAATTTTATTTAAGTTGTTATATTTTTTTAAATCTAGTCAATACTTTATGTTTTAAAACATGATGTTCTTTACTTGGAGGGAAGGGCTAAGTGAATTAAATTCCAGCAGTATATAAATATAAGTATGGTTGTATATAAATATAAGTATATGCTGTATATTTATAAATGCATCTGTATTCTCCTTGAGCAAAATGAGCATACTTATTTCATATAATGTTTCTTAAACTTATGTATGGTTTCCCCTAGTGTTCCTTTGATATTCACTGTTTTTTTGCAAGTTCTCTTCTGGTTTCATAAACTATGCCTTCTATAAATGCTAATGGATAAGCAGAAGATGGAGTTTATTCTTTATAATGTGAGGCATATTGAGCTGTGGTTTCTGTGAGTGGTCACTCTCATTATCACCTTGTATTTTCCAGAAAACCATCACTGTGCCCATTCTGCCCCAAGGCTTCTAATGTGTTCTGACATCTTTAATAAATGCTTAAAGCGTTTTCACAATACTACAGATGCTTTTTCCCTCCTTAACCATGGGGAAGTGAGAAAAATACATTTGGCTCTGTTTCTCTATGAAAGAAAAAAAAAAGAAATTCTGGAAGGAAATTTTGTCAGTTTATCATCTTTTATTGTGACATATATATAATGTTCAGGAGAATGGTAGCTCAGATAAAGAAATGCAGTAGGGGACAATTATTTAAGGCATTTTTCTAAGTCACTTAATATCGGTTGTTTGTGTCCCAGGTGTCAGAAACAAGTTATAGGAAGATAGTTTTTCTAGGAAAGAGGTTTTAGAAAGCCACTGTGATTTATGTTTTAAGAGTCACAGTTCTATAGACTTGTTTTGAAAAGGTTTCCTCCAGGCATAGATAACTCTTGTGATTCCCTGGCCAGGGAGGCTCAGTGGAGCTGCCCTGTGATGATCCAGCTTCAGTTATAATTTTTGTCACTTTCTATCCCACTTCATGAGACATTTGAACATGGAGATTGCCCATCCATAATAAATTCTACCCTTAGTTGCCATATCCACATTCCCCTTCTTTAACTAGAGTTACCCCCCTGCCTTCACCTGTAGATTTTAGGCCTCAAGACAGCAGGCAAAAACATTCTGAGGATCAAATAGGACATCTGAAAATACTTTAAACCCTTAGAAGTTTTTATATTATATTTAGTATATCACATGATGTCTTATCAAATCATATTATATTATAAGCTCTCATTTTGCACTACTAATCTTGCTTCAGCTTTTCTGGTGTTCATTGTTCAGCATTGCGCTCCCATCCTAGCTAGGCAGGATGGATGCTACTTCATAGTACCCGCTCACCAGAAGAGACCACTCTACACTTTATCCTTCTCAGTCTACATTCTAGACATTGCCCTGAAAATAGTTAGAACAGATAGATGAATACATCAGCAGATAAAGTCAACTGATAAACAACTAAAAGTGGTCAATTGAAAACCTTGCTTGGCTGCTGCAGAGCTTAGAGTTATTTGATTTTAGGGCCCTACCCACCAGTTTCCTAGAACTTTCTCTTTATTTGACCAACTGTTTGAGGATGCTTACTAATGTATTTTGGAAGCATTCATGCTGGGCTAAACTACATTGCCTGATCTTAGCTTAGATTATCACTTCCACATTTCTGGAGGCCCAAATAAATCAGCCAGTGAGTCAGCATTGGCTGTTGTTGTTATTCTAAATAAACACTTTGTATGTTATAGTTACTTAACTTTCTTTATTCAGAGGTAAACTGTAGAAACCAGATTAAAACTCTAGTGAGAAAACTGAGCCCAACCCATAATACAATAAATGTTTACTGAGTATCTGCTATGTGCACAGAACTATGCTAGCATCAAGGGACACACTAGTGAGTTAAGACAGTTTTCATCCTCTTGGAGCTTACTATGTAGCTAGTCTAGAGCTAGAGCTTGCATGTCATAGCTCTAGGGGTTGAGAGTTATGTCTCTTTATTAGTTGATAGCAAGATTTACAACTCAAAACTCAGCTTTTTGTAATGAAGTACTTACTTAAATTGTTGATTATTAATGGTAGATTCTGTGCTATAAATATGACTTTTCAATGTTCGATCCTAAATTGAAAAAGTGAGATGCCCAGGGATGAACTTGCAAAGACCCCAGGAGGTTTAAAGAAATTAAATTACTCACGCATATATAGTCAAAATAGGTTCTGAGAATGTTTTCATGCTTAATAAATTCCTTTCAGCTGACTAGTCGGGTTCCCTCTGAAGTGCTGATATATGCAAATTATTGGTGACTATTTGTGAAGGTCCAGGAGTGCAGTCTGTCAAAGATGACAACTGCAGTACATGTTATCTTTTCCTTTTCCCAAACATTTTATTGGGAAATTGTTAAACATAAGAAGAATTGAAAAAACTGCAGTGATCACCCATGTACCTGCCACCTAGATTTTAGAATTGTTAATAAGTTTTTGCTTTATCTTATATGTTTCAGTTTATCCATCCATCGATCCATCTTTTTATATATTTCAAAGTGAGTTGCAGGCATCAATGACCTTAATACCTAAGCACTTCAGAATGCATATCATTAACTAGAGTTCGATATTTTATTATAGTGTGAAATACAATTCTTAAGTGTACAATTTGGTAAATTTTGGCAAATGCATAAGATGCATATACGACTGTAACTCACACACCTATAAAGATATAGAACATTCCTGTTCCTTCAGTAAATTCACCCATACTCTTCCCAGTCAATCCCCACTCCTACCCTCAGAGACCATTCTGATATTTTTCACCATAGATCAGTTTTGCCTGTTCTAAACTTCATATAGATTGAATAAGCTCTTTTGTAAGGCTTTTTACTCAGCATGATATGTTGTTTGAGGTCCATTCATGTTGTTGTATGTATCCTAATTCTTTTTATCATTGTCTAGTATTCCCATGTATGAATGCGCCGAGTTCGTTCATCTGTTCTTCCGCCAATAGACACCAAGGTCATTTCCAGTTAATGAATATTATGAATAAAGCTGTGATGGACATTCTTATTTAAGTCTTTTTTGTGAAAATGTTTCATTTCCCTTGGATAACAAGCTAAGAATGGAATTGCTAGGTCATAGGGTGAGTGTATATTTTGTTTTATAGGAAATATTAAAATTCTGTTCATCTGTCAGATGCTTTCCTCAGTGGTTGAACCATTGCACACTCCTGTCTGCAAAGTATGAGAGCTCTGGTTGCTTTACATCATTACCAACATTTTATGTTGTCAGTCTTTTTAGTTTTAGCCATTCTGACAAATGTGTAATGATATTTTACTGTGGTTCATTTTGGAAATTCCCAAAGGCTAATGATTTTGAGCACTTTTTCATGTGCTTATTGGCCATTCATTTATCTTCTTTTGTGAAGTGTTTGTTTAAATATTTTTTCCATTTTTATTGATTTGTTTGCCATTTATTATTGAGTAACAGGTTTTTTAGTGTTCTGGATATAAGTTCTTTGTCAGATATTTATTTTGTACATATTTTCTACCATTTTGTGACTGCCCTCTTCATTTTCTTAATAGTGATTTTTGATGAACAGAACTTTTTAATTTTGATGAAGACTAATTTATCAGTTTTTTTGTTTTATGTATGTTTGCTGTGTCCTGTCTAAGAAACCTTTTCGACCCATGGTTTGTGAAGATCTTCTTCTATGTCTCCTTCTAGAAGCTTTATAATTTTAGCTTCTATATTAGGGTCTATGATCCTATCTCAAATTAATTTTTGTATAAGATGAAATTCACTTTTTCCATATAGATAGCCAGATGCTGCAGTACTATTTGTTGAAGACTCTTTCTTCCCCATTGAATTATCTTGGCACATCTATCAAAAAGCAAATAACTATATAAGTATGGGTCTATATCTGGGCTCTCAATTTTGTTGCATTGATCTGTTTGTTATGTCAGTACCACACTATGTTGATTAATGTAGCTTGATAGTAGACTTTAAAGTAAAGTATTAAATCCTTTAACTTTGCTCCTCTTTCTCAGATTGCTTTGGATGTTTTAGATATTTTTCATTTAATTTAGATATTTTTCATTTCATATAAAACTTTAAATCAGTTTGTTAATTTTTACCAAATAAAGCATTGATGCAATTATCAGAATTGCATTGAATCTATGACCATTTTCAGGAAAATTGATATGTTAATCACACTGAGTCTTCTAATCCAAACACATCTATCTCCCATTTATTTAGTCTTCTTTAATTTCTCTCAGCAATATTTTGTAGTTTTCATATGAAAAGTTTGTATATCTCTTAAAATTTATTCCTTTTTTAAATCTCTTTAAAATTTATTTTGTGTTTTTTGACACTGTTTAATTTCATTTTTCATTGCTAATACATAGAAATGTTATTGATTTTTATATGTGGACCTTGTAATTTGCCAACTTATTAAGTTTGAATTATTAATTCTAATAATTATCTCTTATTTTATATTTTCTACTTAATTATGCCATTTGTAAATAAAAGCATTTCCCATTTTCTTCTGCCTATTATTCTTTTTTTAAATTAAACTTATTGGGGTGACATTGGCTAATAAAATTATATAGGTTTCAAGTATATCATTCAATAATACATTATCTGTATATTGCATTATGTGTTCACCACCAAAAGTCAAATCTCCTTCCATCACCATATAGTTGATGCTCTTTACCCTTAACTACCTCTCCCCTCTCCACTTCCCTCTGGTAACCACTAAACTGTGTCTATGAGTTTTTTGTGTTTTTTTTTTTTTTGTCTTGTTCATTTGTTGCTTTCACTTTTATATTCTACATAGGAGTGAAATTGTATGGTTCTCAACTTTTTCTGTCTGACTTACTTCACTTAATATGACAGTCTCAAGACCCATTATGTTGTTGCAAATGTCAGTATTTCATTTTTTTCTCATGGCTGAGTAATATTTCATTGTATATCTATACCACATCTTTTTCCAATCATCTATTGAAGGACACTTCAGTTGTTTCCATGTCTTGGCCACCATGAATAATGATACAATGAGCAAATTTTGGGGGTAGATACCCAGAAGAAGAATTGCTGGGTCATAATGTAATTCTATTCTTAATTTTCTGATAAACCTTCATACTGTTTTTCATTGTGGCTGTACCAACTTACATTCTCACTAGGGTTCCTTTTCCTCCACTTCTCAAACACTTGTTATTACTTGTCTTGTTAAAAAATAGCCATTCTTATAGGTGTGAGGTAGTTTCTCATTGTGGTTTTGATTTGCATTTGCCTAATAGCTAGTGAAGTTGAACACCTTTACATATGTCTGTTGGCTGTTTTTATGTCTTCTTGGGAGAAGTGACTTCAGGTCCTCTGCCTATTTTTTTAATTAGACTTTTCATTTGTTTGTTGTTGAATTGTATGAGTTCTTTATATATTTTGGATATTAGCCCCTTATTGGAAGTGTTGTTTGCAAATATCTTCTGTCATTCAATTGATTGTCTCTTTGTTTTGTTGATGGTTTCTTTAGCTATGCAGAAGCTGTTTAGCTTAATATAGTCCCATTCATTTATTTTTGCATTTATTTCTTTTGTCTTTGAGTTCAAATTCATCAATTCCTCTCTAAGACCAAGGTCCATGAGTTTAGTATTTATGTTTTCTTCTAAGCAATTTATGGTTTTGGGTCTTATATTTAGGTCTTTTATTCATTTCAAGTTAATGTTGGTGTATGGTGACAGATAGAAATCTAGTTTCATTCTTTTGCAGATGGCTTTCCAATTTTCCCAGCACCACTTATTGAAGAGTCTTTTCTCCATTGTATGTTTTTGGCTCCAGTTATTTGCCCATATATATGGGTTTACTTATGGGCTCTCAGTTACGTTTCATTGGTCTGTGTGTTTGTTTTTCTGCCAGTACCATGCTGTTTTGATTTTTGTCACTTTGAAATATAATTTGAAGTCAGGCAGTGTGATACCTCCGGACTTCTTTTTTCTCAGGATGGCTTTGGCTATTGGGGTCTTTTGTGATTCCATACAAATCTGATGATTTTTTGTTCTATACCTTTAAAAAATGCCATCGGGATTTTGATGGGGGATTGCATTCAATCTGTATATTACTTTGTTTTTTCTTTATTTTCAATCTGCAGGCCTTTTATTTATTTATTTTGCTTACCTTATTGCACTGACTAGGATCTCCAGAAGAATATTAAATATAAGTGGTAAAAATGGATATCCTTGCTTTTTTCCTGATCTTAAGAGAAGATAGTCAACATTTCATCAATGAGTATAATATTAGCTGTAGGTTTTCTATAGCTACTCTTTACTGGATTGAGAAGTTGTCTTCTATTTCTATTTTGCTAGTATTTATTATGAATGGGTATTAAATTTTGTCAAGTGCTTTTTCTGTCTCTATTGAGATTATTGTATTTGTTTAGTCTGTTAATATGGTGAATTACACTGATCGATTATTTTGCTAAGGAATACATATATAATCTTCAGATAATATACATATATACGTGTGTGTGTGTGTGTGTGTGTGTGTGTGTGTGTGTGTGTGTGTGTGTATAAAATCTCCAAATAAAATCTTAAACTTATTAGTCACTAGTCTGGCACTTCTGGAGGCATATCAGAGAGTATCTGGATATGTGAAATTTTAAAGTACTGACAAAATAGGCTTCCCCAAACCAAAACATTGCAAACATTCATTTCCTCCTTGTAGTCAAGCATTTAAGTAGAAAAGATTACTGGTCATAGTGGATCACAGAACAAACTTCTAGAAGTCAGCACAGTAGTTCAGTGAACTCTACTACTAACCTAAATCAGCTAGGAAACGTTAAATAAGGGGCTTCTGTAGAATTATTTTTGGTTTTATGTTTTTATATTTGTTATGTTTCCACCAAAGCCTTATGCACCTGCATGAGGACAGCCATTCTATCACATTGTAGTCACTCAGTCTCTGCCATAATTGGCACTTCTCCCTACTCCCAACAGTCTTGTGTAGTCTTCTACCTGTCCTCCCTTTCTTTCTTTTACTATCTGCCCTCTGTCTTCCCTGTGCCATGGGCCTGCCACAACTTCTTGTGGTACCTGAGGCTATTGCCTGGAGGGATGCCAATGACTAAAAGGATTCGACCCAAGAAAATCTTTTAAACAGCTCTTTGTTCCTCTAAAGGAAGATATTGACATATACTATGAACAAGTTTAACTTTTGTCAAGATTTACACAGAACTCTACAGCATTCTACATTGTCCTCCTCATTACTTTAATCCACAGCCACTTTATTTGAATATGATGAAACTTATGATGGCAATGGAATACAGCACTTGGAAAAACAACACACACACACACACACACACACACACACTCCATAGCTTTGTCCACAGTGTTTAAGAGAGCAGAAGCCTCTGCATGATGAAAGTTTGGCAGGTTATGTTGTTCTCCAGTTTATCCGTTTATAACTTTTGCTGCCTCCAAGTCACTTGTGTTTTCCTAAGTGAAGACCTTTGGCTTAGTGCTAGAAATATACACGCTCCACAGAAATGAAAAGTTATTAAACCAAGACTACACAGGGATGCCAAGGGATGCTCTGTTTGTAATTCTGGGGAAATAGTTTAGAACACACTTTTACAACTTAACAAAATTGCTTGAAATCTTGAAGAGGAACACCAGCATTTTAAAAATCTGGTCCCCAAGTATTTTATTCATCTTTTAGATCTAGTTGCTGCAAAACACTGATAATATGCAAAATCTACTAGGTGTTATTAAATCTGCATCTACCAGTGACTTGCTGAATTAATAAAATTACCTTAAAGTTAATGCAGTCAGTGAGAAGAGTTTAATGATATTCGAAAACTTCATGGTAATAATTACAGATGAAGAGGGTCAGTCAGTTGAGAATTAACATGGAAAGTGAATAGAATGAAAATCTTAATTAGGATATCAGAACCTGCATAAATTGAAAATAAAATTCATTTTTAAGGAAAAATAAAATAAAGTGTGTTAGAATTTAAACCTAGGGAAATTTTAAGGATTTGGATATTTTTAATGAGGAAAGAGAAAGAAGCGTTAAGGATGGTTAGGAAAGCAAGTTAGAGAAGATAGAACATTATTTTTTCTTACACCTGTTTCTTTCACTTTTTTAGGGTGCCAAAACATCTATTATAATTTTTCTACTACTCCCACCCACACGTTTCTTCTTGATGTCATCTGTACATACACCTTTTATTTCTCCACTATATTTTTAAGGGATGAAGTAATATGGTATATAAATTATCCTTCTCGCTCAAAAAATAATTGACTGTACGAAGCATTACAACGTAGAAAATGGAGATGAGTTAAAATATATTTTCTTCTAATTCATCTTACCCAGATCTCTTTTCTTTTGGAAAGGTATTGTTTTATTAATGGCATTTACTTTAAATATTATTTTAAGATTTCTTAAATATTTTAGAATCAGTGTTGTCTATTCATTGCATTTTCATAGAAGGCAGTCACAACCGACAGTATGTTAATTTTTTAAAATATGATTGGCTTACTAAACAGATGCAGGTCTCCTATTTTTCATGTCAGTCATATGTTTTATTTTAAAAAAAAAAACCTTTAACCCAATCTATAGGACCCTAATGAATCAACGGAAGAACTCTGGGAGAAGTCAGTAGGTGTTTCTGGGAGCATGTAAAATGTTGAAAAGGCCCTTCTTTCAGGTGTATCCTGTTGAAAGATCATATCCATGTTCTTCTCCAGTTCAGAGGCATAAAATTAAGAGTTTAGTATGTATGAATGTGAAAAAAAATGCAGAAATTGTCTCTGTGTGATGTCAAAAATAATAAAGAAGGAAATACTCACTGAATTGTTAATTTTTACTTATTCTGTTTTTACTGAGTATTTGCCATGTTACAGATACTGTGATATGCTTTTGAGATACAGAAATGAATGAAAGTATGGACCTTGCCATCAGGGAAGCCCCTCTCTGGAATGAAGAGATAGCTATGTAAACCAACAAATGTAGCGACGTATTTTGAGTGTCATGATAGAAAGATATATAAGGGCATACAGAAAGATGAGGTCAGAGACATTCTCAGAGTTGAGTCTTACAACTGAGTGAATGTCCAACTACTTGGCAAAAGGAAGAAGGCAAAAGAGACAGGTACAAGAGCCACCATGAAATAGCCCATTTGTGGAAATTAAAAGTAGCTAAATTTAGCCAAAGAGTCACATCACTAGGCCGATGACAGGTTGGAGAAATAGGTAGGTTCCAAATTACAAAACACTCTTAAACTCTATCAAAGATATGGATGTTATCTATTAGGTATATGAGAGTCCTGAAGGTTTGAATCAGGAATAATAAAATCATATTTGACAGTTTCAAAGATTACTCTGGTGGTGGAAGCAAGACTTAAATATAAGGGAAAATGTTTTAAGATATTTTATTTTTACTAGAAATTAAACATTCAGCAATTATATCATGAAAGTAATCTGAGTGACGTGTGGTGAGAGTCATAACTCCACAAACTGCAGAAGCCATTCTTCCGGTTGGTTCTGTTGTCTCCATCTACTAATAGAGGCTGCTTCCATTCTTATCGCTTCTCCACCATTCTGATCAACAAATGCATTCATTTATTCAGTGAGTGTGCATGTGCCAGGTCCTGTGATGGGCTCTTGAGATTGTGTGACAAAAGTAACTCATGGTCCCTGCTCTCAAAGTGTTCACTGGGGCCATCCTCAACTGTCTTTCTGGAGCCAGACATACCCCTTGAAGAGTCCTGGTTTCATTCTTTCTTTTGCAGCCACATCTGACATTTCTCTCCCCCTTCCCAAAGTCAAACTCATTTGTTGCTGTCACCATCTTCATGTGCTAACTGCAGAGTGAGAAGATACACTAGGAATAGCAACAGTTCCATTTTGAGAATTGCCATGAAGAGCAGAGTGGGAGGGTTGAATAAGAGGATTCCTAATGGTCCACTGCTGAGTCAGAGCCTCATCTACTAGTTTAAATATTTAACAAGGGGACTCTGCTTTTCACAAGGTTGCATGTGAACTTGCTAAAAGTTCTTTATATTACTCTGTCACTGAAGAAATCAAAAACTTCAAATGCCCATTATAAATTTTTAGGTTAACATATTAATTATTATTTTGATAACTAGAAAAACCACTCCCTCAAGCAAATCTCAGAGCACAGTCTTTATTAACCACACTTTTAGACTGTTGTTGGACCTGTTATCAGCACTGCATATGTCTAAATTAACACTTAGTGGTGCTACTTCCCCTTGTATGTTCTCAGTTTGTGGAGAACACCTTCAGAAATCCCTTGCCAGCTTCCTGGGGATAAGTTGTTCTAGTGGCATGAATTTCTTGGAAATTGATTCTTAATGGTGTGAACATTTCCTGAGGGATTTCAATGCTGCCCTTCATAATAAATTGAAACTATTCTTTGATGATGCTGTAGACCTCATAGCATAGCTTTCAGTAACAAAACTTTTATTCATAGCCTTAAAGGCTTCATGATAACCTTGTCAATTTTGGCAAAGTGCTAAACAGCACATGCTCTTCCATCATTAATTAAACAAATGTTTATTTGAGAGCCTACTGTGTGACAAGCACTGTTTCAAGTGCCACTTTCAGTACCCTGCTTCTATGTAGTCATTCTCCAGGTCTCTGCCTAAACATCGAGGAAGACTTCCCCTCAGTCCTCTCAACCAGGTTAGGATCTGAAAATTCCAGGGAACTGACCCAATTCCAACATGTGTGTGGAGGCTTTCCCACACCAACAAGCAGTTGTCAGATGCCAGCAAGATGCTCAGACTTAAACTCAATTCTGGCACTTTCTACCCAGAGACAGATTCAGATTCCACAGGTAATCTGAACCCACCCTCTACTTCATACACCACTCACAAGCCCAAGTTGTTAACTGCACTCCTGACTGACTGGCTATAAATCGTAGGTCCCTATGACCCCCTTCCTTGAGTTTGATTAATTTGCTCACAGAACTCAGGAAAACATGTTAACTCACCAGATTACCCATTTATTACCAAGGATACTAAAGGATATAAATCAATAGCCAGATGAAGAAATACAGAGGGCAAAGCCCCAAACAGAAGAGTTTCTGGCCTTGTGGGGCTTGGGTTCCAGCACGGTGGCACGTGGAAGCATTCTGGCTCCTCAGTGTGGAAGCGCTTTGATAAAAAGGCTGGGGAGCTGTCCTTCAGGGTTTTATGGAGACTTCATTACACAGTCATGATTGACAAAGTCATTGGCCATTGGCATGAAATTCAACCTCAAGTCTCACTTTCTCCCTCAGAAATCTAGGGATGGACTGAAAGTTCCAGTCCTCTAAGGAGATGGTTAGCTCCTACAGGTAACCTGGTCCTACTCTTGGGTGGGGTTCAGTAGTCACCTCATTACCATAATAAGAGAAATTCCAAGGGGTTTCGGAGCTGTGAGCCAGGAACTGTGGATGAAGACCAAATATATATATTTCTTGACCATAATATTGTAGGATCTCTGATAGATGCTGTCATAACCCTCCATAACTCTCCTTAGAGACATTTAGCACTATTAAAATTTTGTAATTACTTCCACAATTTAAAGGGTGAGAAAAAGCCCAACCTCCTTTGCCAGACTATAAGCTTTGTGTTGATGGGAATCATTTCTTTTTTTATAGCTACTAATACAGGAACTAAGTAGGACATAAGTAGAAATAAAGAAGTGTAAAAAGTGAAAATTAAACTATATTTTGCAGTTAAATGGTATTTATAATATTAGAATTACAATATTCCAAATAATAATATTATAAGTAGCAGAGATTCCTGAGGCATGTCATATGGCTGTATATTGTGTAAACAATCAAGATTGCTGAATCCCAGGTAAGATGAACTAGTTTGATAGAACCTGGCATTTTCTAATTGTTTTTGAATGAAGTACTCCCTCTAAATGCCCCTTCCTCTTGCAGAATCTGCTTCAGACATCCATTGCAAACATACTGAAGTTAAGTTCAAACCATGAGGACACTTGTTTATCCAATGGTTCTGCAGATGGTCTGGAGCAAGCCTTTCCTAGGCTCCCCTGCTATTGCAGGCATGAGCTCTAGCCAGTTGCTGTGGCAGTGTCCATACTTTAAATAATTTCTCTAATTTTATCATATGGAATAATTTCTCCCTAAGACCTTCTCAGAGCTCATAGAGGTGTGTTTAGTCAAGAGGTACCATTAAAGAGCTCCAATTCCAAGGTAAACCCATGATGCATTTAAATGCATAGAATTGATTTGTTGAGACAAATCACACAAATCTTCTTCAGGAACAGCAGCATCTTCATGACGTAGTTTTCTCCATTCGTGCTTAAATCTCAATATGATTGATGGATAGCAACAAGACTGAGTGAGGACTTTTCAGCTCTCTTTGTCCAACGTGAAGTAGAGATAATAGTAATTCTACATCTTTTTTGGATCTTGTCAAAGTTTAGAAAATTAAAATCACTTTGTTCAGATTTGTTTGTTTGTTTCAAGATAGAATAATAGCATATGAATAACAAAATGTAACTAGTGACAAAAAGCTCTTCAGTGTGCTTCATACCTGCATCAGTAATCATAGGATCTACTGTTGAAGGGTAGAGGTTGCATCCAAATACCTAATAATGCAACTGAAGTTTTACCCTCTTATTTTTGACCAGCTTTCCTTCTATTAGCATCTGATGTTCATTGCCAGAAGATGAATGGCTAGACCTTTTTGCTCTTTATTGAAGTTACTAATGAACTCTAAATTAATATCTTTGTACATGTCTATCTTCCTCAAGTAATCATGAGCTCATTGAGGGAATTAGTGACCCTGTCTTGTTCATCTACTGTATCTCCAAACATCGTTCAGAACAACACCAATCTAGGTGCTGAATAAATGTTTGTTGAACAGCAGGAACTCACAAACACAACTTCTGTTCTCTACTGAAAGCAGCTATAGTCATCTCCCCTCCAAATAAATTTATGCTGTATCTCTTGCTAAGTTACATAGCTATGGGATGATAAATGATGTATAAGAGGCCAAAACAGTAGTACTTGGCCTAATGGAAGTAACATTATTTTATCAATTTGTATATATAGCATGATAAGGCATTTTTTCCTACTTAAAGTTCTTTTGAGCTAATTGTGCTTTCTTGTCTTTTGCATACTACTTAATTCAAGTCAGTCATTCTTTCTATTGAATATTCATTAAAGTTGCCTTTAGAGTTAACTATAAAATAAAGTTTTCTTTTCCACTCCTTACATTTCAAGCTTCAATACAACCGAATCATTAAACACTTTAGTTAAGACTTGCAGATGCATCTTTAAATTGATCCCCCTTGATTAAAGCTCGTTTGCAGGCATCTGATAATACAGTCATACCAGAAGGAATTAAATGCTTATTATTCTCATTAGATTGTTCAAGTCTAATTTACTTTACTCCACTATATAAATAGACAAATAGAACCTGCTTCGATTGAGATATGTGGTTTAAAAGAAAAAAGTGTGGTTACTTATTGCATCAATTCAGAGGAAATATAATAAAGTCTGAATAGACTGCATGTATAAGGAACTAGAATTATCTTTGCCAAAATTCTGACTAAAATTATTCAATCTCAATCAATATATAAAATTGCTTTGTATGTTGACAATATTGGCTTCTTATCTTAAATAGGTAAACATTCTCCCAACTGTATCTATTTATTGTTTTTAAGGATAATAAACAAGAAAGTTTTATCATGGCTCCCATTTGAATTATCACAAGGTGAGAATTAGTAACCCAATAAATGAGAGTTATTCCTATAGCTTTCTACTAGTTTATGTGATTTTAAAACTCATATATATAGAATAAGTATTATCACCATTGATAGTCTGTCTCTATCACAGAACTGTTTTATATTTACTTTCTTTTCATTTTTGTTGGAATTAAACTTGGCTTTCAAGTTCCGTTTTGGAACTCGATTTTTCTTATAACCATAATGAATTTCTTGAACTGGCTGTATGGGAGGTAGAAGTAATAGGACGGAGTAATGATGTTAGGTGGTCCTTGATTGCTCAACAAATCTTCTCTCCTCTCTTTATTGGTAGAGCAGCATTAGACTTTGAGAGTGAAAGAACCTATTATATGTTTTATCCATTCCTTTCCTCATTCAACCATATAACACCTTTTTTATACCAGGGACTGTGCACAGCATTGGTGTTATGAGGATGAGCCAAACACATACCACTGTCTAATGAGGAAGACATCAGAAATTTAACACCTAAATACAATAAAGAAGGTTCATGATGCAGACATGCACCAATGTTAGGGAAACATCACAGAGGGGCCTAAAGAGGGACCTAAATTCATGGCAGCAATGGTGAGGAGGGAACCAGAGACCTGCTCTCTTTCATTTTCCCATCCAACAACCAAAGTACCTCTATGAGGCAAATGCCAGCAATGGTTGATGCGAAGCCATTCAATAACCAAGGTCTGGCTAGGCACTAGCTTAAAAGTTTATAAAAGCCCTAGACCTCTTAAAACCAGGCACCACCTAGATCATCCCTGACCCTACAACTGCAGGCCCTATGGAGCATTTGGCCCTTTGGTTTCACCTGACCAGGCTCTTTGACTCCAGCCCTAGGCCAGGAGTCTCGGATAAGGACTTAGGCCTCTTGCCCTGGGCCAGATGCCTGTGTAGGGTAATGCACCTGGCCTTCCTCACCACTCTTTAATGTTGTGCTTAACCCTTAGAACTGTAATCTAGGACACTCCTGGCCCACTGACTCATAGGTAATATTGGGGAGTGAGGGATAGGAAAATCATCTGAACCCATAGTAGAAGAATTATTAAGTAAATTTTATCATCATAACATGACTTCATTATTGAATATTGTCCGCTTTTAAAAAATAAATTCTTCATTTCTTTTATTAGACAAATATTTATTGAGGTATTAAACTCTGTTCTGTGGAAAATATAAACCCTCAGGAGCATAAGGAGCTGGCATTAATTCTATATACCTTCCCTATCATCAAGTTGATCTATGACTGAAAGATTTTTGTCATACAGGTTCTAATAGGACCTTCACTGTTTGATTGAGCTGTCATCAAAATCATTAGAGCCATCATTTTGCTGTTGATGATGGTGATGACAAAAAGCTTATGTTTCATAATGCTTTCCACTTTTACAAAACATTTTCTAAATTATTGTCTCATTTTATCTTCACAGTGAAGAAGTAGATAATGATGATAAAATTCTCTTTTTTACTGATAAAAATTTAGAGGCTGACCTAAAACTGATTTAGTCACTTGGCTCATGATGAAGCCAAGAATAGAGAGTCCCATGGTTGAAGGATACTCTGTAACTCATAAGTGGCAGTACTGTTTTTTTTGTTCATTCTTCAGTGTCCCTGTGAGTTAGAGTTCCCACTCTTTTACAGATAAGGAAACTTAGGCACATAGAGGTGATATAAACACCCAAGGTCATGCATATTCACATCCAGCTAAGAGGTATTAGCCACTACTGTGAATCAGGCACTGTGCTGAGTACATTCACATATAATGTCTTATCTCATCTCCTTACAGCCTGTAAGGTAAGTATCATTATCCATATTTGACACAAGTGTAAACCAAATAATCATTCAGGTCTCTATTTACTGGTAGTGGAGTCACTTCTTAAACTCTTTTCTCATGTCATTTCCATTAAGCCAGAAGTTCTCAGCCTTTTTCCCATCTCCAATTAATTTATAAGTAGAGTGCATGCTCATTGATACTTTCTCATCTTACACAACAAAGATTTTTCATAAAGGATATGTTCCCAAAGAGATATATCAGAATCTGCTGGGAGAGAAAGGAGATATAGAGAGGGGCACTCAGTAGAGAGGGTAATCTAAATTAACATTTTTCTTCTTCCCTATTGGTGACTAAACTATATTTCTTAACTCTTATAAGAATCTTTTTTTTAATCCAAATTTATCTGTTTTATCCTTTTAACAAAAGGATATTAAGTACATACATGTGCTAAGTATATTCTAGGTGTTGAAGATATAGCAGTGAACAAAATCAGTGAGGTTCCTACACTCATAAAGCACAAATTCCAGACAGTGACAAGTTCCCTGAATGAAATTAAACAGGATGATGAGATAGATATAGGAGAGAGGGGCTACTGGATAGCATGGTCAAGGAAGTTTTATCTAAGGAGTGGCACTTAGGCCAGACTTGAATGGCAAAAAGCAGGCAGCAATGCAAAGAGCTGGAGTCAGGTCTTGTATATTTTCTTGCTCACAGCAAGCACGGTACTGTTCTCCCTTATTCCACAAAGGCATCCAACATAAACTCTACCTCATGGACTCCCAACTTGAGCCAGAATGCTGAAAGCACCAGCCAGGCCTGGTCCTTAGCAACCTTTCTCTATGCCAAAGTCTTATCCACATGACCTGGAATCACAGACTGTTCCATAGCTCCCAAGTTCATAGGAGTACTCATTCCACTTCAGCGAAGGTAGAGACCTTTACAGAGAGAGCTCCTGACTCACATGATAGTTGAATTTCAAAATATCTGTTATTTCAAAACTGAAAGACATTCACATCAGTCATTTATTTTTCTATAAGTCTTTGTTAAGGATCCAGGTTCTTTTCATGTCCTCTGTAAGGAACTCAACATACAAGCAGGACAAGGCAACTAGTGGAACAGGTGGGAACTAGAAGATTCTGGAAAGCACCTTGGCTCATGGTTTCTTGTTTGCCATGTTTATACCTCATGTCTTGTAACTTTTGTATATAAAGTGACTGGCTACTAGGTTTCTATTCAGTATTGATTACATTGGGAAGCTAAGTGGTCAAGTTCCCCATAATTAAACCTCAAGGACACAGAATCAACGGTGTCTTCAGTATTGTTCAGTAGAAACATTTCATACAAACCGATCACTGAAATAGATCAGTCTAGGACTTACACTGAATGGGAACCAGTTTCTATTTATAGAAAAGTAAATAATAAACTTTAAAACCTACCCTTAAAGGTTAGTCATGGGATAAAGGTGGCATATGATCTCTGGGAAGATTTTTCAAATTAACATTTCTTTTGCCCCTTATAAAAAATTCTGGAGATATGGTCCTTTTGGCAATAGTCATTATACTCAGGTCTGCTACTCTTGGTGTCTGCAATCTACTGGAAGAGGATTTTTTACAGAGCCAGCCTCTAAATAAATTACAACTGTTAGAAGCTATCAGTGCAGGGTCAAGATTTGCACAACCTATGTGGATGGCCCCAAGTTGGAATTAATATACTCTCACCCTTTCACAATACTTGGCATGTCTGTAATGGCACCTCTGTATTATATTGTACTTAACTGTAATTTGTGCTGCCTCTCATCTCATTGTGAAGACAGACACCTTTGTAGTCTCACAGTGGTGTGTGCTGAAGCTTTGTTGAAAAAAAAAATGTTGTATTCAAACACTTAGATATGTTCTAATTTATTGCATTGATGCATTTAGACAAAATCTTGAATTTCTAAAATAAGCTTCTCAAGTAGGATTTAGACTATAAATCAGTTTATATATTCTTTCTGCAAGTACTCATTCATGTGTACTCTGTTGATCAGCTTACCCCTCACAGATTTTAAAATACATACTTAAAAATAACAGTTATCACTTTTGAAATCTATACACATTCTGATTATTTAATTTTGAGATTTCTGTAACTTACAGTGCTTAAATATCTCATTTCAATCCACCTAAGTTGGCAGAAACTCTGAAATAAGCTTTTCCCGGATAACAGAATAACTGTGTTTGTCACTATGATATGATTTTTTTTAACTTTTGGGGAAATCAAACAGCAGGAAGATCAAATTCCTCCAATAATGGATTTTTCCACTTAATTATTCTGCTGTCAAAACTGCTGGGCCATGCAGAACTAGTTTCAAGACTGCTCTACGGCCAGATGAAGCTATTGGGATTGCCAGCCTTCAGGGAGCCTGGGAATTGTTTCAGAATGGCCACAAAGGACCATCAGAATTAAATGTACTTTATTGGGGAAAAATAGCTATTTTCCTACTAGAATTTACCAGCTTTCTCCTTCATCCTTCAAGATTCTAAAATTACTCTCAATAAACACAATTCTGTTATTTTCAGCTGTCTATACAAGATATTTATAACTAAATATTCAAATAACCTAGGTTTTGATAGTGTAAACACAACTAACTTTTTTAATCCATAAGAAAAATTCTACACTATCAAAGAAGGTTCTTAAAACTTTGATAATTCTCATCCAAAATAATGGCTTTTGCTTTGTTTCAAAAAGACAATTCCTTAACCTACCTCACCTCTCTAATAGCATGCCTTTCCAAAGAATTATCTTCCTACTAATGGAATAAAATAAATGAAAAGTTTCCTTCTATTAAAGCAATTGAGGAAAATGGCCAATTCACTTGATTTCCAGTGACAGTGATATGCATGCATATTAATTTTCTTAATGGCTATCTTAGTTGCCTTTGAATTAGTCTTTCAAAATTGTTCTCACTCATATTATAATGCTGCAGTAGTACAGACTTATAAGGTGAGAATGCTTACCAAGAGTAATGAATGAAAAAATACTTTATTAATATTACACACAGACACATGCACACACATGGATATACACACAAAAATTCAAAAGCGTACTCTGATTTGAACAAGCTGATTGTTAAATTATAAATTCACAAACATCAGTAAGTGATGGTGCTTATAAAAGCAATCTTTAATGGCCTCAAATAACATTTTTGGTGATTCAGTTTATAGATAACTTTCGAGAACATTCCTGCAATATTTAGCACATTGCAATTAACACAACTACGGAAAAAACACCAGACTTACTTCCATATTAAGAGGGCAGAAAATCCGAGTCTTTTTTAAAGCTGGTCAGAACCAAAATGTCAGTTTGTAAAAAAGAAACATCTTTAAAAATATTGAAAGTTACCACAGATTTTGACAGGCTCTTGCTTTAAAATATAAAGGTGATGGTTAGAGTCGACCAAGACGACACATTCATATAGCAGAATTTGAAAGCCGATGGGACTAGAAACTTGCTATATCAACCACACCCTATCATCATTATCAATGTTTATTAAATCAATAGATTGGATCACTTCAGTATGCCTGGCTCTTGATGAGACAACAATGAGTGAGATTTGGAAGCAGAAAAACAGACAGAGATTTTGGAAGGCACTATTGCTTGTACTTTTGTTGTTTGTTTGTTTTGAGGTGGGAGGCAAATTCATCATTTGGCCATGTCTACAGACAACTAGTTTTGTTGTTTTGAACAGCCTGACAGGTATCCAGGGCTGATTTGCTTTGACTCTGTATTTGAAATGCTTCATCTTTTGTGAGCTTGGCAAATCATTTATCCTCCTTGAACTTCAGATTTCTATAAAAATGTAAAAAGTAGAAATAATGATAACACCACTCCTGCCTGCCTCAGAGGCTTGGGAGGAAGGTCGAGTGAGATTCTATATGATAAGGGCTTTGAAAACCACAAAGCAGTGCACAAATGTAGGGTGTCATTCTTACTGTCTCAGAGGAGTTGTTAGTCTGAAACACATCAAGCAATCCCGAAACTGTAACAATGTGCAGAACTGCATGTTCAGGTCAGAGTCACTGGTCTCTCTGCAAAAGGCTTTCAAAACTCCCTGTGTGATGTTCCCTCTATAACCACCATCATCAGTAGATCCAGCAAGAATGAAGATTCAGGGCTCATTGCCAAGCCCGACACCAAAGGCACCACACCTGGCATTTAGGAGAACACTCTCATTTTCTTGAAGTGAGAACAAGTTGTAAAAGATACTGACTGATGCTGTTCTAGATATTGTGTCAGTGTCCTAGGCAGTTTGGATGACACTGGCAGAAATCTAACCTTTAAGCAAATGGGTCTAAATCTAGATATGGCGATTAAGTCAATGCAGTACAACAATTAAAAAGTGAATTCTGCTCAATCCACCTATGTGTTCCTTGGTCTTATCATCTGTAAAATGGAGATAGTAATGATGCGTATCTAGTGGGGTTGTTTACAGGATTAAATTCAGTAGTCAAGCACTTAGAACAGAGCCTTTAACATAGTAAACTCCCAACAGAAATTAGCTACAGTTTTATTTTTATTATCTTAATTATGATTTAAACTCCTATACCTTCATTTATAATATAAACACAAGCAACAATCCATCTAATGGAAGTAGAGAATTTTTTTTTCCAGTAATTAAGTCTTGAGGTACATACTGTTTTTATTTTGAATTAAATTATGTTTAAACAAAATATTCCCTTTGGTTTAAGAAGTTGGGCACAATAAGGGGTCTCAGCTTAAATGAGTAGGAAGAGGTACAGAACCACCAGTAATGAAAATGGCAAAGAATATAAAAACCCAGGAGAACAGTAAAGTATAGTTAAAATGACAGTATTGGTATTACACAGTGCCCATAAAACAGCTAAGCATACAGTTCTTGCCAAGCTTGTTTGCCATCACTTCCTAAATTTGGCTGGTGAGCAAGGAAGACATCTGGAAAAATAGTTAAAACAAAACAGAGTCTAATTAGTTTTTAAATATTTTAGTTAAAAAATACAGTAATTAAATAATGCAATTCTAGGGAATAAAAGGAAGTGACTATTCCGGGAAGACACAGTATTACATTCTCACACATTGCAAATGGAGATATTTGGGGCTTGTGAGGGAAGCATAATTATTTCTTCTTTAATTTTTCATAAAACTATTCAAACTAACAAAAATACCAAAAATAATATAAGACACCTTTTCCCACCACTAAGTTTAAATACACATCAACATTTTGCCTTAGTCTCTTCACAGAGTTATTGCTAAAAACCAAAATTATGTCTAATTATTGTGTTACCTGTTCCCCATTCTAGTATTGATTATAGCTGGCTATGCTTCTATTTTCTGTGACTACAGATACAATACAATAAATTGAAATTTGGGACTTTGGATTCTGAATTTGTAAAAAAAATCTTCTCTATATTCTGAATCTTCTGAAAGACTCACTGGGAATCTCTGATTGAATTAGTCAGGTTTGTTTTTTTGTTTTTTTTTTTTAGTAGATTAAAGCAAGGCCAATCCTCTACATTAGGTGGTATGATTTAAAGCAGCAGTCCCCAACCTTTTTGGCACCAGGGACTGGTTCTCTTATGAGAACATAATGCCTGATGATTGAAAGTGGAGGCGGTAATACTAGCGCTGGGGAGTGGCTGCAAATACAGATGAAGCTTCACTCACTGGCCTACCGCTTACCTCCTGCTATACATCCTATTATCTAACAAGCTACAGACCTGTACCGGTCCAGGGCCTGGGGACTGGGGACCCCTGATTTAAATCACCTTAGATATCCTACATATTTAAAAATGTTTTTCCCATCAACTTACCAATTCCTCTATTGGTCAATTGAATTATAATCACAACTCACTCATACAGGGTCTGTATTAGTTTAGATTCTCCAGAGAGATACAACCTATCTATGTGTATACATACATACCAACATACAAAAGATTTACTATAAGGAATTCACCACTGTCCTTCAGAGATATTCCAGAAATGGGCTATAGTGCTGCAGGTGTCTCCTTTCAGATGATACCTGTCTATCAATGAAGAGCCATCTCTAAACCAGATCTAACTCTTCTGTTCCTCTGTCACCTAATCATAGGGAACTTTTCATGAGGCCATAGGTACAGGCTGGGAAAAAGAAGACAGTGAAGCAGGTATGGGTACCATGCACATTTGGGCCATTTCCTGTAACTGACTTGTACTTTCAGGGCCTACTCAAGCCCAATCACATATATGCCACTTACATTTGATGATGGAGTGCTGCTGGACATGCCAAACTTTATGGCTTGGTGAGTCAGATAACACCCAATTCATGGTGAGCAGCTCAGGTTGCATGGTAACATGGTGACCCATGGTTCAGCCTCTACTAGGCCCAATAGTCAGCCACGGGCTGTTAATGAAAAGAGTAGTTATCTATGGAGAATGATAGGGTTTCACTTCAAAATCCTAAGGCCCTGCTCTACAGTTCACCTGTAGGAGCATGCTAAAAGATCCAAATAGCATCTCTCTCTGCCAGACACTTCAAGCACCATTGGATCTTCTGGATCATATAACCAAGTGGGAAAGCAGCTTGCACAGCAGCCTGGACTTATTGCAGAGCCTTCTCTTATTCTCAGCTCTATTCAAAACTAGCAGTTTTGGGGTCACTCAGTAAATGAGTTATAGTTGAACTAAATTCAGAATATGTTGCTTCAGTTATAGATGAGGCCAAATACAGCAACTTATCCTTTACCTTGAAAGGTGAAAGGAGACCCAAGCATGCTTGTTTTCACTAGACCCCTAGAAATCTCACTAAGGTAGGTAGAAGGTCTCTAAATTTTTGCCAGATATCTTTCTCACCTTCTGTCATACAAAGGTCTTAGTAATAAGTCTAGAGTGGTTTGTACTTCTTGCTCACTATATCCAAGCAGCATAATTTCATCAATGTAATGGACCAATGTGATATCTCATGGAAGTAAAAGGCAATTGGATCCCTGGAAACTAAATTATGACATAGAGCTGGAGAGGTGATATACATCTGAAGTAGGACAGTGAAGGTTTATTGCTGGCCTTGCCAAGTGAAAGCAAACTGCTTTTGGTGGTCTTTACTAACAGATATCAGGGAAAAAAAAGGATTTTCCATATCAAGATTTTTATACCAGGTCCCAGGGAATGTGTCAATTTGCTCAAGCAATGAAACCAAATCTGGTACAGCAACTGTGGTTGGAGTCACCACCTGGTTAAGTTTACAGTAATCCAATGCCATTCTCCAAGATCCTTCTGTCTTCTGCATAGGCCACATAGGCGAGTTGACTAGGGATATGATAGAAATCACCACCCCTTCATCTTTTAAATCTTTGATGGTGGCACTAATCCTTCAGTACCTCAAAAAATTCAATGCTGCTTTTGGTTTACTATTTTCCTAGGTAGAGGCAGTACTAGTGGCTTTCACTTAGTGTTTTCCACTATCATATCCCTAATTCCGCTAGTCAGGAAATCAATGTGGAGATTCTGCCAGTTGCTGAGTACATCTATTCTAATTATGTGTCTGGAACTGGGGAAATAACCAAAGGATGATCTGGGGACCCACTGGCTCGATGTGAGACAAGCCTGAATTAAAAATTCATTGATCACCTGATTGCCATAAGCTCCTTTTCTGATGCATGGACCACAATGACATTTTGGAGCTTCTAAAATTAGTGTCAGTTCCAAACCAGTGTCTAGTAGTCCGTGGAAAGATTATTCTTCCCCACCCCTGCCAACCTCCAATGCACGGTTACCCAGGTAAGAGGCCATGGGGAAGGCTGAAAGAAAGATTTATAATACAGATTTCTGGCAGTGTATCAGGGTACTTACTCAAAGGGGCTTAGCCTCCCCTTCATTTAAGAGGTTCTGACTCTGTTAACCAGCTCAAATCTAGGAACTGATTGAGGTGCCATCATTCTATTTTTATGATTTAGGTTGGATTTTTGTTCATTTGACCTAGAACTTTTCTGCTTATACAAATCAAGGATTTTGTAGGCTTCCTATCTATTCCACTTCTATGAACACCATGAACAACTAGCCAATATCATAGGTTTGCAGGAATTGGATTATTCTGCCTGCTGCTTTGACCCTTTTGCCCTGTAACAGTAACCACACCCACTTTGCCTTTGGCGGTCTAATACTGCCACTGGGCCTCTGCCACCCTGGAATCTGATTACTCTCACTGCAGTTAGGTTCAATTCAGTGACTGCAGTCCCCACTGTAATGTGTGGCCTACATGAAAGAGCAATCACAGGACTCTTCAAGGATGCTGGGGCTCCCCCTCACAAATTTATTTCTCACAGTAGTAGTGAAAGATATGTCTTCTGGACCCTCCCAGGGTGGGTGAGTAAGTCTTAAATGACAGTAGGTCTTAAATGACAGCTGTGGGTGGGGGAGACTGTTTCCTCTGTGGTAGAGAGGCCTCTTGTACTGCCAAAGAAGACACATCAGAATTTAGGAGCCCAATGTCCACAGCTTCATCAGGGTCTTCCCGAATATTTTCATTCCAACTTACAGAATCCTATTCTTTCCCAGTCAATGCCCTCATTTTTTATATTAGGTTGGGAGTTCAACTTGCATTGTAATTCAGCCAATTGAGGAAGGAGTTTCTGCATTTGATTTTCAGCAATCTCAGCCCTGAGGATACAGGAGAAAAGGGACCCTTTGGGGCAACCATAAAAGCTTCCAGGCATTCATGTAGCACTTGAGTTGAGAATTTGAATTCTTGAGTTCATTCTTTTCTGACACAACTTTGTCAAGAGACATTAGGAGCAATCTTATCCTTGTTAGATTTCTAAAATTGTTCAGAGCTATCACATAAAGAATTACTTAACTCCTTCTTATAAGTGGTTTGACTACAGGGTTACTAATGGAGATATTTTGCAGACTTCTGTTATCAGATCATACCATGGACTATCAGTACTTTTCTTTACTACTAGAATATTTATTAGCATCTTTAAATCTAATCATATTAGGGAGCTAATTCCAGAATCCCCCGAAGAATTTTTTTTAAATCCTCAAAAATCTGTTCTTTAGAGAAACAGAATAATATGTGTGTGTGTGTGTGTGTGTGTGTGTGTGTGTGTGTGTGTTTGGAGAGAGAGAGAGAGAGTGTGTGTGTGTGTGTGTGTGTTTATTATAAGGAGTTAACTCACACAATTATGGAGGCTGAAAAGTATAATATCTGCAGTTGGCAAGATGGTGACTCAGAAGAGTCGATGATATAGTTTCAGTCCAAGGAACTATAGAACCAAGAGCTTGAGACACAAAAGAGCCAATGATGTAAGTTCCAGTCTGAGTCTACGTTCCAAAGCAGGAGACGGCTGATGTTCCAGCTCAAAGACAGTCAAGAGAGAATTATTTTACTCAGGCTCTTATTTTACAAGAGCTTTCAATGATGGGATGAAACCTATTCATATTGAAGAGGACAATCTGCTTCATTCAGTTTACCAATTCAAATGTTAATCTCATCCAGAAACACCATTACAAACATACCTAGAAATAATGTTTAACCAAATAGTTGGGCACCACGAGACCCAGTCAAGTTGACAGGTAAAATTAACCATCACAAGGTGCATGAGAAAAAGTAAAGCAGCTTTCTCAAACACAAACTCAGCTTAAATACCCAGCTTCTGGTTGTGTGGAACAATCTTCTGACCATCTTTTTATTTGAACAGTAGCATAAATCAGTTGAGTCCTATGAAGAAATGAGATGCTGAACTGATAATTTTAAAATTCAGTGAGACAGGAAGATTGAAAAAACAAAGCAGCTTTGAGACATCTGGACCAGGAAAGGCAGATGTAGTCTGATAAGGGAGTGGGGGTAGAGTCTAGGATGGTGATGATAAGTGGTGGTGGTGGTGGTGGTGGTGGTGGTAGTGGCAATGAGAACAGATAAAATTTATTTTTAAATAATCATAATGAATTAAGCAGGTAACACTAACTTTATTTAGTCATCAGAGCAATCATATGAGGCATGCATTGTTATTGTCCCCAGTTTACAAATAAGACAACTGAGACTTCTAGAGTTTATATCCAAAGTCACAGATTATTGCTCAGATACAGAGCTGGAATTCCAACCCACTATATGAAACTACTGGGAAGGGATACCAATATCAAGCAATAAAGACTGCATAGGAAGGGATCAAGGCAAGAAATATACCATGGCACACATTATGCACTGTACAGTTTTGCCTTAGCTAGCTAATCAGAGGATGTGTTTATTAGAATACGTGAAAGTGTCTAAATCAAAGGGCAAACAAGGCAGACTAATCTCAGATGTTTACTTTAAATCAGAGAAGTTGGCAATAAGGATAATTTATGCAGCAAAGCAAGAAAAGGGAAAGGCAAAAAAAAAAAATAGACTCATCTTTGCTCTATCTTTTCATTCCCAAAGTTGTAATTAATTATAGTGAAGAAATAAAAGAAACATGGGATCAAAAATTAGACAGTTGATTAAAAGGCAGATAGTATTAAAAGAAATTCAGATGGATTATGTAGGAATAACAATAGAGTAAGAGTAGTTACAAATATAACAATTAAATCCCAGTTTAGGTTATTTGAAAAAAAAAAAGATAGTATAGAGGTACTGTGCTTTGTATAATAGATAATGCAATCCTGGGCTGCCTTATACACCTGAGGTTGATGTGATGAGGCTCTTAGGAAGCATGTCACCCACTTCTGACATCCAGCTTCTGACACAGCAATTTGCCCAGAGTAAGTACTCAATAAAATATTGTCATTCTCCAATACTGAATTGGATGATTATCACAACTAGTCTTCCATTATTAGACAACAGCCTAATTTTTTTTTCCTTTGGAGTTATGTGTATGTGAAACATTAGGAAACTTAATTACTTAAGTATGTTTGAAAATGTGAGACCAGAGTTTAATAATACAGACTTTGTTGTATACTGGATTTTCAATCCCGAATTCTCTACCTATAAGCTCTAGGACTTTAAACATGTCATTTAAACCCTCTGACCCTCAGTTTCCACTTTCATAAACTCATGCTGATTATAGTCATCTCCCAGGTTGTTGAAGACTGAATAAAATGAGTCCAGTATTATCCTAATGCCTCAATAAATAGTGATAATGGATGGGTGGGTGGTTGGGTGGGTGGGTGGATGGATGGATGAATGGATGGATGGATGGATGGATGGATGGATGGATGGATGGATGGATGGATGGTCAAGAAGCAAAACAAAACAGTGAATACCTCAAAAAGAAATGTGGACTTACAAACACTCAAAGTTTAGAATAGAAAGTCCCATGAATTTTTAAAGGGTACCACCACCTCTCTAATAACTGTGAATAGTTTTAGAAGTATTCAAATGAATTGTTTGGGCTTCTAAAATTTGACTATGGATTAAAAATCTTAAAATGAGCTCTTGAAGAAACCTCTACAGGCACCTGTGCTGAGGTCTAAATCTTCACACCTCTCAATTGATTAATCGTGTAATTGTGGGCCGTTACAGGAAGGTGGAGTGTTGTGAAGGATGATGGCACTGCTTTGCTTAGAGAGACTGACATTTCATTTTCCTAACTGCCTTTCCAAATGATTCTCTTCCTCCTCCTCCACAAACTATCTGAGAATCCAAATGTTGTGAATTAGACTGTGGCATTAATCATAGCTCCTCGTTCCAGAATTTTTCATATCAGTGTTTCCCCATATTACACTCAGCTCTCATGCTTATGACTGAGAAGTGGAATTGGAGTAATTCACTTGGAAACAAATATGCAGAGAAATGTATTTAATAAGCACTTGTAATAAAGGCTACTCACTTACATGTGGAATCTAGAATAGTCAAACTTGTGACAGAGTAGAATGGTGTTTACCAGGGGGAGAGGGATGAGGAAGTGGAGACATGTTGGTCAAAGGGTACAAACTTTTAGTTATAAGATGAATTGTTCTGGAGGCCTAATGTACAAAGTGGTGACTATAGTTAATGACAATGTATCACATACTTAAAATCTGCTAAGCGTTCTCACCACATATAACAAAAAAGTAACGGTGAGATGGTGGATATGTTAATTATCTTGATTGTAGTAATCATTTTACAATGTGTATGTATATGAAAACATTATGCTTTACAGCTTAAATATATACAATTTATACTTGTCAATCATACCTCAGTAAAGTGGGGGTGAGTAGTGGGGAGGGAGTCAATACTAAATGATGCTAGAGCTCCAGACATTTTTAAAGCTCAATGCCCAGATGGAGACTCCAGAGATCAGCTTAGGGCAAATCTGCTTTTAAAGCAGCTTGAGCTGTTAAGAAGAATTTTAAGAACAATAACTCTATTGCCTTGAATTCTAAAACTTCTTTCCTGTGTAATAGTACTCAAGACCTTTTCATTGCTGCTGTCAAAGAAAAAAATTAAGGGTTTAGAAAATAATCATGCTGTTGAAATGACCTCTTCAGAACCAGTAGGATAATGAAAGGATGATGAAAGGTGGTGATAAAGAACAGTCCTTTCCTTGTATAACACCAACCCACCCACCTTCCACTCATCCTCAGGTCATTTGCCTAAACAACTCCAACTTTTGGACCATGGCTTAATCATTACTCTCTGTGAAGTGTCCCCAACCACTCTACCCGAAAACTTAGAGTTGTCAAAGAAAAGTTGTACCAGGCAAGTAAAACAGGCAAGGAAGGCTTTATTTGAGACTATTACAATGTAGGGAGAGAGTAAACTAACTGTTGAAGGGAAAGGCCAGAGAGCTTTTAAACTCTGAGGTAAACGAGTGGAAAAGTACTGGAAGACATTAGAGGGGAGGTTGAGCAATGAAATAAGGCCATCTGTGTTTGCTAATTAGCACTTATATTAAGCTCCTACACCCCCACAGCCCAGCCTGGCTGATAGGGGCACTATCTTTCTTGATAATTATACATCAAAATATGGCTCCCACATCTTTGAGAAAGACATTTCTGAGACATTTCTTGTACCAGAAAGACATTTCTGGCACAAGGCTAGGAGAAGATTTACATCTCAAAAAGGCAGAGAAAATTTACAATCCCAAGATTTCTAATGTAAATGCTCTAAGAAAAGGGAGGGCAGGGGTCTAGAATCAGAAAGCAGCCATTCTAAAGTGCAGTCAAGTTGGGGGGAAACTTTAAAGACATCTTGATCAGAGCCCTCCTGCCTGTTATACACTTTCATAACAGTTGTTCCAATTATAATTATCTGTTTGGGCTTCTGAAGGTTAGACTGTTAATTTACAAGCTTAACAAGAACTTTTGATGAGAGCCCCAAAGGCCTTTGTACTGAGTGTAACTGATTTGTTTAATATCTGTTTCTTTATGCAGGGACAATGTCTCTGTATTATTTACCACTATGTCCCTAGTACACCGTACCTAGCACTTAGTTGACTCTAATTAAATATTTGTGGGAAAAGTTCTGAAATAACCCAGTTCCTTCATCCTTTAGAATTCCTCTCTGCTATTTTTTTTTCTTTTTCTTTTTTGGTATCATAAAGTTAAAGATTCCTTTTGATATTAGGTAAATGGAGGACTTTATTCATTAAGTTATAAATACTTATTACCACGAGCACAGCACTGTCCTTCTCAAAGACCATGCCTTTTACCTGATTGCTCCTTGGTAAGTAAACACAGTATACCAAACATCTACACACAGGATCCACAAAATATTTGTTTATATGAGCTGACTCAAACTAATTAACTCTAAAATATGTGGAAAAAAATTTTGTATACCCTCTTCAACTTTACAAAGATGCTTTAAAGAAGATAAATAGCATATGTCTCTTTAAAAGGTTATTTGGAAACATTTGTACTAATGTCATTTTTCTTCTCTCAAAAATACTTCCCCATAGCAAGGAAAAGCATTTGCAATCACCCTATTGATCATTCTTTTTCAGAAAGTCATCGTAGTTTTACAAACATTTTAAATCATTGCTCAAGTCTAGCCTTGGACTAGAATAATGAGCTCTAATAAAAGAATTAAAGTTTTTATAGGACCTGGAACACAGGCTCCTCCATAAGGATAGTTTCCCTAAATTCAGTGATTCAGCTGTCTTCTAAATAAAATAAAGATGATTGTTAACTGAATGTGAAGCCCCAGGAAGCAGACTTTATTAACAACAAATCTAGAATTTTAAAACTTTCTTTAGCCACCAAGAATCACTCAGGGTTTTTCATGCATGCTATGGAACAGCATTCTTAAATCATAACACAGATTAAAGACTTTCATTTCTGCCAGGACCATCCTGTAGTTGCACTGAAAAAACAAAAAAAAAAGCTAACTTATTCCTTTACATATTTAATTGGTTCTTGCCAAAATTTTAGAGTTGGAAGAGTTTTAATAATGGCATCAACATTTTTTTTTGTTTTCCCTAGATGTAATTCATGTTTTCATAGTGCTAAAATATCTGGATATGAGGAGGAAAATCTAATTAATAGCCTTCTGGTTTTTTTCTAGATGATATCTAATGTCCAGATATTTCCAGATGCATTAATCACAGAGACACATAGTTGTGAACAAATAATCAGATGAATGTTCTAACTTCATCCAAATATTCTAACTTCAAGTAGCCCCAAAGCTCACTTCACTATTATTGGCTTTGATAATGACTTCAAGCTGAGACTGCAAATTTTTAAAATTTTCCTTAACATATTTATGACATTAGTAATTCCATAGTTTGGTGAAGACAAAATCTAAGGCAATATCTGTATATTTAGGAGAAATTTGCAATCTGTGCACACTAAATCAACTATATTGCTTGCAGCTGACAAGTAACAGAAAATAAACTCAAAATCTTAGGCCTTAAGCTTCAACAAAAAGAAATCAAATTATCTCACTGAACAAGAACTCACTGGTGAGGCAGTTCCAAACTAATTGAATCTGTAGCTTACCAATATCATCACTGTCCTTTGTTCCTGTCCTACAGTTAGTCTTCCAGGTGTCTTCCTTGTCCTTAGAACCAAAAGATAACTTCCCCAGCTCCAGATATTGTGTATTACAGAGAAGGGAAACTTGTCCTACAGGTCTATTTTTATCAACCAAGGAACAGACCTTTCCCAGCAATTTTCATGTTGCATTATATTATTTAATCATCTGGGCAGGCCTAAACCAGCCACATGCAAGAAGAATGAGGTCATAAAAGACAGAATAATCACGATTTCCCCAAATCATATGCCCAAAAGAAACCAGGTTCTACCGGTAAGGACAGAGGGAATGCCTGTGCCTAGGCAACTTGCAGGGTATTCTGAAATCTTTAGAGCTCATCCAGTCATTTTTTTTATAAGCAGCTATTTTCTGAATGACTACTTTAGACCCTAGGCATAAAGCAGTAAGAAAAACAGATTAAGCCCTACACATATTAAGCAAGTGATCTAGAGACAGATATTTAAAACAAAAAGAAATAAAATCAAAAAGCAAATAGACAAGGAGACAAATGCTGAGGTGGGGGAAAAGGAAGGTGAAGGGGCAAGGGAATTATAGCTTCTGAGGGCTATGTGTGTATATGCGTGTGTCAGGAGTGTGCGATGGGGGATGGGGTATATCATATGGGGCATTGCAGGAAGACCTCACTGATAAAGTGTCATTTGAACAGAGACTTGGGATGTAATTCTGAGTGAAACGAGAAGACATTGGAGGATCTTAATATAGGAGTGATGTGATCTGACTTTCATTTTTAGAAAATAGACACTAGGTGGGCAAGGACTACCACAGGAATACCGTGAGATAGGAATACCATTGTCATATTCCAGATGACAGATAATGAAGGCATGGCCCAGTGAAGGAAGTGATAAGTGGTAGCATTCTGGATACATTTTTAAGATAGCATAAACAGAATTTGCTGATAGAGACTTGGACATAGTTAGTGAGAAGTAAAGAGTCAAGGATGACTCCAGAGGCTTTGAGCCACTCAACCAGGACAGAATCACCATTGACTGAGATAAAGAAGGTTGGCCAGGGATCAGCTTTGGGAATAAGGGCAGGTTTGCAATGACCACTGGATTTAGCAACATGAATGGAGCTCATTGGTGACCCTGACAGGGAGTAGAGTCTTTTTTGTAGAATGATGGAAAAGGATATCTAATCGGAGTACCTGCCTATTCTTAAGGAATGGGACTTTGAGAATAGCAATTTTTATGTTATGAAAACTTATGTGGTGAAAAGACAAGCCCTTCAATAAACGCTATGCCAAGAAATGTGTGTATATAAACATCATGTCTGTCCTGTCAAAATACCAGATGTATGCAGAGACTGATACAAGCAGGCTTGCATCACTGTTGCGGTTTAGTAGTGGTGGTAGTTGCTGCTTTAACAGAGGTTCCATTTTCCCAACACCTTTCCCTTAATATCATGAACAATCCCGAAAGTCATTATTTTCTTAAGAGTTAACCTGTATCTCAGCATCTAGAAGAATGCCTAGCACGAAGTAGGATTTTGATATGTATTTGTTGATTGAATCCATGCTTATTTACTACAGGACTTCAATCCTTGGTTGTTGATTTTTTCCTGTAATCTCTTTTCATACTAGCTCCATGAAACAATATTCTTTTTTTTTATAGCCAGAGAATTTTTTTCACCCTGGCTGCTTATTAAAATGTACAGTACCCACTAATATAGAGAGTTTTTCATAACCATGAAAAAAAAGTAAGAATAAATTCTATAATGATGAAAATAGTATCATCAGGGCTTTAAAAAACAGATGCTTGATTTTCAATAACCTTACTTAATGCTTACTACAGGCATTGCAATACCTATTTATACAATCCTTATCCCAGCCCTATGGTGAGGTACCATTATTATAGCCCACATTTTGTAGATGAGAAGATTGAGGCATAAAGAAGTTAAATGTCTTGCCCAAAGTTTCACAGTTGATAAGTGCCAGAACCAGGATTCATACCCAGGGAATCTGGCTCTGCAATCTGTGTTCTTAAAGGTCATGCTCTGCTGCCACTATTTACCTAATTTTAAAGACTGTACCTCTTCCAATTTATTGTATAGCGGGTCCCTCTTATCCATAGTTTTGCTTTCACTTACCCACGGTAAACCACGGTGTGAAAATATTAAATGGAAAATTCCAGAAATAAATAATTCGTAAGTTTTATTGCACAACATTTTGAGGCACATGATGAAACCACAAGCCATCTTGCTCCATCCTGCTGGGGACAGGAATCATCCCTCTGTACAGCGTCTCCATGCTGTGCATGCTCCCCACTGTTAGTTACTTAGTAGCTATCTTGGTTATCAGATTAACTGCCATGGTATCACAGTGCTTCTGTTCCAGAAACCCTTATTTTACTTAATAATGGCCCCCAAACGCAAGAGTAGTGATTTGACATGCTCAAGAGGAGCTGTAAAGTACTTCTTTTACTAAAAAAGTGTGTACATATTGTAAAAATCACAGCATACACAGGGCTTGGTACCCTCCACAGTTTGAGGCATCCATCCACTGGGGATTTTGGAACATATTTCCTGCTAATAAAGGGGGCACTACTGTACATTGTTGTTTGATCATCTTAGCTTTACATGTCTTCTCATTTCTTCATGAAAAACTTACATGGGCTATGTCATAGGCCTAAACAACCTAAAGAAACATATATACATATAAAATATATATTAAATGGTCCTTGTTTTCAGGGAGAGAAACTCTGTACTAAGATTCTGAAAGGGAAGAGTAATGGAAAAATTACTAAATTGAGATTATTTGGTCCCAATGGGAAACTGTAAGATCCAGAAAAGCCACATGACTTAGCTAGTCTCACAGCTCCATTATTGTAGAGCTGGAGTTAATATACATATTATCTTGCCAGCTACTTAGCTGAATTTGGAGGTGATATCTTAATCAAGTTCAGAATGACATGTAATACCCTTTGCATGAACAGAGTAGATCACTAGAATGCAGGACAGATGAAAAAACAGGCCTTTTTGTAGCTTCTCAATTCATCTCTCACCTTGTAATTTTTCACTCAGTGATCAAGTGAAATCATTAGTTGAGATTGTATCAGGAGCATTTCTCAGACTTAACACCCTCTTTTTGGACTCCTTGAGAAATGAGATAGCACGCCCTGTGTACTGTGGAGTGTGGGAAACTGGGAAAGCTCTTTAGAACTGTACAAATTGATTTTTTTTAGATATAAATGACTTTAGTAAGAATAATATACAATTTCTCATATTGTTTCTCATGATATTTATTTCTAATACTATTTTTAGAGCAAAATACAGAAAATATCCTACCATTAATTCCATTGCTTTTCTTTATTCTTCCTCTGTACATCTGTTATTTTTCACATATTCCTTTTAACATGACTTGTTTTAAAATGTCTAATATAATACCAATAGTATTTTATTGTTACATATCAGTTGTAATTATAGTCTCTTTTTCTTGTTTGAGAATTTTCTTTGCCAGTGTTCATTGTGTTTCTTTTATGAAATTCAGTTGAATTTTTTATTAATTTGAATGATTTAGAGGAGAGATATTCTGGTTTAATAGAATGTTAAATATTTATTCTAGTTAGAAGAATATTAAATATTTATTAAATCAATATGCTGATATATCAATTTTTAAATAACCCATATTAAACATACTTAACTTAATGCTCATTAATTTATTCTTTAAATCAGAAAACATTTATTACCTGAATCAAGTGGTATTCTAGATACTGGGAACATAACGTTGTCATATCTTTGTTCCTCGAGGAGTTTATGGTCTATTTGGGGAGGTAGACAAGTATCATATAGTATGGCACGTGTCATATAATGAAGGTAAGAAAACAGCATTTAGTGGACCTTTAGATAAGCCTGTGTCAACCTTAGGAAATTAGAGACTCAGGCAAATCTTGTTCACTATAATTTGGTCTTGGACAATTCAGAGGACACTTTGGGGTCCACTAATGCTTTAGATTAGTTATTAAAGCAGTTATCACTTTACTGTAGATTTATAAAGGTTTTTGTCAAAAGTTTTAGGTGAAACAATGATGAACAAATCCTATAAAAATACAGAGAAATTGAATTACATATTTTTTTGCTTCTACCTCACCTTTGCTTTATTGTGATATTGTACATTTGCTTTCATTTTGACCATTTATCACTGCATGACAGTCTTCACTTTCTTTCTCCAACTCTGTGATTATATGAATACTTTTGTAAATCAACATTCATTACATTTCTTCAGGTACTCCTTATCAGTGTTAACTTCTTGTCTAAGCTTCCAGAGTGGTCACACAGCAACTCTAGGTACATAATGGCCCAGAGCTGTCTAACTTATCATTGAGAATCTTGAAATGACAGTAATTCTTGTGTATAGAAGCCCAGTTTGAGGGTTAACAATGAACAAGAAGGCTAAATGAAGTACTCAACTACTTTTTAGGTAGACAGAGTACTACTGCTGTTAAAGATATCACGAGGTCATGACTGAGGCTGACCTTCAGTGACCTGAGGTTGGGGAACTGTCTCATTTTCCTCCTCACAGAGAAGGCTTTTTCCTCAACCTTTTACTGTATAAATCTCTACCCCTTTTAGGAAAACCTACATTTTCTGTTTTCAGGAGTTGGCTTCATTCAGGCATTTGTTTTGTCCATCTCCTCTTACATAGGCAATCTATGGGGAAATATTAGGACTCCTAAACTATCCTCACTTTTTTTGTTATTCTTTTCTTTTTGCTGTCCTGATTGGGTGTTTTATGCTACTTTATCTCACAGATTGCTAATTCAGTCCTCTGCTTCATCTAATCTACTGTTGATTCCTTCTAATGTACTCATTTCACACTGGTTCTTTTTTATATTTTATATTTCCATTTTTATGTTTCCTATCTCTTTGTTGAAGTTCTCACTGAGATAATTGATTATCCTTATAGCCAGTATTCTGAACTCTGCATCTAGTAGATTGCTTGTCTCAATTTTAATTATTTTTCTGGAGCTTTGTTCTGTTCTTTAATTTGGGACATGTTTCTTTGTGTCTCCATGTTGGCTGCTTCCCTGTGTTTGTTTCTATGTATTAGGTAGAGCTGCTATGTCTCCTGGTCTTACAAGAGTGGCCTTAATAGTAGGTATCCTAAGGGGACAAGTGGCACAGTCTCCTTGGTCACCTGAGCTGCATGCTCTAGGTGCGTTCCTTGTGTGGGTTGTAAGTACTCTCCTGTTATAGTTGAGCCTTGGTTACTGTTTGCACATCAGTGGGAAGGACTGACCCTCAGGCTGATTGGTTGTGAGGACTGGCCAGTGACTACAGTGGAAGAGCTGTTATGCAGGGGCAGTCTGGCCCTACATAGCAGGATTCACTTAACAGGCCTCTGGTGCCTGCCCAGTCTGCCCTTTGTGTCAGTCATTTGTGGAGGTGGTTGAGTGGTTCTCTGGTGTGGTCTCAAGCTGGCCACTGGTTGTGTTGTTTATGGGGCATCTTAGAAGGATCTCTTACTGGTGAAGGTCAGCTGCTGACTGTGCCCCTGCCAGGGACTACTTGGTTAAACCTAAAAAGTGATCTGCAGATGGTTGCCACTTGTGCCGGGCTTGGAGATGCTTAGCAAGAGATACAGGGCATGCCAAGTTCAGATGCTGCTTTCTTGGGGTTTGTGAACCTTTGAGTGATTTTAGGAAAGTCCTCAGCATGAGCCAAGATGGGTCATTTATAAGGAAAAGCCACTGGCAGAAGCTTGGGTGGGCCCATAAGTTGGGCAGGGCAGAGTCTTGGGGAATCACCTGCATGGGGCAAATGATGTTAGTAAGGTTGATGGAGACTCAGATATGGATGGCACCCTGCCTGTGTCTGTAAGCTGGCTATGGGGAGGGCTCAATAAAGGAACGAGAGCTTCTGTTCACACTTTTGTCTGAGAGAAAGCTGCCCTTGCCCTGAAGCCAGACAATTCAATTTCTCCTCTTATGTCCCTGGTGCCTTTTGAGCTGCTTCTCCCTTGCTGGAGCTCAGAGTGATTGAGTTCATCAGTGAATAAGTTTGTGTGCGGGCCACTTATAAAGAACACCTGGGTTTCCAGCAGCTTTTCCTCTCACTCATACACAATCTCCACTGATTTTCATAGTCAAAAGTTATGAGAACTTCTCTTCCTAGCCTGGTGCCCTGGACTTGGAGATCCTGGTACTGAACTGGGACCCCTCACTCCTCATAGGTGACCTCCACAACCAAGATATCATCCCAATGTTTAGCTGCTACACATGGATTTGAGACCAGCCCATTCACATCTCTACTTCTTCTGTCAGTCTCAAGGTGGCTTTTTATATATGTCCTCAGTTATAGGACTTCTGTTCAGCTAGACTTTAGGCGATTCTCAGTGATGGTTGTTCTGTAGTTTAGTTCTAATTTCGATGTGGTCACAATAGGAGACAAGCACAGTGTTTACCTACTTGGCCTTCTTGACCCAACCTCAGTTAGGTTTTTTCACTCTTGATGGATTAGTAGAAAACTCTAATATTTTATGTGAGAGGTTGCACTGAAAGAGTTTTCCACTCCAGAAACAAGCATGCTCATATTTTTGTGTGACCTTTCCTAAAAGCCCAATGCTAATATGTAATCTCCCAGAGTTAACACATTTGCAGACTGAATTATTGCCCACTCCAGCAAACACATACTAAAAGAAGCTGCTGCTATCAAGAATAAATAACAAAATCCACTGAAGAGTGAGTTGAGCAAGAGCGGGGCCCAGAACTTCCAAACAGAGGTGCTGACATTGACACCTTTCCCTCCATGGAGCTGGCAGATCATTTTATCTTATTGTCATCTGTAAAGATAATGATATACTGAGGAATTATTATCTCTTTCACAAGGAGGTTGTAACTGGCTTTTTAATTGCATCTGTAAATAGGAAAAATATGGCAGCATGTGCATTAGGACTTCAGTCCTCTGAAGAAAGCCTAAACAGCCATGTGGAGAGCTCCACATGAAGGGGATCTGAAGCCCCAGCCAGGCCAACATCTCTAACTGAGCTCCCAGCCAAAACCAGCATGAACTGCCAGCCATGTGAGTGAGGGCACTGTGGACCTTCCAGTACCCCAGTCAATGCCACATGAAGCAGAACATCACAGGTACAGGTATTCCAGTACCCCAGTCAATGCCACATGAAGCAGAACATCACAGATGTGCCCTGCCTCAATTTCTGATCAGAATCATGAGAAAATAAAATGGCGTTGCTTAAGCCACTAAGTTTTTAGTTAGTTTGTTTCGCAAAATTAGGTAACTGAAACACTAGGAAAGTGACTATTTGTGTCTAGTTCAGAAATTAAAGGTTATATCTACTGAAGAAACTTGCTAAAGAAGAGATGATGTTTTTGGTGTTATAATTGGAATCCTAAGTCTTGAATATTTTGGATGTTGGAGATTTTTCAGTTATTTAGGCAGTAGTGACCTCTCAACTGCTACATCACTTCAAATTTAAACCAAATATCCAGAGACTTTTATACACTTCTAAAAGTAGAACATCCACCTTTAAAAACAATTCAGGGTAGAGTTTGTGGAGCTGAAGCTATGCTCAACCATCCAGCTTCTAGCTAAGAAGCCAATATTGGGAATCAGAGACCTCTTGTAATTAACTCCTGTATATGTAGATAAAGGAGGACCTGCTGAAAATCAGGAACTCCTTTGGAATCTCAACTATTCTAATAGTCACTCAGAGACAAGGCACTTTATCTTCATAGAATCATCTTCTTCTGAAGATCCAGAAGATCAGCCTCCCTTGCTCATTGGCTGTCCTCTACTTCTAAAGTACAAACAACTTGCAGTCTTTAAGTGGTCTCTAGCCCATCTTAATTTGGACTTCAAGAGGAAATTTTTACTAATTTGCGACTCTACCCTGGAGTCTTTCATGAACCAAATGTGACTTTACCAACCAGATATTATCATAGTTACCCACACAAAGATGTCAGTGTTTAAAATGCTTACATGGTACTCACATCATGAAATTTTATCAAAACTTCCAAAATAATACCCTGGCCAACCAACTGTCATTTTCCCTCCATGGCCCTGTAGAGCCAATTTGTTTGACAGGCCTTAATAAGCTCCACTCTCACACTTGGCATATATTCAATGAGAATAAACAGCACAATGTACTGCAGTCATTCCTTCAATATAAATAAGACAGTAACATTATAGGAAAAACAGCCGCCAAGTCCATGTAATTATTTTCCTTAAATCACAGTATGCACTATCTCCAGTGCCTCACATTTTAAATATGAGTGCCTGCTCTTCACACAACTGCTTTCCAGAGTGGGTGGTATGTGTGACTCATTATCAACCCCAAAGGCACTTAGAGATCTGGTTATCAGACTTCCTGCCTCTAGAGTCCAACTGTTCACAGTACAAGTGTTAATATCAGAGGCAGAAGGTTTTAGACTTGCATTCTATTTTTTTAATTTCCCAAATAGAAATCTACAATGAGAAGAATCGGTCTGGTTTTCATAATATCTTTTCTTTGTTCTCTCTTTTAAGCGCTATAAAATACTTACTTCCCCCTCCATCCTTCACTTCTATGGCTCCCTTTGTAGTGACCTGCTGTCTCCAATCTAGTTTACAAATTTTTATAATTTAGGAATTTTGACATATAGATGCTGGGCATTGTGAGAATACAAAAGGATTTTAGATATGAAGTACTGGTATGCCTTGGCTGAGAATATCCAGAAACTAAATGATTTTATTGACAGAACACCCTTCCTGCTGTTTTTGTAACCAAATTGTGGGGTGTGTGTTGTTCTGGTGATGGAAAAGACATCTTCAGAAGGAACTAGAAAAAGACATATTTGGGGTGATCAGGCTTATCCACAAAATTAGGTCTCTTCCTGGGCAGTTCTTCCAATGCAAAGACCCTCTGACTTTTGCTAGGCCCTCATGAAGATACCATCGCTTTCATTATTTGTACTGAATGATCTTTTGAATAACAAACAAGGAAGAATTCAGCACCTAAGACAGTTCCTTGTATAGTGTTACTGCTCTGTGTTGAAAAATCTGAGATTAGAACTCTGAATTTCTAAAATTTGATCTACGATTAAACTGCCAGACTATACTGCCCCAAAGGCAGAATTCAAAGAAAGTACTTTTGATTCATTATGTGATATTATAACGAGATATTGAAAAATCTAATAGTGTCCTCTGCATTTAACTGCTGCTTTTGCAATAAAGGATATTGGGAAATAACCGTAACCATGAATTCCAAACCAGGTGTCTATAATCCATTAAAGGTATTACATTTATGACCCTTTTCATCCTGAATCATCAGGGTAATAAGAGTTACTAACATTCCTGTGGGGTCAGGGGTACTGTGCCCACAGGTAACTCTTGAATGCCTTGAATGGAAGGGCATAAAGAGCAGACAGAGGGAAGCACAAGCTTGAGGTAAATGACAGTACTAGCTGTGACAGTAATAGCTGTTGTTCTTTGTCCATTGACAGTCAGATACACATGGCCCACTCCTGTTTTATATCAATGTTGGTAATTGTGCATGGGTGTGGAATCTCATTGGAGGTAATGTATTAGGTACATTACCAAGCAAGTCTGAAATAGAACTGTACTTAATTGCTGAAGCTAATACCCTAGACTGAGCCTTCTCTGAAACACTGCCGTATTCAGCTAAGATAAAGCACTAGAAATCAAAACACAGCACTTCCCTGGCATATATAATCCCCAGAAACTGACAAATCAAGTGGTAGAATTTGACAAGCAACAAAAATCAAATGCTCAATGATTTTTTAAATCTGATGATTTACCAATGAGCCTTTTATATTTACAACACATCTCTTGGAGAGATATCAGTGATGACATAAATAATATTTACTTTGAGCCTGCCTGTGTTGTTGGAACACTAAATTTGGTTAATAAATCATCCCTAGTGGTCCTATCAGGTGAAAATTGCCAAGGATCTCACTGCATGTGCAGAAGTACTAAATTATTACAACTAAAAGCAGTGTTTTCTGATCATTGGAAATAAGTGGCAGTGAGAAAGAGGAGGAAGGGAAGGAGAGAGGGAGGGAGAGAGAGAAAGAGAGAGAGAGAGAAATTCATATTACTGAAACTTTCTAGAGGTAAATTTGGCTTTTCCAGTTAAAATTAAATGTACTTTTATAGGATTTTTCTATGTGATGTTAACTAAAAGTTAGTTCTTCTTAAGAACTGACCCAATTGTAGACTCATTGATAAATAGCGGTGCCTTTGGACATTTAGGCCATAATTTGGGGAAGTTACACCTTAAGTGGGAATGTTTCTTGATATGGTATATGAAATAGGCTTCTAAAATCCAAAGGGTTAATGACTGTCCTCAGCACTAGTCATATCAACATTAGTTTAAGTATTTCGGAAACGTTCTTTGCCTAAGTGTCTGAAGGTATCGATGAAATAAAATACTCTCTTGTCTTCTTTCAAATAAATTTTGTTTGGGTTTTATTTCTTTTGTGTTTCATTGTAATACTACCACCAAAAATATCTTATATGTTTTATCAGCTGATGACTAGAAACATCCTCCCCTGTAATCTCATTGTTCTTCTTTCTTCTGCCATATTAGACCTGTCTCACTTGTTGCCCTTCGTATTATTCATAGAAAGATGCTGCTGACATCACTGATGCTCATGTGCTTTTGCATGGTGATAAAGACTGATGAGGGATCATTAGCTCCCTACTCATTGCACATCATCTAGAAAGTGAGGGCTAGCTTAGTCACTGTTCACAGATCTGCTTTGTTACTCCCTAGAATTTATATTCCCACAGGTCAAAATAATTTACTTTGTCTCTGAGGGCTGCAAGCCAGGTTGATTAGTTTGCTGCTTCTGCAGTATTTATAGTATAGGTAGCAGCACCTTAGATCTTCCTCAAGAAATCTTCGCCATGTTTATTTTGCCTGCCCTTCCTATCTCAAATGGAAGCTGGTTAGTAGGCCTTCTGTTATATCTATCATTTGTACATTTCCAGCCCTACACAGCTGATACACTCTAAGCCTGGCTTTAGTGCTGATGAGGTGGCTGTGTTCCAGCTCACTCCTCGTGACTCAGACTTGCCAATTGACACATAAAAGGTATTGAGTGAACTATTTTAAAAGCTACTTATAGTAGCTATAGCCAGTCTGTATTCCACTCAAACTGGCCCTTAAATATTGTCCCTGCTCTGTAATTATTAGCAGTCTCTTCAGCTTGACACAGTGTTGATGCCACATTAGATGGGGTTCACTTCTGACACAACTCTTAAGTAGGAAATGTATAAAATGTATAAACTGGACTGTGTGCATTTTTTAATGTCACTTATCCATGCCTTATCATAGGTATGGATACTTCTTTGTGCATTTTTCTTTTTCTGCAGGAGTTGTCAGCATATTATTTGTCAAAGAACTGACAAAGGCTGAAGGTTCTAGCTGTCTCTAGTCATTCAGTTAGCTCAAACTAAGAAGGCTCCAGTGAGCATGGTACTAGATCTCTCAAGGAAGATATACAGAAGAAAGGGAAGACAAAGTCTCTGTTTTAGTGTAGTTTGTAATTTACTGTCAGAGTCACAATGGACTTATAAAAGAGATTTTAAACATTTAAAATGTGTATTTTATATTGCACATGTACGCCAAGGCCACAGAGGTGCCAAGGGCAAGTTCAGGACAAATGAGCAAATAGTATGTGATAAGGTTCATCTAGAAAGATTTTGTTAGAGGAATTGAATAGTAAGCCAAGTTTATAAGGCAATAGGATTGATTCAGAAGAGGAAAACATGCATTTAAGAAAGAACTAATTACATGCAGAAAAGGCATAGATGGTTGGGAGAATACTGGTCATCTTGAGGAAGGTGGCATGCAGATTTGTCTAGATTAAAGAGTGCTGGCAGGAGTAAGATGAAAACTGAGCTTTCTAAGATGGCAGAGCAAGATGGAGACTATCAATGGGAAGCCAAAAACACCATGCACAGGAACTGAATCTAGTAACACATCACTAGATGATTCAAGGCAAGGGACAGCTCTCCTGTTTTGTTTTACATTTGCCAGGTGTTATGGAGTTATTCACTTACCTGATCTTTACAAGTTGGAACCAGTTTTTTCTCATGGCCCTTGTATACAGTCAAGATCCAATTATGAGAGAAAAACCACATAGTAACTCAAACTGGAAAAGTTAAATATAAAGAATTATTATTTATAACAGGGGAATGGAACAACAAGAGATTTATTAGTGAAAAAAGTAAAGATCTCAAAAGAAGATAAGAAAATCAGATATAGAGTAGCCACTACCTTTAGAGCTTAGAATATTCAAGGAAAAGCCTCTCTACCTCTCCCTCCCACCTCAGGACTGAGATCCAGAACTTATTGGAGAAGAAAGAACTGTAACTCACTGAATGGCAGAAAAGTAATTGTGGTGCTGCAATGGTGGAACTTGCTAGAAATCTGCCCTCAGGTGCCAGGAAGTGTCTCATCTCATACAATATCTCTGTAACACCCTTTACTGACAAAGCTTAACATCATACTAGCTGACAAAGAAAGAGTATTTTAAAGGCTCAGCTCAATTTTTGCAGAGCAGGTGATAAAGTATGATTTGTACCTGAGGTAATAAATTAATAACTGAAATACTCTTCACTTCTCATTTCAAATATAAAAACATGTTGAATATGCTTTTAAAACTAGTCACCTGTGTCCTACCTTACCCACCCAACTCTACTTTTTCCAGAGATCACAATTGGTCCTTGGAGGGAGCCTGACCCATGATTGAGAATCAGTGGCCTAAACTAACATGATTATATTCATTCAGTAGGGCTACCAATCACCTCTACATGCAAAGAATGGAGGAAGAATGGTTTCATCAGTGAAAAAGTTTTGGGTTGGGAAGTGGAGGGCAGAGTGGGGGGGATAGTTTGCATTGGCAGCAATAAGACTTGAATCATCCCAGGCCTAGAGACCCAAGTAATTAAATTCCTGCACATAATTAAGTTGCATAGTACCATTACTAATGCCACTGTTTGATTGTACTTTTCATGGTGTAGACATTATTATATTATAATAAGTGAAAAGGATTTGATGGTTCATTTTAAATTGTTATATAAATTCTTAGTGTAAAGGTTATTACAGTTCTATAACATGAAGCAATTCCTAATATATAATTATTATGCAATAACCTGATAGCATTTTAAAAGGTGAATGATGACTATCTTATAAATGTTTCCTTAGAAACTTGATAAATCTCTCTAGATTTATACAGATAAACTTTTTAAATTGTCAGGATTGCATACATTCAGAGCACTGGGTTAGGTGTTAAATGATAAGTGCTGTCTCAATAAGTACCAAGGGTGAAGATGATGATAACAATGATGATAATGTAGTCTAGAGACCAGTTTTACTGCTGAGAGACTTCTGAAACATTCCCAAACCTGGCTAAGGCTTCTGTTTTGGTCATCTGCAAGTTATTCAGTTTTTCAATGTAAGATACTCTCTGGAAAACATCAGTCAATCTTGAGTGATAGTTAAACATTTGGAAGCAAAATTTAGTGATTTGTCTTCCATTCTGAGTTTCTAGATTATATTCAACATATATAAATTTCAAGGGAAAGAACATCCATTTTAGTCTGCAAATGATAATGAGCATCTGCCTTAGGACAGGCATTTTATTTGTTTCCACTCAAGTGGCTGAAAAAACCACTGGTAAATCATAACTTAGGACTAAACGAATATACCTATGGCCTTCTCATAAGGTGATGACTATAAGTGCCCTCTGTCCCCCATCGATTTGGCTCAATGTATAGCCATAATGAACCAGGAGTATTTTTGTTTCTATGAGGTTAGAAACCACCCAAGATCACCATCTTTTAGAACTTTCTTCCTAAAGCTTGGTATTAGACAGAATGATACTTTTTCATTGTAATACAGTAATAAGGGATCATTTTCTCAACATATACAATGTGTTATTATGTTGTATAATTACATTAATGGAGGCTATTTATCTTTTTAACCTATCCTGAATGTAAAAGTTTTCACTTGGGAAGAATTTGCCATCTGTAAATATTTACCTTTATTAAAGTAACTACTAAGGTTGCCTTCATTTAGTTGATTTATTTCAATATGAAGTATCCATTTTTTTCTACCTAACAATCATCCATCCATTTTCCTGGCACCAACCTTGGGGGCCCACTCACTTATGAAACACAGCAGCTGGTGTTGAATATAAAGATGACTTTGGTAGCGTCAATCACTCTTCACTATTCATCTATACAGTTCAGTGATTCTAATACAACACTGATTAAGTACCACTATTACCCTAAACTTTCATAAGAATATACAACAAATATCTTTGTTTCCTCGCTGATGTCTTTTTTATTTTCTGCAACAGATATGTAAAGTGCAATGACTAATAAACCTTTTTTCATAAAATATATGGTCAACAATGTGTATTAGTCAGCTTGAGCTTCCATAACAAATACTATTGATTAGATGGCCTAAACAACAGAAATTTATTTTCTCATTTCTGGAGGCTAGAAGTCTGAGATCACCATGCCAGCATGGTTGGGTTTGGCTCCTGATCAGGGTCCTCTTCCTGGATTGTAGATAGGCCTCACAGCTGTGTTCTCACAAGGTGGAGATAGAGAGCTCTAAAGTCTTTCCTCTTCTTATAAGTTCACCAGCCTTATTGGATTAAGGCCCTGCCCTTATGACCTTATTTAACTTTTATCACTTCCCCATAGTCCCCATCACCATATATGGTCACATTGGGGTCTAAGACTTCAACATATGAACAATGGGAGGGACAATACATAGCACTATGTCTTCAAAATTTCTAAACTATTAGCTAGAGTGCCAGGGACTATGCTAAAACTTTACACATATTCATTTAATCCTTACTACAATTTTGACTTTAGTAGTAATATAGCAAATTTAAGGTCAAAGAGGTTAAGCAAATTTCCAAAATGAGAAAAATATAAAAACTCAGAATTCAGATTCAAACCCAGGCACTTCTAACCACAGAACCTAGGCTCTTTCCAGTTATACCATATTGCCTTAGAAAATATTTTATCAGTATTTTGTCAGTTCATATATCATGAGCAAACAACTTGTTAGACTAACATTTCATTCAATAAGTTGAAAAGCTATTTTGACACTTGGATACAGAATATTTGAGGAAGTGTATGCTCTTGTCTTTTTACCCTATAACTTATGATACTTCTCTGGAAAAAGAAAACACTTAAGACAACAGAGAGAACAAAAGCAAAAGTACAAACTCTCTCTTGAATTAAACAAAGAGTTATATAAGATCCCAAATTACAATATGTGAAAAGAGAAAGCAAGTAGAGGAATGGTAAATGATTTATCTAAAAAGACTAAAGATAATCCTATGTACTACAGGCAAGGGAAGAAGAGAGATGACAAGCAAGTCCAAGTTCTCTTCTGTGGGGCTCTTAAAAAATCTTAGAAATTGGAGAGACTGAGCACCACAGGAGGAGGAAGGCTGTGGCCAAAAAAAGAGAAAAGTATTTGAAAGACTATGTAAGGAGTAAATAGAATCCCTCAGAATTTTACTTCGCTCCGTGTAATCTTGAGACAGATATTCCCCCTACCTTCATGTAAAATAGAGGTTTATGCCCTGGAAAAAGTGAACCAGGTAAGTTCTGGGCTCATGGACAGCAGGCACCAAGGAGAAAAGTGTATTATCAGACTTTAAATGGAAGGATTAAATCTAAGTCTGTTCCTTTCCCTGCTCTAGTATGCTAGAGATCAAATCTCCTAAGCAAGAGATTGTAGTTCCTTCCATGAAGAAACAGAACCACACCAAACAACTACAGATCCTGACATTCAGATATTCTTCCCAAAATGACAGTTGGCCATCCAGTTGCCCTACAGTAAAGCCCTTTAGTATACCAGTTCTGCCTATACACAGGACTTCCAAACATCTTTTTGATGTCTCACTTGGATAAATAAATGGGCAGAAAAGGATCAGGTGACATTTGAATAAAATCTTCAAGATGAAATGCAAAAATTAAAACAAATAAACAGAAAAACTGAGCCCAGGGGGAAAAGAAATAGTACAGAACAGAGTCAAATGTCAAACTATAATTAAAATGCTCAGAAAGCTAAGAGAATAAAAACAAAACAAGAATAAGATGCTATGTAAAAAAAATGGAATAATTAAATACTAAGGAAGAACAGTTGCAAATTTTAAATAGTGTAGTCAAATAATATTTTTTAATGGAAGCCTCTCCAAGAATGTAGAACAAAAAAGAGACAGAAAATATGGGGGTTAGGTAAGGTAAGAAAATTGAGTATTAATCCAGAACACCCAACATCTAATTAAGAGGAGTTATAGAAAGAGAAAACTTAAAATACAGTGAGGAAGAAATTTTTTTAAAAATGAAACAATTTCCTAAGACAGGGTGATATTAATTTCTAGTATGAAAAGACTACCAAGTACCCAGATAATAAATGAAGATGAGTATACTGGTATACTCCCAAGATACATCATAATGAAATTCCAGAATGGAGAGAAAGAGAAGATGTGAAAAAGCTTCTGAAGAAGACAAATGGACAAAATGTAAAGAAAGTGGAATAAAAAAGTATTGGAATTCTCAGGAGAAATATTGGAAGACAATAGAGAAATGACTTCAAGATATTAAAAGAAAATGATCTTTAACCAAGAATGCTATGTCCAGCCAGACTATCATGTAAACAAGAAAGTAAAAGGAAGACATTTTCAGTCATGCAAGCACATGAAAAATTTTTCTTTTTGCACCATTACTCAAGAAGTTACTGAAGAATGTACTCCACAGAACCAAAGAGAGTGAACTAAGAAAGAGGAAAGCAAGTAGAGATCCAATACAGGAAAGAAACATAGGAAGCCTCTGGTATGAGAGTGAAAGGAAGTCCCAGCATGACAGCTCTGCTCTAGGTCAAAGCACAGTCAGTCAAGATGTTAGCAGAAAAATAAGGATCTAGTAGGTATGTCTTTGAGGGAGAAATGGAACAATATCTTAAATGACAGATTTGATCTTGTAGAAAATCATACTGAGATGCATTTTATAGAGCTGTTAGAGGTTAGCCGTTAATCAGGTTCCAGTGAAGAATGCCTCCTCTCACAAGCACAGCAAAATTACAACTAAACTACAGAATAACAATCATTGAGAGTCGTCTGAAGTCTAGCTGGACAGAAGTCGAACAGTGGACACACAAAAGAGGCCACATTGAGACTAGTAGGAGGACTGGAGACAAAATGGGCTGGTCCCACACTTGTGTGTGGCTTTTGAGAATCTGGAGGAAAATCTCAGCTGTGGTGGTCCCCCCAGAAGAGCAAGGGGCCCCAGCCCCCACCAGACTCCAGCGTTCCAGTGCTGGAAAAAGAAGTCCCCACAACTTCTGGCCAGGAAAACAAGCAGATATTGTGGTTGAGTGAGATGGGCTGAGGGAATTGTAGGCTTTCCTCTTAAGGGGCCTGTGTGTGGACTTACTTGGTAATGGACTCATTCACTCTGAGCTCCAGCTCTGGAGCAGCAGCTCAAACGGCACCAGAGACATACAGGGAGAAACTGAATTGTCTGGCTTCAGGGTGAAGACTAGAGGGGCAGCTTTCTCCCAGACAGAAGTGCTGGCAGAGGGCATTGTGCCTTTGTTGAGCCCTCCTCCACCTGGCTTGCAGACACAGGCAGGCACCATATCTGAGTCTCCACCAACATAGCTAACACTGATCGCCCTACCCTGGTTGATTCCCTGAGACTTGCCCCTTCCAACATGCAGCCCCACCCAACCAGCCTTCAGTGGATTTCCCATACAAGAGGCCTATCTTGGCTCATGCTGTGGACTTCCCTAAAATCTCTCAAAGGTTCACAAAACCTAAACAAGCAGCAGCTGGCCTCGGTGTGTGGTGTGCCTCATATCTCTTTCTGAGCAGCCCCAAACCAAACTCTAGTGACAGCTTGCCTCAGTTTGAGTCTTGGCCACTCAAGGCACTTCTAAGCCCAGCCTGGGTGGTGGCCATCTGCAGATTGCTTGGTAGCTCTTTCCAGGTGATCTGGGGCAGGTCACAGGCTGCAACTAAACTTGACCCGCAGCAGGGCCCCTCCTAAGAGGCCCTGGCCTATACACCCACCAGGAAAGTCTGTGCCCCTGGGACTCACAACACACCTACTACATAAGTCTACTCTAAGACTGGGAAACATAGCAGTTCTACCTAATACATAGAAACAAACAAAAGTAGGCAGCCAAATGGGAAGACAAAAAAATATGTCCCAAATGAAAGAACAGAACAAAGCTCCAGAAAAAGAAACCAAGTGAAGACAAGCAATCTACCAGATGCAGAGTTCAAAACACTCGTTATAAGGATACTCAATGAATTTAGAGAAAGAGTAGATGAACTCAGTGAGAACTTTAACAAAGAGATAGAAAATACAAAAGTGGAAATAAATAGAAGACATAAAAAAAAAACCAGTCAGAAATCAGGAATACAATGAAGAATACCTTAGGAAGAATTAACAGTAGGTTAGATGAAGTGGAAGATCAAATCAGCAATTTAGAAGATGAGGTAGCAGAAAACATCCAATTAAAACAGCAACAAGATAAAAGAATCCATCTAATCAATGTATTGTATACTTGAAATTTATAATAAAATAAAGTAAAATGCTTTAAAAGAGATAGAGAAAGAAAAGAAAAAAGAATCTAATAAAAAGGAGGTTAGTTTAAGGGGCCTCTGGGACAACATTAACCATACCAACATTCACATCATAGGGATACCAGAAGGAGAAGAGAGAGAATTGAAAACCTATTCCAAGAAATAATGACTGAAAATATTTCTAATCTGGTGAAGGAAATAGATATACAAGCCCAGGAAATAAGAAAGTCTTAAACTAGACATACCTAAAGAGGTCCTCACCAAGACACATTATAATTAAAATGTCAAAGGTCAAAGACAAAAAGAGAATCTTAAAAGCAGCAAGAAAAAAGCAGTTAGGTAATTACAAAGGAGCTCCCATAAGACTATCAGCTGATTTCTCATCAGAAACTTTGTGGGCCAGAACAGATTGGCATGAAATATTCCAAATTATGAAAAGCAAGAACCTAAAACCAAGATTATTCTATCCAAGAAAGCTATCATTTAGAATAGAAAGATAGATAAAGAGTTTCCCAGACAAGAAAACACTAGAGTTAATCACCACCAAACCAGCATACAGGAAATGTTAGAGAGACTTTAAGAAGGAAAAAAAAGAGTGATCAAATGTCAATAACTATATATCTAGCAACAATTACTTTCAATGTAAATGAATTTAATGCTCCATTCAAAAGATAAAATGGCTGAATTTATAAGAAAAGAAGGCCATTACATACGTTGCCTACAAGAGACTTACTTCAGATAGAAAGATACTCACATTGAAAATAAAGGGCTGAAAAAAAAATGTTTCATGAAATGGAAACAAAAAATTCTGGTGTAACAATACTTATGCCAGACTAAACAGTAAAACAAAGGCTATAACAAGAGACAAAGAAGGACCCAGTTATCCCACTTTTTGATATTTATCTGAAGAAACATAAAACACTACTTTGAATGGACGTGTGAATTCATATGTTCATCATAGCATTATTTACAGTAGCCAAGATATGGATGCGTCCTGAGTGTCTATCAATGGATGAATGGATAAAGAAGAGGTGGGGTGTGTGCATGCGTGTGTTTAGATATATATATATATATATTACTCAACTATGAAGAAGACTGAAATTTTGTTATCTGCAACAACATAGATGGACCTAAAGGGTATTGTGCTGAGTGGAGTAAGTCAAACAGGGAAAGACAAATGTCGTGTGTGAAATCTAGAGAACAGAATAAACAAACAACAGAAACAAGCTCATAGATACAGAGAGCATTTTGGTTGTCAGATTGCAGGGGTGGGAGAATGGGCGAAGTGGGGAGGGGATAAAGAGGTACAAATTTGTAGTAAAATAGTCATGGGGATGTAGAATTAGCATGGGGAGTGTAGTCAGCAGTATTGTAATAACTATGGTGTCAGATGAATACTAGATTTATCGGGTAATCACTTCATAACTTATATAAATGTCTAATTACTGTGTTGTACACCTGGAACTATAATATTTTATGTCAACTGTAATAGAAAAAATTAAAATTACAAAAGACTTAATCAGATATTCTCCCAATGATGAGTAAATAAAAAGTCACCTATTAACTATAGGAACAATAAAATGTAATTCCAGAAAGGAAATGAAATCATATTAACTTCTAGCTTATCAGGAAACAACCCTTATGTAGTTACTATAATGAAAACACTGAATATATATGGACCTAACCAAAGCTGATGTTTAATTATATTGGGAGGAGAGGGAGAATATTTACCGAACATAAAAGAAATTAAGCTTTTTTCAATAGCGAATGTCTAAAGCAGATGCATTGAGGCAGCAGTATACATACATTACTTCGAAATATGGAAGTCAATGCCAGAAGGAACAAGTCAAACCTCTGAAAGATGGGGATGAGATAAGGCAGGATATGAAAAACTGCTATTTTTTATTATAAGACTTGTAGCACTGTTGGACTTTTAAAAATATATTTGTATGTGTAATATTTTTATTAAAGTAATATTTCACTTTTTTGAAAAATGAATAAAAACCTTCATTTTATATACAAGGCAATATTTGGGGGTTGGCAGGGACTGTGTTTCAAGCAATGCAATGGAAACTATCATTTGGATCTTGGAAGGAAACCAAAAGCCACACACATCAATGATTAAAATTACTTATCTATATGCCAGATTCATGTGGGATAATTTGAATTAACATGTATAAAACCACTGACATCAAATAATTACTCAAAACTGTACATTTAGAAATATACTTGAAGTTTTCATATGTCAGAACTCCTTAATTATTTTATGATCTTATTGCAGTTTTAAGGTGTTGGGGAAAATATTTTATGTTATAAATATACTGATGGCCAAATCAGCCTCATTCAGAGCATCCAGGAACAGCATCTATTATGCAGTCTCTCTTCTCTCCCTGCCAGCGTAGCTGGAAAACCTACCATTTATAAATCACACAGGGCTTTCTATAGAACCAAAGTTCTCTAGAAATATACATTTCAGGAGCAGTATATATGAATTCCAAAGAAACTGTTTCTAAATAATGAAAATTTGAGCAATTACTTTAGGCTTAAGATACTTAACACTTAAATATCTACCTCCTGATTAAATCTGCTAATGGAGAGAATGGCAGATTATCTAAAACATTGAAAGAAAAATATTTGTTTAGTTTTAGACCATACTGCATGACTTTAGAAGCATATTTAACCCTTACATATTGCTTCCTAAGGCTGACTTATATTAAAAACAGATTTGCTTTTTTCAAGTGAATATATCCTGTGGGTTGGGGAGCAAGAATAAATCAAGCTAAGCTCAAAGTAGGACAGGGAATAAGTAAGTGTATGTCGACCATGTTTTGGTACCACATTGTTTCCTAGACAGCCTATCTTATTTTCATGTGGGATGCCAAATAACTTGAGAAGAATCATAAGTAATAAAGGTTTGAATGTGAAAATAAGCCAGGTATTACTTTTGATCACTAGTAATGCACACGATAGAGAAAGGTGGCAATATCAGACTTTAGATCATCAACTTATGAGTCCAGTTAGAATTATGAGTTGCTTCACTTGAATGGGACCATGTTATGTCCTCCGTTAATGCACCATGGAGAACATAACATGCTTAATCAATTTTATATAGAGGATACATGAATGAACTAATTTTGTTATGAGGGAAGATTTGGCTGATCACTTAAAAAATAATTATCTCATTAAGTAGCCTTTGTTTGTTCCATTTTTATTTGAGGTTGTCAATTAATTTTGATGGAGAACTGCAAGGCAAACAAAAATTTTACTAAGACAGAAAAGGGGGCATCTTCCAAAAAGATTACACAAGTTGCTCTGAAAAGCTGTGATTAGTCCTGGCAAATGGATTTACACTATGCTAAATACATGATTAATTGTTTATTTTTATTGCTAGGTGCAAGTTTTATATTCTTAATAGAGAGTTAGTTCAGTGATGTAGAGCCACTTTCAGAGTTTGTATCAGGATGTAGCTATTTAGTTTATCCCAGTTTGAAAGTTCATTTTTGAATGAAGCGGGTGTGTTAGCTCAGCTTCCAAGAGGCCTTGTGGCTCCATTTTAGACTATTCTCTCTCAACTCCATTTTACTGTTTTTCTTTTACAAGATAAACATAAGAATCAGAACTGTTTTCTTCTAGAGAAAGAATAGTATCCAAATAGATATTTTTTTTTCTTTGCAGTTTCCTTTAAGTAAATTATAAGAGGGTTTCTTTTGGTGGCTAACCACTTTTTTGCTGATATGCCTCTGGTTTTAGTGATAAAATCCTTAAACTGGAGAAAGCTTTAAATAAAATGAGAAATAAATGAGAGAATTTATAAACTGTTTACGACTACTTAATCACATCTTCATAAAATTAGGTACTTACAGAACTTTCTTCTTTTTTAATGGTGAACTTTTTAAATTGAGATGTAGTTGACATAGTGTATATTAGAGCTTTTTTATTATTTACATAGAAAAAAAGACTTCCTCATGAACATGATGGGTATCTGTTCTCTGCACCTCACTGTAGTAGCCAATGTTTTTGAAGTAAGACATAAATGATGAAAAAATTCAAAGTTTTGTACCTTGACATAACAAAATAAATATTGATAATAATATAGCTTTTAATTATTGCCTTTTAAGATTCCTCGGGAGCAATATTTAAATTACTTCATACTGAGATTTTCTACTGGCCCATAACTTTAAATTTTCACAAATTGTTTTATTTTCTGTTCCTCCTGTAGAGTAATCTAGGGTAGAGAACATGGCAGAAAGTAGGTAAGAGAACATATGTAGAGAAAATATGATAGAGAACAAACATAAGTACGAATGTTCCCAACTGCAAATGGTGTTTTGCTCCCTTGCTTTAATTTTCAGAGCCTAGTACATCTCATGTTTACAAAATGAAGTATGTCACTTGTGAAGCTTCTTTCTTCTTTCTCATTCTTACTAAGTAGAGGGTTTTCTTCCCCATCCATGTAGAAAGAAGGGCCACTTTTTATCCCCCTTCCACATTCTTTCTCATGAACTGGTCCCCCACACCTCCATGCAGGGCATGATAGGAGAGAATTGGAGAGCATCATGTTCCCACCTGCTGCCAGATCTAATTATAAGACATCTGGTGGAAGTCTCAGCTCTGAGGTTCCCCTTTACCAGCTGGCATTCTGAATGTTAAAATACTGTAGAACTATAACCCCGCATCTGCCTCTTGAGCTGTTGTTTTTTAATATCTTATAATACACAGCGATTTTCCTCCTTAGTTTTCTCTAGTTTTATGACGTTAAAAGCTCACTCCCTTTTTAATCTAACTTTAGTGATATTTATCCAAAGGTTTCTTGAGTTCATTTACTTATTAGCTCTTGTGCTTTAGATATTTTTAAAATAAACTCAGCTTGGTCATTATTCTGCAGAGAGGGACAGGAATGCCACAAGGATCTGAAATTTCAACATGGGATAAAATTGGCTCATAGGGAGGCATTTAACCACCAAATCTGTCCTGTTGGTGGATCCTCAACTTCTTCAACTAGTTCTGTCTGCCGGAGAGCAGTTACCCTGGCCTCATTTCTTTCTGACCCCTTCTATACCGAGTTCTCATGCAGAAAATAAAAAAAAGAACATGATAAGTAAAAATTTACCTCAGCTTTCCTGTAGCCTCCATAAACCTGTTTTCTTATGTTTAAAGTAGAGGTAAGAATAGTATCTACCTCACTTTGTTTTTCTTATGATTATTTAAGATAATCCATATTAGTTATTGTTGTTATGTTCTTAACTACTTCTACCACTACCACAGTATATATAGAATTGTATACATTTTGTATTCATTATTATTATAATATGTTATGATTCTTTTGTATAGATATTCTTGAAAAGTTTCTAGGAATTTTTACTCTTACCTTGCAGTCTTCATGGTAAAGCTAGAGCCATAGGAAAAATTGAGTGCCCCTTTGTGAGCTCTAGGTCACTAAGGCTTAACCATGGATGCATGTTGAAATCACATGGAGAACTTTACAAACTGTTGATGCCTGGACCCCCAGAGGTATTAAATTATTTGGTCTGAGACACAGTCTAGGCCTTTTAAAAGCCCCCCAGATGATTCTAATGGGCAACTGAGGCTAAAAACTATTGTTTTGTTTAAATTTAAGCCGCCTGAGCAAAATCTAGCTCTATCTTCAGTGTATAGCTTCTAGAAACACCAGCGAATAGCACATTCACAAGGGCACTCTCCACCCTTTGTGGAAAGAATTGCAGGGCTTTCTTGGGTGGCAATTGAAGTATGATCTTATCCATGAGAAACCCTGAGAAGTCTACTAATGAGCCTTTGTAAGTTAACATAGTTCAAATCCAAATGTTGTTAATGGATCTCAGATCCTGGTTCTTTGCTGAGTGTTACCTTACTAGGAGACTGTAGCCACTGATAAAAATTTCCCATTTTTGAATTGACAATTGTCAAAATAACTTGTCATTGATTTCACATAATAGTCAAAATACTAATTATTAACTTTCTCCTTCAACATCAGACAACTATTTCACTGATGCTGTCATAAATTACAACTGCAGTTTCTGAGTCTTTCTAATAGACTTGGAGACTTGTGTCTGTAGAATGATCAGTCCTGTGGCTGTAGGTGCAAACTTCATGCACATCCACATCCTCTCACCCAGAGCTCGTGTTCGAACAACCTGCCAACACTGTGAGAGTTCTTTACCAACATTATTTAACCTGACAGTTTCCAAGAAACCTCTTTTTTATACACTGCTTGTAACACAAACTGCATAAATAGTATTGGGTAATTGTTTTAAAAAGCTCACACGTGTGCACGCACATACACACACACACACAGCATGAATTAACTAGCAGCACTCATGCCCACTCGTGGGAAAATAACATCTAGAATCAGTCGTAATAAAACTGAGTTAGCAGCATTTTCTTCCTGTGCCAAGCTGAGCACTTTAACAATGGCCAAGATTGAATTTTCTTGATAGAAAGAGTCCTTGATATCTGGCAATTGGCAAGAGTAATGGCTTTATCCTTAGCCATCAGAGCCCTGCTCAAAGCTGTGAGAGACTTTGGGCCAGCTTTCCTCCCCTGTCTGTCCCTGCTGCTCCCTCTAAGGACACTCCTTCTCCCCCTTTTCTACCGCCCACATGTCTAGCATCTATCACAGTGGTTTCCCAGCCCTGGCTGAACATAAGAATCACCTAGAGGAGCTTTTAAATTATAGAGGCCCAAGCTTCATGCCAGATCAATAAAACAAAACAAACAAAACTCCAGGTATTGGTGTATTTTAAAGCTCCAGTGTGGTTTGATATATAGTGAATGTTGCAAATCACTGACCTGGGTCTCTTGTCCACCTCTCCCTACCACCCCTCACTATCCCACCATCCCTCTACAGTTCCCAGACCTTGTCAAAGAGGCAACTACCTTGTATTTTCAGTTGCATCTAGACTGTTTAGATTCTCCCTGTTGCCTTGTACATGTGGACACAGCCTGTGCTTTGCTTCTTCCACACCTGCAGAGCAATCCCAGTTACTCTTCTCAAAACAGAAAGCAGGGCCCCAAAGTGAATTATGAGCAAAACTGGGACAAGGATACATGGTGTGCATATAATCCAGACATCAGTGAACAGAAATTAGAATTAGAAACAAGGGCCAAGCCACAGAAACATCCCTCTACCTTCAGGTGTCCAACAGAGGTGAAGTGTTAGAAGGCTCCATGGCTAAGAAGTCCCAAAGGTATTACAAGGTCTTTTTTTCCAAAATGGTTGTTTTTCAAACATGTATTTTTACCATGTTTTGTGAATTAACTACATTTTATTTCAAGGTAAATGTTATGCGCACACCTGAAAAATAGGATCAGATATCTATTGGAAAGAATAGACCTCAAAAAGCTCTTCTACTGATATTAAACAGTTATGCCCATGACACAATTTCTGTATTTTAAGTTCAGTAGTTTGAGTCATTTTCTATTTTGTATGGCTCAATTTCTCAAGACTTAAACCAATTCCTCTTAAGCAGTTCTCTGGTGGAACATGGTACCTGGTGTCTAGGTTCATAGCATATTTCTAATCTGGGGCCTTGTCATCCAGGCAAGAAAAGAAGTAGACCCTGCCTCTCCCTGAACCACAAGTTAGTTCTTCTACTCAGACCAACTCTTTTGCCCTCAACTCTTCCATGAGAGAACTGCCCAGATAAACTTGCAGCCCCAGCTGAGGAAAGCTTGGGCCAGGTTTGCAAGTGAGTTGCTTAAACTTTCCCACTGCTCTTTGTAAGGCAAAGTCAATGTTTGAGGCAGTGTAACTCACAAGTGATACCTCAGTCTCTGAATTTAAATTTTGACTTTCTCAAAATTATGAGTAGCCAGTTTACTTGACATATTTGTGCCTCAGCATCCATATCTGTAAAATAAGATTGCCTAGTTTAGAGGATTGACTGAAGGAGTATGTTAAGTGCTTAGACTCAATACTTGATAAGCATGAATACTTATTAATGTTCATTATTGCTATGGTTAGGTATTTAAGAACATTTTTAAGTTTGGAAGATTTTAAAGTTTTTCTATATCATTATGGAATTAAGATAGATTAGTTCATATGGAAACATTGGCTGCATTAATTTTGGTTCCAAGAAGCAAAAATCAACTCTGGCTCTCTTAAGAAGTTTGAATTATTATTATAAGGATACAAAGATGTTTAATAGAATCCAAGGATAGGAAGGCAGCCCGGAAAGCACTACAGTCAAGGACCACTCTGTGATTCCTGCCTTTGCTCTCATGTTCGTCTCTGTGCATCTGCTTCCTTCTTCTCTTTCTAGACCAGCCTTGTCTCCTCCTCAGTCATATAGCATAGCAGAGCTTAGCTGACAGCAGGTCCAGCCACCAAAAGAAATAAAGTTGTTCTCTCTCTCTCAATCCCTCAACTCTAAATTTCTAGATACAGTCCTGAGATTTTATCAAGTTTAATCACTGAGACCAGGGCAAAGCAATGTTTTATAAAATGGCTGCTGAGAGCCTACCACTGTATATAGGGTGAGGGGAAGTGGAGGGCCAGGAAGAGTTGAAGAAGATCATTAAGCACTTGGAAGACACAGATAATTCACAGTTTAAATGATCATGGTTCATGTTCTGAACCAACTATATTGTAAGGAGAAAATATTTTTTATCTCAAACAAATACAATCTTTTAGAACATAAACTTCTCTAATGAAGGTTTGCATACTTCTCAGGATGATTCAGAAATGTAAATAGTAGTATTTTCTCCCTGGAAGCACAATTTTGCTAAATGATTGAAGGTAGGGAAGAATTTTATGTAATATTAAAGTAAACATTTGTACAAATGACCAGGCACACCGTGTTGTATATAGATGAGACCACTCAAATATCATAAAGATGTTAACTCTAAGTCGATTTATAAATTTAGCCTAATCATAATAAATAAAGGTATTAAGAGAACTCTCTCTTTCCCTTTCTTCAGCCACCAAAAGAAATAAAGTTGTTCTCTCTCTCTCAATCCCTCAACTCTAAATTTCTAGATACAGTCCTGAGATTTTATCAAGTTTAATCACTTTCTATTTTTTGAAATAGAAAATAGACAAACCAGAATAGTCAGGGAAACTCGGGGAGTGGACAATAATGGGGAACTAGCCCTCACTAGATTTTATAACATTAGAAAGCCTTAACAAATAGAACAATGTGCCACTGGTGCATGAATCAGACCAATGTAATTGAGTAGAAAGTTCAGAAATAGACCTCAACATAGATGGGATTTTTGTATATGATCAAGACAGTGTTGCAGATTGGTGGGGATGAACTAGTCAATAAGTGGCAAAGGAACCACTGAGCACTGAGTACAAGTGGGAAACAAAAACAAAATTTTACTTAAGTGATGCACCAAATGTGACAATAAATTGTAAAGAATGAAGCCATGGAGATACAATAAAATACAGAAAAAAATTTTTACATGTCAGACAAAAAAGGACTTTCCAACTGTGATTTAAAATCAAGAGGTAATAAAATAAAAAATTGATAACTTTAAATATATAAAGTTCAAAAAACTTATTAGTGGCAAAAAATATAAAAATAAAAACATCCTTAAGCAAAATCAAAAATCAAACAAACTGGGGAAAATATTTCTCCCTCACAAAGAGCTAAACTTATCAATTATGTAAAGAGCTCCTAGAAATCAAAAGGAAAAAATGAAGCAGAAGGAAAATGGGCAAAGGATATGAAAAATTTAGGTCACAAAAGAGGAGTTACAAACTGCTTAAATGAAAAGATGTTCACCTTCACTCATAGTAAGAGAAATTAAAAATTCAAACTGCACTTACATACCATTTTTTACTGATCAAGTTAACAAAACTTCAAAAAATTAGAAATTGTGTTGAGGCCATGGAGAAATAAACTTTCATATGTAGCTTTTGAGGAGTAAATTGGTTCAATTACAATGAATGAGATACGGCAGTATCTATCAGATTGAAAGTGCATATGTACTTTGACCCAGCAATTGAAGTTCTACCAATTTATTTTACAGGTATGCTTGGAAGTGGACAAATTGTATGTACAAGGTTATTCATTCCAACAACAGAATTAGAAACTAAATGTCCATCAAATGGTGACCAGTTAAATAAATTATGGTACAAATAGACAATACAATACAAAGCAACTGTGAAAGGAAACACAAGGTACAGGATGAAGTGTATTGTAGGCTAAAACATATTTTAAAGAGGGGTAGTTAAAGAATACTTGTGTGGGTGTGGATGTGGGTACATGCACTGTAATGACTTAGTTATCTCTAAACATTACTGAAAGGATAGACAGGTGACTAAAACTTGCTGTGATTTATTTCATGAGAGGATAGCAAATGGAGAGATAAGGAGAGTGGTGGGGCATAGAGATTTCATATTAGCCTGTTTAGAGTTTATTTCTGAGACATATGAATGTATTATAATCTATTCAAAACTTTCAATATAAAAGTTTTTAAATAAACATGTTAGCTTAAAATACAAAATGTGCCTATGTTTTAAAAATAAAAAAGGGTCTTTTTTTTTTTTTCCAGTATTAGTTGGCTTGACCCCTTTGGACAGTCTGAAACTTCTCCAACCTCAGTCCTCAATCCTGGAATCTTTCCAAATAGGTTTATCTTTCACTTGATCATAACAAGAAATTGGACTGAATGATTTCTAGTTGTATCACATGAAATATAATCTCCCAGTGAAAAGATTTTTTTTTTAATTCCTTGGGTAATGCTGTGTTCCCTTAGAATATCTCACAATAATTTGTTCCTGACAGAAAGAGAATGTGAAGTATTCTGTGAAAGAAATCATTTACAAATACAACAAACTTTTTCTAAAGAAACCATGGCTAATTCCTCTTGTGATGTGAGGGACTCTCCTGACATTTCTGCTCTGCGGGGGTAGGTTTTCCATTCTGCTGCTCTTCTCATCATCGGCAAGTGGAGCAATGCCCCATGCCTCGAGGAGAGGCTCCCTGGCCTGCTCCAGGCACTGCGGCCTAGGGGTACCTGAGCTTTTCCCTCTGGTGGGCCTGGGCTTGACTCCAGGCACCACCTCTTACCGACAAAAATAAAGTACTTAATCTCTTTCCCTGATTACTTAACATAGGGATAATATGCTATTGGGGAGAAAAAACTTTTCCTCTAGGGTCAATGACTGGAGGCCTGTGAATTTAACCGACACAAGACAGATTAACAGGAGAAAAAGAACATAGTTGTATTGATATTTTATATGCATGGGGCTTAACAGGAAAGAAATGAAACTCAAAGAAGCAGTTAGACATGGGAGTTTATATATCCTTCTTAACAAAGGAAGAAGAGTTTGAGCTTCAAGAGATGATCAGTTGTAGGTAAGTGACTAGAAATATATGGAGAAATTAAAGGAAGATAAAGGGTATTTGAGTAAGATTTTTTTAGGCAGACTCATTTCAGTGCTGCTCTCAGTCAACAGCGATAAGAATCACTCTCATCTTAGTATGGGAGAAGGGCAGATTCACACCCTGCTTTTAAGCAGATAAGGGGAGGACAGGGAACTCTTCTTCTCTATTAATTCTTAATTGCCTTAAATTCTTAATTGCCTTATGTCACAGGGCATATTTGGGATGGCATATCCTGATCCCCTTCAGTGCTGATATGAGGCTTAAGTAAATTGTGTACAGCAACACCTCCAATATCAGATGTAATGTAAGGTGTCGATAAGTTAGCTGCTCAGTTTATAAATGTGTATTTTAAAGAATGTATTCACTTCCATTTGGGTTGTTGGTTGCTCACCAAGAACACTAAATTTTATTTTCTATAAGAAATTTTATTTTTATAATTTGTATAATTTTAGTTTTATAAGAGAAATCATTCTTTAAATGATCATCAACGTTATTGTAAGCAAAGAAAAATAGTGCTATATGTGTGTATGATGAGGAAACATGACTCAGAGTTTTGTTCCTGTGAAATAGAATATAAAAGTTGGCAAACGGAGTAAAGAAATCTGAAAATTTTTTAGCTGCAATATCTGGTTTTCATTGGGAAAATAGATTCTCAAACTCAATAAAAAATAGTTTAAACTGAGAAGACTCTTGAAGTTTACTTCTAATGTATATTGTACTAAAACAAATTAAATAGGCAGGCACAAATTGTAGCTGTCCTAATCAAACATAAACATAATTATAGGGGACTGTGCTATTGAATGTTTATATAACCTAAATCATTAGTCACTAAGTTGATTTTCTGCAAGTATAATACACTCAGAGTACAACAATGAGATTTGAATTACAATTCATTGTTAATAGAAACTATTTCTTTTATTCGGTACATAGCAAACTTCTGTTAAGTACCAGATCCTATGCTAAGTACTGGAGTACAAAGATGAATAAACACAGTGCCTGCCCCTCCCCTGTAACACCAAGAGCCCCCATGAAGCTGTGAACATGAGCATCTCAATTCAGTCTGCTCAGTACCATGGCAGCCAGTAGAAACAGGTATTCATTATCCCATTGATTATCTCAGAGGCACAGATCTCATCCTCTGCCCAAGATATCAGAAATACCTCTCGGACACCCCAGAACAGTTTGGAAATTTTAGGGGAAGTCTTAATTATTTGCTTTTTTTTCTTTTAGCCTAATAAAAGCGCAAGTTTCCTTGTTTTTTGCTATTTGTAATATAGCTGCTGAATGTGAATTTTTCAGAAAGAAGGAATTCCTTTGTCTGGACCAACTCTAGAAAGCTTAAATTTATAAAGGCTCATGTCTCCCAACACCCCAAGTAAAATGGTCTGAACTAAGTCAGGCTAACATATTTCCAACTCAGGGTAGCTCTGGACCTCTGGTAGCTAACTGAATTTGGCTTGAGGTACTGATTCTTGCCCAAGGAAAGTATCTATCCAGCCTCCAAGGAAATATAATGAGTCGGGGTTGGAATTATGAATGTGAGTTCTACAGAGATCTAGGAATAGTTTCAAATAACTTGGTTCATCTTCCTGTTGTTGCATGCATTCTTAGCACATATTTACAGGGTTTTGCCACATCAAATATTCACCTTAAGAGTACTGTATTAGTTAGAAAATGCTTTCAGCTGCAAGTAGCAGCACATTCAACTAGCATGGCTTTAACAGTTATTTTTCTCAGATAAAATTACTGAGATTTGTTTCAACAAATCTATAAGGCCAGTGCAGAAATCTCCTTGATTCTCTTGTCCTTTTCCTCATAATCAGTAGATGTCCAGTTCCTGCCATTCTTTTTCTTTCTCTTTAAGAAAGAGGTAAAAAAAAAAAAAAAAAGGGACAGCATCTGTATCAGAAAAGCAAAAATTTCCGAATGAACCTACAGCAGACCTGCTGGCAAGTCATTGGACCAGAAAGGGAAAGGGAGTTGGGAAGGGGATGAGTCAGCCAACCACCAGCGTCTGTTGTACTCTCCTCTTATGGATCCAGTGGATGATAGCGAGACAAATGGATAATTGGCCTCATATGCTAATTAAAACAAATTGACTCATATCACCAATGACATCTGCCTTCTGAGGAAGTCTCCTAATGAGCAGATTGAGGAGTGAAATATCTACTGTTTCTATCAGATATTTAGATGTATGTTCTCCAATTTTTTTATTCAGTTGGCTGGTTCATTTCCCTCTGATGGATCAAAGCATCAGTATAATTTTCTTAGAGGCCCTCTCCTACATAGGGTGAGAGAGGGAGCAGGAGACCAACCCAGAATGACAAGCCAAACCAGAATGTTTGCTAGATTGGGGATTTTGACCAACTGAATATAAGCTTCTGTTGAGAGGGCCCAACACTGCTGAAAGTGCAGAAGGGTGGATCTGTGTGCACCTCGCAAGAGGTGTGACATAATGAAGAGTAGCAGGAACAGGGCAAGTGCCTCTGCATCTCAAAGTGGAGCATGAGCTTCGGGGAGAGATCCCTTTAAGATGCTATCACAGTGTCTCCAAATTTAGAACCCTGTACTCAAAAGTGTGGTTCATACTGACACTGCCTTGGAGCCTGTTAGAAATGTAGAATCTCAAGCCCTATCTGAGATCTGCTGACTTGATCTGCATTTTTAATAGGATCCTCAGGTGACTCATGCCAACTGAAGTTTAAGAAGCACAGCTCTAATAATCAGGGAGGAGAGATTTTTATCAAGGGGTCTGTTTTAAGTCTCATCCAAGCAGTGAGTCCCAGTAGGAAGTCTCACATGAGGAAAGATAGCAACCAAGAGTAAACATCTGCTGTTGCCCAAATGAGAGTGAAAGGGGAGTCTGGATTGTCGTGCTCGGATGCCGCGTGCTCTGGCACAGTGAACCGGCGAAGTCGTGCACAGTTAGAGGCTGCTGATACGTGAAGATGTGGCTTCCCTGGGGACTGGCAGTGCTATCCCCTGAGGAGACAGAGGATGCACACATCCCAGGTAGCCTCAGAATAAAACCCATGAGGTAGAACAGGGAGAGGCACTTCCACAGACAACTAGATAATAAGGGTGGGTGATGGTAGAAATCATTGTCCTCACTGCTTCTTTCTCCTTCGCAAACAGCCCCTTCAAGCAAGAGTTAGTTCGTTAAATATCTTCAAGATTTAATGCATCTGGAATATTAGGCAAATATTTCGTACAAGGCTAATAACAACAATGCATAGCTATACATAATTAAAAATTATTCCATTCAGATAGGTGAATTTCTTGCTGAAAGCATTGTTTTCGTTACACCTGAGAGCTCTTAGAGTTGGTAACCTTCAGAAAGCTTTTACGCCCTGAAGAAAATGAGCACTTTAATGTTAAAAGCTACTGATTACCCTTTCTCATGTCAACACAAACAAACCTTGGGTGGGGGGGGCGGGTAGGAACTCCACAGGGTGGAGGGAAGACTGTCCTTGACACTGTGGAAAGATGCAAAAGAAGTCAGTGGCAGGAAAAGGAGACAAGATTGTAAAAGCAAAGTGGACAATCACTTAAGGCGATTCAAAATTTCTATGGAGCAGCACAATAAAACCTCTAAAATGAATGATTCATGTGGTCAAATAGAGCCTGGTGGGAAAAAAAAATCAGACTCAACAGTGATCTGCTTCAGTAAGAGTCTGTCTTCACCCCCAAAGGACTTTTAAGAATCTAAAGCCATCTCTGAGTGTTGTGGACCAATGAGGACACAGCCATGCAAGAATAAGTCACACTGCATGACACTGCATGGGGTACGGAACAAGGGCGAGTTTGAACCAAGCCATGGAGGGAAGTTGGGCACATCTTTGAATGAGTGGGCAACAACAGGCTACACTGAGAAGCACTTTCCCTGGTAATGCGATTTTTCTATCATGAGCTAAAAATCCAAACCTTCTTGCTCTAAAAACTGGCAGAAATTTGAACTATACCTTGATTGTCTGAGCTCTTTATTACAACTATTCAGAAATAAGGATTTTTAAAGCAAAGTCTAGGTGGCCAGAATATCAGAGCCGTGTGAAGCTGAGGTGATGGAAGGAGTGGGGATCTCTGGGGAAATACATTTGTGTGCGGCCCAGAGCCCCAGGGCCTTAGCACCTGCTCTGAGGTGCCTCTGCACCTGGCAGCAGATCACGTGTTCGCCCTGGCACGCACCCTGAGCATTGCAGTCGGGAAGGGAAAGGAGGCAGGTGCCTGCCTTTGTTTTTCACGCAGGCAGGGCCGGGTTGGGTACGAGAGATCCGGAACCATGATTTTTTCAAAGACGTGTACAAAAGAAAAAAAAGCGATTTGAGCCCGATTCTTCCTTCTGTCTCCAAGCCCATGTATGGTGAAACATTTCTGGTTTCATCCTCCAAGCCTCCAGTGTACACCACCGCTTTTATCTTGCCAGGAAGCACCTTGGCACATGCCCTCCGGAATCACTCTGCCTCTCGCTATCAGTGAGACCTTGGGAAAGGCAGCCACCTCTTGGACCCTTGATTTCCTGCTTTGTAAATGGTGCTAATAATTCCAGACTCACAGGTGGTTGTGAGGATTGAGTGATATCACATATGTGTGGTGTCCACCATGGTTTTCTGACCCAAAATAGATGTTCAGTAAATGTCAGTTACCTTGTCTATGTCCCCCACATGATGAAGGGTTTTGTGGTAAGATGTGGGAAAGGAGCAAGAGAAAGGCGTCTGCATTTCTAACCTTGGCAACTAGGTGTATAGAGTTGCTTTTAACTGAGAAAGGAAATATAAGATGAGGAAGAGCTGTGGAGACGAGATGTTTGGTTTGGCACATGCTGAGTCTGACAGAAAGAGATATTCAAAGATATTTGAAAAGATTTTAAACTGGGACAGTAACCTTCAGATTATAACCTGAAGCCATTAACAAGGGTGCAAGGGGTACAGGGGAAGGGCCATAGAAAAGAGCCCCAACATTGAAGGGTAGGTTGGAGGAAATAGGAAAGTCAGAGGAGTGGAACCAGCTGACAGCCTTGGACTCTTAGGCAGTTTCAGAAAGAAGGCCTGAGTATGACGTCAGATGCTGCAAAGGCCCCGATGATGAGGATGGGAGGAGGCCACTAAAGGTCAGAGGGGACACAGGGGAGAAAGCACCCTGATTACTAGAGATTGAGGAGTAGGTGAGAGGGGAGGTAAGAGCTCAGAAGTGGTGCATGAAGGCCATTCTAATGGGGGACCAAATGTGGGAGTATCAAAGAGAGAGGAAGGGGACACTAGTTAAAGGCTGGTTTTAGTCAATAACCACTACAATAAGGAAGAGAGTCCAGTACAAACAGCTAAATTTTGATTCATGCGGAGGTGACTGGGTGTTTTAAAGGGAGGACAATGCAGGGGGACTGATGGGGTGGGAGTTTGAGCAATATCAGAGAAGCAAAAAATTAGAAAATTCAGATTAGGGGGTTGGTCAATGTAATTAGGCCTTCTGGGTTTGCTAACTGATCCTTATCAAAGTTACACTTCTACCTTCCAAGAGAGATAGGGGTCTTATCTTCCCTTGGTGTTAGCTGGAACAAAAAGTAAGTTCTTTCAGCAGCCTTGAGTTTTCCCAGGCGTGAACTTAAGGGGTGCTGGGACATGGCTTGAGCTGCTATAAATTGTGCTAGAGTTGGTTCAAGTCTCTATGTGGAGTGGGGGTAGGGTGGTGGATGAAATCATTTGTGCTGTGTGTCTGCGGTCCTTACTGGCCAAGGTTGAGCCTCGTCTAGAAGAAGGCTCAGGAACCTGAGTTTGTTTCAAGGAGAGAGTCTTTGTCAGAGAAGATAGGGTCATAGAAACAAAGATATTTTTAACCTGAGTGGAAATATCCAAGAGAAAAGAAAGATTGAACCAGAAATTGAGGACCTGGGAAAAAGCACAAGTGATAAATGCCCAGAGTGGAACAGTGAGGCGTGCTGGGGCCCTGAAGTCCCATAATGGCAATGTTTATTCCAGGGGTCAGCAAAAGTGGCCAGATACTAAATATTAGGTTTTGCAGACCATGTATTATCTCTGTTGAGTATTCTTCTTTCTTTTTTAATCTTCTAAAAATACAGAATCCTTTTGGCAATACCAAAGCAGGCTGCGAGCCTGATTTAACCAGCCACCACTTTCCAATTCCTTTTTCTAAACTCTGGTTTGATCCCATGCATGTGTGGAGGTCACCTTTGTCACCCCTCAAATTTACACAGAACACTTTGACATTCCACCTGCTTGTGGGGACTTCCTCTGAACATTCACCTGCAAAATTTCATCCCTTCCTCCTGGCCAAGAAAAAGAAATTACAACCTCATCTACTAGTTGCAGAACTAATTTGTTGCTGGGCATCTCCCCAGATCTTCAGGCCTGATTCATCCCATCAAGCCACATGCCAACAACTTCCATTTAGAGCCAAGCGATGTCGCCTCACTGGAGACAGCATTTTCTTGCCCACTACTTATGCTTAATTGGGAGCAACTCCCTGCATAACAACGCTCACATTAAAAATACCTTAGGATGGCACCTAAGGCCTGCCCGTCCACTCCGGGCCAAGAAATTCCTCCCTTGCTTCCAAAGAGAAACCACAAGCTGGTAACCCTCAGACTGCAACTCCACATGCAATTTAATTTATAAGTTCCTTACTTAGTTGCATTGTCTAAGAACAGAAATAGGAAAGCAGATGTGACATGTGTCCATGGCATCATACTGGTACTTCTGCCCTCTGTCACTGGCAGAGCATCCAACGGATGACAAAGGAATTTGCTCCTTTCAGCTCGTAAAAATATCTGAGAATTTTGTTTGTTTTAAATATTTAGAAATGTTTCCAGAACCAGAGGATTTAGGAGGGCTGCCACGTAGAAAATATTTCTTGCATCTGTGCTCTCTTAAGTGTACCTGTGAGAAAAACAGCATGCTTGGGTGGGAATGTTCCAATTTGGGAATCAGCCTTGGATCTGAAACTCTGATTAAAATAACTGTGTGACCTTCAGCAAGTTACTTAATTTCTCTGACCCACAGATTTCTCATCTATGAAATGAGAATAATCATGCATATCTTGCAGGATTATCATGAAAATTAGACATAATACTCATAACCTTCCAAGTGAGGCATCTGGCACCCAAAAAACACTCAGTAAATGGTTGTAAAATAATATTTATAAGGTCATAGAGTCTCATTTCAGAAAATATAAAAAGCAACTAGGTGTCATATATGCCCAACAGTATGGATATTCATCTGCTTGAGCAAAGTGACTTTTTTTTTCAAAGTCTCTTTCACTTCTAATTCTGTAAACTCCAGATTTCTAATCACACACTCCTTTATCCCACCAGCCCCTTCTTATACCGCAGATCATACCCCATGTCAGCTAAGCAAACCCTGTCACACACATTCGCACTCCTACCTTCTAGCATTCACATCTACTGCATTTCCTACCTCAGGAGCTTCCTGTGGCTCCTTCCCTCTCTGCACCCTCCCCTAGCTGGTTCAGAAAGCCATCCCTTTGTGATGACAACCCTGTTCCACTCACTCCCCCTCTCTCTCATGTACACATAGTGCTATGTAGCTAGCTTTGGCAAAGTGCAGTTTCTATGTTTTCTCTTGCTATTTTTCCAGTTGGATGTCTTTTATTTTTTCACTCCATATGTTTGTTCTGTCTCTTAGGTTATCTATTTCTTGGCACAGGGTTCTACATCTTATTTCTTCTATTTTTCCTCTGGGCATATGGCTGGCATTCTGTGAGTGTATTTGGTGATTAAAAATGGAGAAAGATGATTCTGTAGGCAGATATGGGTGAGCATCATGAACAGGTGCAACTGACAATTTTATATTCCAAGAACGATAACTTGGCTATTACAAAAGCAAATAAATATTTTGGCAGGAAATAATGTCTGATATGCACTTTGGGGCGATAGCCTTTGAGGGCAAAATTGGAGAAACCCAAAAATTACATGCATATGAAACATTAAATGTCCTTTATTATAAAACACAATTTTGGAGACTAAGACTAAAAGTAGGTATTCCTTGTGTTGAATTGTTTATAGCAGGGAATTTTGTTACAAAAAATCAGCAAAATGAAAATAGAGGTAATATTTACAGAATGCTTTGGCTTAGTGTATCTTTTTTTGCAGTAGGTTCTAACCTAGTTGCATTATCTTTCTCCTGCCCCTTCTTATCTTCCTTTGAAAGAGCTCCAGCGACACCCAACCATTCATTGTTAGTTTCCTTGGTTACCAATGACTTTCAGTTTTCATTTGTGGGTTTCTAGTGTTAAACAAAATATCTCTCTACTTTTGTGCTGTGTTGACAAAGATTTAGAACTAGCGATTGTCCTTTTGTCTCCAGAAAAGCACTGTATTTTGTTTTTTCAATAAAATTACTATAGTAACAATAGAATAGAAAATGACTCATAGCAGTTTTCTTTACTGAAGAAATTTTACTTCCCTTGTCATAGATTTCAGAATTTTGACATTTGTTTTAAAACTCTATATAATCAATCTGGTTGTATGAAAAATAATTTGTTTCTCCACCTAAATAAAATAAACAAGATTACTGCTGCTAATTTTTTTTTTCATTTGATTCTCTCCAACCTCCCTGAATTGACTAAATGTTTTATATGATTTCAGAGGAAAGTAGGTAAGATGGGGATTAACGAGTACAGGTGAAAAGCCTGTTCCAAAAAATAAATGTATTTTTTACAGAGTTACTAAGTACCATTCTGTGTCACAGTGAGTTAAAATGAACTGAACTCAAGTGAACCCATTAGTCTTGTGAGGCCTGGTATAGGCCATAGAGGAGGTAAACATAAGCTGGAGGAGGTAAACATAAACTGAGAAATAAGTGTCTGTGAGCAACTCTGGGAGCTGCTTTTAAGGCTATGACACTACTGACTTCCTGCTCACAGCCCTGCTTCTCGGTTTTCCTCCATGCTGTCTGGATCCTGGTGACCAGATCTCCTGGTAGAGGCTATTACACGATCCTGAGTGGAGGGATGACGGACACAGACATCCTCCACTTTCAGGCTTCCTAAAGAGAGTTGCCCTTCAGACACTGCTCAGCCTGAGAAGGACCTGCCCAGGGGAAATCCACAGCCCATGGACCACAGAATTACTGTGATCACCATCTTTCTCAGCATTCTCCCCAGACTTTTCCAGGACTCCATGAGGGACTGTGAACCTGTCTGGCTGGAAATCTGCTGGTTGTAATACCATTTGCAATAACATTTTATTTTTCTTTTAAGATATCACGTGGAAATTCTAATTCCCCATGTGAACATCTTCACATTCTACCGCCTTTTTTAAAGAAAGGTCATGGGTGTCTACCACTTCCCTTTGGATCCTACATTTTTACATTTTTTGGACTTGTGGTTGTTCACCAGTCCATACCTGAGAAAAATATGCCTGGCTAGAAACAAAGCCCTGGCCTCCCATTTACCTTTGTTTAAAGGGTATGACTAAGAGCCTAGCTGACTGTGATGACTCAATTTCTCTAGATTCCCTTATTTTTTTAAACCATGTGAATCTAACAGAAGATAATACATGCTGAGCCCTCTTATGTACATACTAATTGAGGTTATGAATCCCTCTTCAAGTGATTTGTAAGCATCAAACTATTCTAGTACCAACATGCTTTCTAACTCTGTGTTTTTAAAACCAGTAGCTGGTTTTAAATTCTTTGAAGAATTTAGACTAAATGAAATGCTGATAAAAGAAACCCTGCTTCCCAAAGCATGCTCTAGTAAGCTTGCGTATCAATAGTTTCACCCATTCTAAGCCATGTGTGGCTAATGACATTTAAAAGGCAGAGTTTAAGTTTGATTCTTCAGGCAGCAAATCATTGGTTGAAATTCAGTCTGAAGATTAAAAATAAAATCTTTTTTTTTAAAGTTTCTGTCAGATATACCCTTGTTTAGTTTTAATAGTTGGCACTTGCTTAATGTCCAATATCTGCAGAGATCAAATCTTCCTAGCAGTCCTGTAACATAGACAATAATAGCCCAATTTTACTGAAGAAATTGAGGATTTTATAGCTAATTGCTTGCCAGATTCATAAAGATGCCTGGATGTGAATACAGGTCTGGTTCCAAATCCCACACTCTTTTGAGCACCTTTGGCTTTCTGTCCGTGCATTCCATTCCCACCCACTCTCCGTCCTGCCATCTTCTTTCCTGGCAGCTTTCTTCCTGGGCTACTGTAGACTTCCTCTTTTCAGCTCAGAGGTCATGGTTTTAAACTCCCTCTTTTCCACTGTGTTGAAAATTTCCACAATCATATTCAACTTGAATGGCACTAATTATAGTAAATCCTGAATCTTGTCAGTTGAATAATATTTCATTTTATTTGGTTACTGACTTGCCAGTAGAAAGCAATTACAATGATATGTAGGCCCACTTAATCAAGTTTTTTTTCATAGATACTAGTACAGTTATTTTCAATGCTAAACCTTTGAAATAAAGGCTTTGGCAGGAAAAAATGTGTCATAATATTAAATCAGAAACTGCTTATTGGAAGAAAATAATACATTATTTCAAGAAAAAAATATAGAGCACTTTCAAATTTCTTGCTGCATCACAGAATTGTTTGGTATTTAATGCTGACTTGGCCAAATAATATGCATATAGCACTTTATACACCATTAAATACAGTATATCTCTCTATATATTCTTGCAAGTTCTCAGTTCTGACTTCTTTTAAATGTCAAGTGCATTGCTAGGTAGGTTGGGTTGGTTATACTTCTTCTCAATATGTATACACATATATCTTTCTGTATTCTTTTCACTACAGTCCAATTTAGAAAACATGCTGACCTAGCGAGTCTCTGAAAGCATTTTAGTTCATCCCTGAATGGCTCAGATTCCCTAGAGATGACATCAGTGGTTCTCTATCTTTAATACCTGGAGTACTTGTTAAAAAGTTGCTTCCTTGGGCTGCACCCCAGATTTAAATTCAGGATGTCTGGTTTGGGGCACAGGAATCTGCATTTTTGTCAAGTATCTCAGATGATTCTGACACAGGTGATCCCCAAACCCTACTTCGAGAAAAGATGGATAAAGGATAAAGAGATAAAGGAGGTAGCATTACATCCCTTATTGGATTCTCAAGACAGGCCTGTCAGATAGAAATTTATCAGTAGAAAGTCTGAGATTTAATGAGGTCCCCATGTGCCTTTGCATATGACCTTCCCTGGAGCCCCCTTTACTTCCTCTCTCCCTGATTAAACCCCACTCGTCCTTCAGGGTTCAGCTCTAGATAAGCAGAGTGCATAATCTTCTTACTCACAGAGCCCTTGGCTTGCTGTAATAGTTTGATATCTACCACATTGAAGATGACTAATTCTACACCTGTCTGTGCCCCACAAACTGTCACCTTCTCCATGGAAGGCTTCATTTCAGGTACCCAGTGCCTCCCCCAGAGCCTGAAACTTAGGGATTGCCTTCTAATACAGTACCTAGATTTCAGAGCCAGGATCTAAACCACTGTCTTCTGTCAGCCATTCAGTGCTCTTTCATCCTCATCAGGAAATTCCAGCTGCTCCAGCAGGTCATGGACTTTTAGATGCCTTCCAGGAGTGCTCTGCAATACACAGTATAGCCACATACTTTTTCTGAATGTTTCTGGTGATTTAAATTCTGGTAGGTGAGTTCTTAGCAGGATTAGGGGAATGATTTGAGGCCCTAAAACAGACCAAAGAGACTACTTTTCAACACAAAAATTGAAACCATTCACTTGGTACCCAGTGAAATGTTCTAAATAAGCAACTGGACTGAATGGTGGAAGAACTTTAAATTGTTCACTGCTTCTCGAAAGTTCAGATGGTAAAATCATGGAAGAAGCTGTATGCTACCACAGAAAGCTGTCTTCCTTTTGTCTGCCTTAGCTACAGACCCTATTTCTGAGCTAACTACCACTAATATTAAGAAGCATTAGTTAGAAGTGACCCCTGGTGTGCCCTGCTGGCCCGCTGCCCCCAAAGAAAGGCCTCACTGTCACTTTCTTCCTATCATTACAGGATGTTTAAAATTGATTCCCTTCTGGCCTTCCAGTCTTCCAAAGCAACCCTTTTTGTTTAATTGAACTTGATATATAGCAAGTGATCCGTTTGCCATCTGCTTTGTCAGCACAACCAGCCCAGCTCTGCCCATCTCCAATTCCAGGCTGAGATCTCTTTCTGATCAATTGTGATTTGGACAAAAAAAAAATGGATTTTTTTCCTTAGTCAATGTGAGGGAGAATGTTAGTCATACCATGCTGCCTGTTTATACTATGCCAAGTTGTCTATTTCTATCAACTGTATGCAAAGTTAGCAGAAGGCACATGATTTGCATGTCAGAGTGTGTTAGAAAGTTGCTATATAAACAACCCAATGTTAACTTCTTAGTCACCTTCTGTTCTATGCGAAGGCGTAGGGAAATAGATTACTCTCTAGTCAATGTCAATCAAGTCATCCTTGAAGACTTTCATCTTTGCCTTGAAGGTTATATTAATAGCTACATTTGCATAAATATTTCCTTTTTTAAAAACTTGCACATTTGGCTTCACGACAGCCCTTTGAGCATCAATATTCATCTGATCTTACATAACACACAGAAGTCAAATGCTTTTCTCAAGGTCACATACTCCTTTGTACACCATTGTGTCCGGTCTTTTTATTACACTAGAGCACTTCTAAAAATAAATGCCACACATCCTCATATTATGCATACGAATATAAACTCAGATGGACTTAAATTGTAAAACTGGTGCTGCTGCTGCTCCATGTGGTCATGGAGACATCACATTTCTACTAGTAGTACAACTAACTTTCTTAATGAGACAGATGCCTTGTCTTGTGACCGGGTGAGGACAGGTGAGGCACTCAGGGATGATGCAGCAATGGTCCATGAGATTATGGAACCAGAGCACAGTGAATTCAATTAAAATGGCATTGAAAAAAATTGAGGTTCCCATGAGGTGGTGATGGCAGCTGGGTACCTAAACAGCACACAGAGTCTCCTTGGCCTCTGGAAGTGTTGCTCTGCTGACTAAGTGTGAGAAGGTGGCTGTCCTACCCATTCTACCCAGGCACTCTCTTCTCAGAGTCATTTTCTCCAAATAATTCCAACATCCATGGCAATGTTACTAACTAATTGAGCTGGCTCATTGTAGACCACCATTTGAGAAAGCGAGCCACCTGAACTACCCTCTCTGAACAGGCAATTAAATCAGAAAGCAAAAATGACTATGTCCTGACTTTTTTGTCTTAGTTTACTTGGTTGAAAGGAGAAAAATATACTTTTGTGTTATTTTGGCATGGGGTCAAAGAGAAATATTTGGTAGGTCCAAAATATGTTTCACTCATAACATATAGATACTAAAACTTTGACAACAAGTCATAGCTTGTAATATTTTATGGTTCAATTCTGGTGGTATATTTGAACTGAATCATCTTACAGATAATTATTATAGCGGAAGTATGTTACTACTCACTGTTTGGCTTCACTGCTCTAAGAGTTTTCCATATATTATCTTCTTTAATCCTCCCAAAGACCCAGTGATGTAGGAACTGTTATTAATTTCCATTTCACAAAGGAAGACACTGAGTGTGATGACCTTTAATAACTTGCCCAGGGTTACACAGATAATAAATGGAATGCTTACAGTCCAATTCAGATAGCTTTGTTTCAAAGCCAACTCTATAACTATGGGCTCTGTGGGATGTGGTGGGTGACACTCAACTCTTAGAGCAATGAAGATGCTTCACAAGCACTTAATGAATATTTATTAGATGAGTGAACAAATGAGTGAACAAAAAAATGAGTGAACAAAAAAATGAATAATCAACCAACTTTTAAAAAAAAGAAAAATCAGTATTGGAGGTAGTTACTATTGATGGATACTATCTTCTCAAATATTGGATCAAAATAATTTAATAAAAGCAAAAGCTCTATATTATTGCCATTAGATTACCAATTTTTGAAGTTTTAAGTCAAAATACATGGTTTTCTGGAAACACTACTTAGACATTTTGAACTGGTTCTCTCTTAGTTATCTCAAATAAGTCATGACCATCTGTGTTTAAAAATACTTTCTTCTTCACTATAATTTATTTATTTAAGTCTCAGTTTCTCATGCAGCCTTTCTTTACAAATCTGACCATGGTTGGCATTTTTTTTTAAATATTGATTTGAATACCTCTTCTGCCAACATTAACATTAGTATGTAAAATAAAATAATAACCTTGATCACAAACTCAGGAAATTGAAGATCCTTTAGTTCAGCCTCCTGAGTTTGTAGTCAAACTTGTGTACAGTGTATGGTGCATGTAAATATGAATCAAATGCTTTATGGATTTTTTAAAAACAAATTATTTTAACAACATGCTAGAAGATAAACTCATACACTGAGGGAAAAAAAACATACCAGGAGTTATAGATAGCCAACATATAAAGAGAATTTGTGTGGATTTCTCCTTTTTCCTCAACATCTTTGGGCAGCCAGTGTTAGGATTCCAATCCAGAAAGAATTGAACTTTTATTTGGAGGGATTCAGCTAAAGAAAGCCATGATGTTCTGGCTGAAATTCTCCATATGCTGGAAGAGCCAAGACTCACTCATCCTTCCCTGAGCATAGATCCAGGCTGCTGATTATAAACACAACATGGCTACACCATCTGGTTGGAGAATTCGTACTCAACATTCAGAGTGGTAAAGACTCCATGCCCTGCTAGCAGCCTCACTGTCATGGGTAAACTAAGGAGAGTTATACTATATGACAAAATTTTTCAGGTTACCATGTGGGAAAGCAAGTTTGGGAAACTAGATATTTTATGCTGAAAGAAAACAACAGAAAACTAGGAGAGCTGGGACTTCATGGCGTTTTGCAAAGAAAAATTTGTATTTACTGTCACAGAGTCCCATGGTTCCAGAATTGAATCCATGTAAACAAGAGGTCTTTGGAGATGAGTACTCAACTATTTAGTCATTCTGACTACATTATTCACCTTGCCTGTAGGACCATCAAAATTTTGAATAGGGCAAAGATATGATTGCATGTATTTTCAGTGTAGGTGACATACTAACTAGGTATCTGCCTGGGAATTATCCAATTTTCTAGGGGTGTTTTCATTTGTTTGAATTGCTATTTACTATTGATTAGTAGGTAGACAATGACTTCTAGAAAACTGGTAGTGATGGAAATGTTTCTTGTCTGTAACAATCCAGTGAATTTTGTCCAGTGGAGATAGAAGTAATTTCTGTCTCATAGAAAAGATAACTCAAAGGTTACATTTTTATTACCCTAGGACATTAGCCAGTTTTATACTAAATTAGTAATTTTATTTAAGGATTCTTTTTTTCAGCTATATAAAACTTTGGCCCTCTAATTCTCTTCAAACACATGCTAAAACAATACAAATTCAAAAAAATTTAAAAATTTAAGATGCCTCAAATACAGAAGTTTATTTTTTTCTCATACCTTCAGATCCAAATGGGTGTTTCTATTCAGGTACTTTTTCTCACTATGATGATTCAAGAACCCAGGCTCTTTTCATATTCTGTCTCTAATATCCCCAATGACAAGAGCTGACAAACTTTTTCTTTAAAGGACCGAATAGTAAATATTTTAGATTTTGCCAGCTACACAGTCCCTGGCAATTTCTCAGTTCTGTTGCTATATGTAGTGCAGAAAGCAGCCATAGATGACTAAGCATGGCAGTCTTCCATAAAAGTTTATTTACAAAAACAGGTAGTAGGCTAGATTTGGCCCACAGGCTATATAGTTAGCTGACTCCTGACCTTGGGTCTCAGAATCTTCTCAGAAAAAGGTGGAGGACACATATTCTTTCTTGAGTCACCTTTTTCTGAAAGTGTCACACATCACTTTCATTGGTGAGAAGTAGACTCATGGTTTCCCCTAGATCCAGAAGTACCCAGGAAATGTAGTCCCAGACTTGGAAGCCACTTCTTGGCAATACCTTACACTGTGGAAGAGAAACACGAGTACTTCATAGACATCGAGCCTTCTCAGCCACAGGCCTATCGCACACATAGCCACTATTCCACTGGATCTATAAAAGGAATGTATGTTGAAGTTCGGATTTCTTAAAAGCAGTACTATTCATTGAAATGAATTCTAGCACTTAATCACTAATTTACTGGTTACAAATTTCTTGGCCCAGACTGCTATTATAAAACTAGCTTTCAAAAGAGTTAATTCATTCTGTGTTGGAAATAATGTCATGTTTTTATTGGAACATTGTTGTTATCTACAAATATAGTGTCTAATGGAAAGTGGTAGTTTGTGTATCTATAATTACCTGTTGGCTTTTCTGTATAGTTTCCATCAGAATACTCAGCAGGTGGGTCTCCCCATAAAGATCAGACATTGAATTGTGTCTATAGTTGAAGTGCTTTCTTCAGAAGGAGAGAAAATATTGTTCAGAGATTTAAAAGCCAGGTTCTAATTATAATTCATGTAATTAAAAAATACGCTCAGATTGAGAATTTTTTGATTGTAAAGAAATTCCAGAAGTTTCTAAGCAGTAGTTTCCACAATAACTTTGACTCATCTATGTGCCTAAACTCTGCTTTGCATAGTCAAAAAACTCTGCTTTTGCATAGCAAAAGTTACAATATGGACACTCTAATTCACATGTATCCCTTGTTCATAATTTGTCTGAAAGAAAATGAGATTATTTTCAGTGAAGCTTTACATGTTTTATCCCTGCTCAAAGGTGAGTTATTTTAGATGCATGAGGAAAGAATGACCTATCTCTAATATACTTGCAGATGAGGAGAGAACTGATCTTCTGCTTTGTCTTTGACTTTTTCCAGGGCTTAGATTGACACGTGTCTTTATAATCTCTTAACTATCAGAGAAGACTTCCTGACTCAGACAGTGTGAGGTGGTGAGTCCTCCCACTGCTCATCTCTAACATCGCTCTCTCTTGAAAATCTCCCTCTCTGGTCATAAAACCACAAACTCCAAACTCACTGCACATGTACCTTGCTTTACCTTTGCAAATCCTATTTAAAATATTCCGTTACGGCTTCTAATGATTCTTGGTAAAACCTTTTTAAAAGTGCAAATTCCAGTGCAAATATCCCCTCCTGCAATTATCCATTTTTTTCTGTGGGAAAAAGTCCTTAATTGGCTTGCATAGCACCTGGTACAAATGAGCTCATAAAGGTGTTTTATGGTGGCTATGCCCACATTCTTGTAATCACAAATCACTTTCACACTCCTTGCCCGTATTAAACATTACACGCTTTGGGATATTGCTGTCACTTTATAGATTTGACTCTTCAAGGCTCACAACCCAGCAGCTCCTTCCATCCTCCTGGGTGCCTCTGCCTTTAATTTAAATTAGCTGCCCCAGGAGGACTGGTGCCATCTGGATGATGAACTTGAGGTCAGTTTAGCCACTCTTTTTGTAAAGCTTTATAATTGGATCAAATATCAGCACAACTAATATTAGTTATCCATTTGGTGTATAACATTAAATTTGTCAAAATAGCTAAGGGTAAATAATAATAAAGTTGACATGCCATTATATTTGCAACTTACAACTCACTGGAGTAATTAAAGAAATACAAGGAAAAATTACTGAATTTTCCACTATGTTGTCACATAGTGATATCAACTTCTGGCTTCAACATTAACTAGTTATGTGAAATTGAACATATTACTTAAACTCTTTCATTCTCAGTTTCCTCTTTGTAAAAAAAGACGTTAATAATCTCTATTTATTCAGGCACCTCAAGGTGCTAAGCACTGAAATGGCTGCTCCACATCTGTTATTTAATTTCTTCCTAATACAACCTAACAAGGTGTTATTATTCCCATTTTATAATTTAGTTTTAAAAATGGTGTTTGAGTTTCTTTTTCTCGGCTAATATTAACGTCCTTATTTCTTTTGAAAGAATTATTCTTTCCTTCCATTTCTTTTGCAGATTATGACAGTATTACTAAAGAGCTATTGATACAAGCAAGAGGGAGAGGGTTTGATTTTCTTCTAATACCTTTTTCCTTCTTAGAAAATTCATTTTTATTTCCAAGTGTATCTTTTGTTGCTGTTGCTGCTACTACAATAGTTACTCATGCAACCTTCTTATGTGGGGGGATATATACAGGGCTAAGATTCAGCCAGTAGGCATGAAGGGACCCAACTAGGGGGTCGATAGTTGATATTTTTATGACTGTATCCTTTCTGACTCACCATATTAACTGAGATGTTAAATATTTTGAATATCATCCCACAATAAATGGTCTGGGCTCACAGAGCCCTTCTCTGTTCGTTGCACCAACCGTCCTGTTTTGTAATCTATCTGCTAGGTGTGTGTTCCCCGCTTCTAGACTTAGGGCTTTTTGGAGCCAGAGACCATATCTTAATTCATCTTTGTGTTCTTGGTTCCAAGCACAGTAGTTGGCACAATGTATGTGATCAATAAATGTTTAGATAAATAAAAAGTGACTAAAGAATGCATGACATGAAACCAAGGCTCAGAAAAATTAATAATCTCTTCAAGGTCAACTGCTAGAAAATCACGGCACCAGCTCTGACTCCTCTCCCTGCATCTGATCTAGTTGATGAGGGAATTAACATCATAAGATTATGAATGTGCCTCACACTTAGTGGGAACTCAATGTTTGTTTCTTCCCCTTCTTTACTGGACTATTGCTAAGTATCTTAGTTTTGGACCTTTTTTTCAAATCACAATTTAATCTGGTCTTGGCTTTGTGGACTCAAGAGAAACACACCCTTCAGCTCACCCCGAATCCTTGTGGAGTTTCTTCGATGTTCTTTCACCTTTCTTCCTCTCCCTCATTTTGGTTGATGCTAGGAAGAGCTTTACATTACTACCTTCCTCTTTATAGCAAGTGAGCCCTCAAGGTTCCTGCATCTTTTTCTCTACCCCATCAGTAAAGGAAAAAATGTGGTCATTTCTCTACATGACTGTCTAATCTGAATGGAATAATGTTCTCCCCTTTCACTTAACCCTAGATGTTTATCCTTTGCAGTGATAGCGCACTTGCTGATTAATTTACATTTATATGCACATCTATTAAGACATCCAGCAGACCCCCTGCGGCTTCACAGCCTTCCCTCTGTGTAGGCCCTATGTCTTTAAAAGGCTGGGGATGACTTAGAATCTGAACTAAATCAGAATTTATTTTTTTTAAACACTCAAGCAAAATACATAAAGGATTTATACACAGGTCCAAGGTGACTTAGCCACACGTAATATAAAGTTCTTAGTTCTTTAGAAATACTAAATTAGCATTTGTTTGTTAGTTTGCCTTAAGAATTTTCAAAATAGAATATTAAGTATAAAATTATTTGCCTTTATCTGTGTTATGTGTTCTCACCTGACACTTTCTGGAAGGTCACTGATTTTATGTAATCTTATGATTAAAATGGCTGATGCATAATCAGAGATCTTTGTAATCAAAGGCAACATGCAGGGAACCTTCTGGCTGGTAGTATCTACCTGTCTTTGCATTTTTGCCACATGTGCTGTGTGAAATCTTAGCTCAAATAGAGCCAAGTGTGATGCTTTCTGATGTTTTCCAAAAGCAGTGTGCATTAGATTGAAAACAAACATACAAACAAAAATACTTGGGGAAATAAGACATCCAGGTATGAGGCAACAGTACAGAAGAGAGGATGTGATGGAAGGCAAAATTGCTTGCTAGAGACTATGAGTGCCATGTGAATTTATAGACATTGCCCATAGTAAGCAGTGCATCTCGTGGCTTAAAACCAAATTAATCCTGAATTAGTGGCAAGAGCTCAGAACTAAATGAGAACAATAAAGACAGCTATTTTCTCATTTTGAAGTTAGAGCTTCAATGAAAGCATAGCACCTTTAACCACTCTATGTTGGAACGGTATCTGTGTGAAACTTTTTGCCTATCTGTATATCTCATCAAACAATATTGCCAAACTCATTTAAGAAGGGAAGAAACTGGGTTCCTGAAGAAGACTGTTCAGATCCTGGTGAGAAGAGTCCAAGAGACATGCTCTGTTCTTTACTGGGGCTTTCTTGGCCACATTGAGTCTTTTCTAGTATCAGTTTAGAGAGAGCAGATTTCCAGCAGCAGGGACTGGGGCATTTTCTGCTTTGTTCATCATTAGGAAAAGCTCAGAATAAATGCTCTTTGAAATACAGTCCTATACCACTTAACAATGGTACTACGTTCTGAGAAATGTGTTGTAAGGTGATTTAATCATTTTATGAACCTCAGAGAATGCACTTACACAAACCGAGATGGTATAACCTACTACACACCTAGCCTATTGGTATTGCCTATTGCTCTTGGTCTACAAACCTGTACAACCTAATACTGTAGGAAAGAACACAAAATGTATGAGGCTTTTGCCAGCATAATGTGGCATACTGTTTTATAGCAAACTTTTTTTATAAGTAAAAAGAGTACATTCTAAAATAACAATAAAAATATAGTAAATACATAAGCTATAATATCGTTATTTATTATCTGTACGTAATTGTATGCGCTATATGTTTATACAACTGGCAGCGCAGTAGGTTTGTTTACACCAGCATCACCACAAACACATGAGTAATACAATGTACTTCGCCATTAGATGGCTACATCACTAGGCAATGAGAATTTTTCAGCTCCATTATCACTGTGGGACCACCATTGTGTATGTGGCCCACCCTGACAAAAATGTCCTCGTGTGGCTCATGATGATATCAAAATCATGTGTTCAAGAAGCTCTTATTTCTTCATCCTATTCTGGTCAGTTCCCACATATGTCAATGTTAACTGTCAAACACATAGCAAAAGAGAACCCAGATCAATTGAAAAGTGCAAAATTTTAAAAACATTTTACAAGAAAGCGAGTGATTATTTTATTACATTTGAAGTAAGAAACGGACTTTGTAAGGCATAAAGCGATGGAGTAAACTCTGGGTGGGGGCGGGAGGGAGATTGGCACACATGACAGTATAAAATTTTAATATTTCCATACTTCAGAAGACATAAAATTTTAATGCAAATCAAAATCAGGAGAAAATATTTCCAACAAAGGGTAAGTATATCTCAAATATAATCAGTCTTATAAATCCATAAAAGAAATACTAAAACCCTAAAAGAAAAAGATCTAATATCTGGTGTTTATTCTTTAAATAAACACCAACTGTGTTGCAAGGTATTATTCTAGGTGGAATAATATACTGTAAAGAGAAGACTGAGTTTCCACCTTCATGGGAAAAAACATTTTGATGTGAAAAGACAGGCAAGAAGCAAATTTTAAAAGTAATTAAATATATAATTTGACCAATGGCAATACATATTTTGGGGAAAAAATGAAGCAGAGTAGAGCAATAAGGATTCACAGGGCTTGGGAAACTGTGTACCCACGAAGGTGATATTTGACCAGAGGGAAAAGAAGGTGCTCTCCAATTAGATATATAAGAGTAGAGCTTTTTTGGAGAGGAAATAGCATGTGCAAGTGCCCTGAGGTAGAGAATACTTTGTATCTTCAAAATAAGAGCCACCAGTGAGGTTGAACAGAGTGGGCAGAATGGAGAGCAAGGAGCAATGAGATCAGAAAATCAGTAGATGGGATGAGGGCATGCAGGGTCTTTCCTGCTACTCTCTGTCTTTGCTCTGAGTGAAACATGAAGCCCTTGGAATTTTAAAAGGATCATTATTTGGGTCGCTATGTGGGAAAAGGGTGAAGAGCACAAAGGCTGAAACAGAGAAAGCAGTTAAAAGGCAATTGCAACAATTCAGGGAGGATATGAAGGTAGCGTGGACTAAGGATAAAAAAGGAGTTGTGAGAAATAATCAAATTTGGAGAGATTTTGAAGGTAGAGTCAACAGATATTACTGAAGGAGCCGATATGGGATGTGAGAGAGGAGTCTCAAATGATACCTCTTTTTTTTTTTCTTAACCTGAGCAGCTAGAAGGAGGGATCAATGATTTGCAGCATGGGGAAGACTGTGGGAATGACTGATAAAACTCAGGGGCTCTCTTTAAGACATGTTATATTTTAAGAATCCCTCCAAAGTTGTTGGATGCACGTGTCTAGAGTTCAGAAGAAAGGATGGGACTAAAGATAGACATTGGGAGTTAGCATATGGATGTTTTTTAAAGCGTGAAACCAGAAGTGATCTCTGTCTAGGTGCTGAAGAAATAGAGAGAAGAAAAATTGTCTGAGGCCAAGCCTGGGGCACTCCATTTCGAGCCTAAACGATGGCAAGAAGCCAGCAAAGAAAGCTGAGAAGTATGTAAAAGTAAAATTTTTATGTAGTCAGATATGTCAAATTTTGCTACATGGTTTGCTCCATTTCTTTTATGCTTGCCTAGTCATTTTATGCTTCTAAGGATATTGCACATTAAATCTAAAGGCAAAAATCAAGATCAGGGGCAATTTTTGAACAAAATGTTAATATTCCTGGTATATAAAATATTCAAAAATCTCTAAGAGAAACACTAACACTTCAGTGGAGAAAAGGATTACATATATGAACAAGTGTGAAGTCAGGAAGTCATAAGCTTTATGCTTGTCATCTTTTTACTTTAGCAAAAATCCATCTTCGGCTTCCAAAGAAGTGAAAATGTAATACTGTAAGTATATAATCTAATGTAAAAGCAAAAGTATAATAAAATGTTTCCTCAAGAAATTTTCCATATCATGTGTTTATGATGCACAAATCCTTTTCTGGTAGATAATATTTTATCAGGCATATCTGGGTTTTTTTTAAATTATCTGATAACTATATCGGAGGAAGGAAATCATTGTAGAAATACCATTGGTATAGCCTCACTGATATATAAATACCTATAATTGAAATAAAAATTTTCCCTTACCAAAATGGCAAAGAATGCAAAATAAAAAAGAATTTCACAGTGAGCTAGGACATATAGAAATGATCTTTCTGAAACAATGTTGGAAGGTCTGTAAATTGACATATGCTTTCTTGAGGACAGTGTGTCGATTTGAATCAAAAGCCTGACAATTTGTCATACTTTTTGATTCTTAGTCCTCACCTTGTAAATTCAAATTCTAAAAATGTATTGAAAAGAAACAGTAATTGATAAGTGTGAAGTTCTAACTACAAGAATGTTCATATTATCTACAATTGAGGCTGTGAAAAGTTGGAACAATATAAACAATATAGAAATGTCTAAATGATAAAATACTATGCAGCAATTAAAAATGATGTCATAGAAGTAATGACATAGAAGAGTGTTTCCAATATAGTGAAACTGTATGATATATTTCTATTTACATATGCCTAGAAAATAGACTGGAAGAAAATCAAAATGTTATGCTCATCTCTAGGTAGTATGAGATAAATGATTTTAATTCTATTAGATTTGCCTCTTTCAAATTCTCTACCATATATTTATTAGTTGCATTGGCACGTAGAGCAATTACAGAAGAAAAGGCTAGGCATTTTTTACAAAAATAACACAGAAGCAACATTCTAGGGCAGCAGGTACACTAGTACTTTCTACAATGATGAAAATGCTCTATATTTCTGAGTAGCCACATTGGCTACTGAACACTTGACATGTAGCTAGTTCAACTAAAAAACTGATTTTTCATTTTAATCACATTTATAGAATCACATGTAGATAGTGGCTACTGTATTGAACAGAATGTCATGGGGCATAGAGGAAAGGATCAGCAGACCTTGCTCATTTCAAGCAGAGCTCCGAATGAGTCAAGATCTGAGATCACCGGCCCCATTGGAGTTAGTATACCCATCAGTTTCCTAGGAGAAATTGGAGGTTTTTTTCCCACTCCAGTGTGGAGAATTCAAAGATGCATGTGATTTATGTATAAACTAACTAAACCATATAGAGTGCTCATTCCATAATGTAGGTTTTATTCTTAATTTATATATTTGGTTAGTCATGAAATTTATAATTAAAGAACTTTTCTGGATCTGGGCAAAGATAGAATTCTGCACAGGGAAAATGTTATCCTAATATTACTGACAAGGTTCTTTTTTTTTTTTATGGTGACATTGGTTAATAAAATCTGATTAAGTTTCAGCTGTACACTTTGACAATAACGATATGCGTGTTCACCTCTTATAGTTAGATTTCTTTCTATCACCACATATTTGACCCCTTTTACCTCATCTACCTCCTCTTTTCCCCAACCCGCTACCCTCTGGTAACTATTAGTCTGTTGTCCATGTCCATGAGTCTCTGTTTGTTTGCCCTATTCATTTGTTACAGGCAAGGTTCTGATACCCAGAGGAAGTAAACAGCACACCTTATCAAATGATGCGTTTTCAATAGGCTTATTTCTGTCAGAACATACTGCATATTAGATTTACAACTGAAGAACTACTATGTAATAAACTCTTAAAAGGAAGAGGGAAAAAAATTCTTTCTTTTTGCTATTTTGTTTTGCAGCCAATGGTTTAAAAGCTGTTTCCTTCTGCTTTAAGTGTTTAAAGGCTTCCAAAAAATCTATTTGTTTTTAACTAGAAGAAAAAGACACAATTCTTAATCTTTCTTAACCAGGATTGTTAAATTTTATAGCACTTAAAGTAATATAACTGCTATATGCTAAGGGGAGAATAATGTTTTAAAAATAATGAAATTTTGGCAGAAGCATTTAGATATAATTATATAGCCATAAAAAAATTTCAATTAGGCTTTCATTACATTGCAATTAACTCTGCATTTGAACACTAAATTACTTTTGGCCATCAGTTTCACTTGTTACTTGCTTTTTAAAAATAACATGATTTTTTTTCTTTTTTTCACATTAGTATAAGAAGACTCCTGGAAATTTTAATCAAAATATAAATAAATTTTCTTTAAGGATAAGCAAAAAGTAAGAGAAACTATACTTTGCTATTATAATTCATAATTACACAGTTATCTATTTCTTTGTGACAAATGAAACCAAAACTTTGCAGCTTAAAACATGTATTAGTTGCATGGTTTGTGAAGACAAGGAATTCCAGAGCAGCGTAGCCAGGTGGTTCGGGCTCAGGGTCCCTCATGACACTGAAGTCAAGCTGTGTGCTAGGACTGCAGTCATAGGCTTTAACTGTAGCCTCCAAGCAGAGGGTGCTCCTCCAGCATGGCTGTTGGAAAGAAGCCTCTGTCCTTACTGGGTGTTGGCAAAAGCAGAGGCCTCAACACATGGATCTCTCTGCAGGGCTGCTTGATTGTCCTCACTATGTGGCAGTTGACTTCCCCCAGAGAGTCACTAAGTCTAGCCCACATTCAAGAGGTAGGGAATGAGGCTCTGCCTCTTGAAGGTTATAAGATGGTATCAAGAAATGTGTATACTTTTCTTAAATCAAAACATACATAGAATATTACTCTGCCATAAGAAAAAGTGAAATATTGCTATTTATGACAACATGGATAGATCTTGAGATTATCATGTTAAGTGAAATAAGTCAGGCAGAATAAATTGAGAGCCATAAGATTTCATTTATATATGGGATGTAAAACTGAAAGCAACAGACAAGCATGACAGAGATTCATGGACACGGACAGTGGATTAGTGGTTACCAGAGGGGAGGGGTGGGGGTTGGAGTAAAAGTGGTCAAATATATGGTGATGGAAAGATATATAACTTTGGGGGAGGGGGGTGAAAGCATAATGCAATATACATATGACATGTTATTAAATTGTACACTTGAAACCTATACGATTTTATTAACCAATGTTACCCCAATAATGGTAATAAAAAATCAAATTAAATAAATAAATAAATAACATACATGGAATGCTTTAGGCTGTTAACTAGCTTGATCAGTGTATGGTTTTATGACGCTACAGTCAAATAGAAAAAGGCAAAGCCATACTTAGAGCCTGAGTAGAACTTACATGCTGAGGTTCGTAGCCAAATGTCAGATTTGCAATATACCTTTTCTCCCCGTGTTTCTTGGAGTTTTGTTACACAGAAATTGTAACTTTATGCCTAACACATTTTTCCTACTAAGGATGTATCTTTGGGAGATCAAAAGTTAAAAAAAAATGCATGCTACCTTCTGTTTTCTAAGATTTCTGCTAGGCTCATTATGAAAGAAGAGCTAAGTGGTCTCTCAACTCTGAAAGAGGCAAAAATGTATAATAGTGGGTGCTCTGCAGCTTTCCTTTCACAGATAGAAGACATTCTATTTGAAATAAGTCCTAGCTTTTTCCTACCTGCATTCTTTCCCTGGATGATCTCATGCAACTCAACAAAGTTCAAATTTTTATCACCAGTCCAGACCTCTCCCTGGTCCTCAGACTTATATATCGAACCACCTCCTCAACACCTCTGCTGGGATGATTAATTAGCTCCTCAAACCCACCATGTCCAAAGGAGAACATTTCCTTCAGAGTCACAGGGAAAAAGAAAAGTGCAGAACACTGAGCGTTAGTTGCTCCCCCTGAAAATGAGCTGTTTCTGCCCTCATGGTGATGTGGCTACTTAGTCATCCTACCTCCCCCATAGGCTGTGCTTCTTCTTATGCTGAGGGGACAGAGTTGTGTCCCAACTCATTTGCAGCAAGAGTAGTTTCCTGATCGGGCTCCAAGCTGAAAACAGATTTCCCTTATTGGGATGTCATGGTACTTTCTATGTGACAGCATTCATCATCCCTCATGGCTGCAGGAATATTTGCCAGCAAGGGGATTACTCATCAATCATTTATGCCCAGGATTGTGTGGGCGGCATAAGCAAGTGTTCTGATGGGATGATTTCAGCATACTTGCAGTCCTTTTTCACCCCCCAAAAATCTCCCTATTAAGAACCACTATTTTCTTGTTCTCACCATATCAGTCATGCCTCACAGGCCTTTAAAGTAGGCCTAACATTTCTCAGGCCCTTCCAGGGAAGTCCATCCTGAAAGCCTGTTGTAGGTTTTGCTCCATGGTTGTATAGATAAGAGCATGTACATTACAAAGTTACACATTAGCAGGGACAATTTAATATGAGATGCTTCCTGTCACCTCTACGAGATCATTGCTTGGAAGAACCAGGACCAAAAAGATGTTTCACTGGAAGGGAAAATAAGCCTGGTTCTAAAGGAGGGAAAATAAGCCTGGTTCTAAATTTCATTGAATGAATGAGTTACTGGCTGAATGCCTAGAACTACAGGTATCAATTAAACTGAAACCAAGCTTAAGCTTTTGAAATATTGCTATTTTATGAAGAAAAGTAAACACATACTTGAACAGGTTATGTTATATGAGATATAGTTTCTATCCCAGTGTATAAATAACAATATTTTAGTTTATTAGCCAGTTATTAAGTGAAAGTCATTGTTCTAAATCCTTAATTTTTTTTTCATTTTCTTTGGGGCTTTATGGAGGTATACCCTGTGTATTGTCTGTCTCCCCCAGTACAATTTAAGTCCCATGAGGAGGGGGACAGAAACTTTTGTCCATCTTCGTTACTGTTGTATCCCTAGGCATCATCTAAAATAGTTACAAACTTCTAATTATAAGATAAATAAGTTCTTGGGATCTACAGTGAGGTGACTAATATACTATATTGTACACTTGAAAGTTGCTGAAGTAAACCTTAAATGTTCTCATCACCACCACAACAACAAAAAATGGTAGCATGTGAGGTGAAGAAAGTGTTAACTAACCTTATTGTAATAATCATTTCTCAGTATATAGTGTATCAAATCATCATGTTGTACACCTTAGACTTTCATAATATTATATGTCAATTATATCTTAGCGAACTGGAAAAAAAGATGAAGGAAATAAAGAAAGGAGGAAAGAAAGGAGGGAGCAAAAGGAAGAAAATAAGGACGGAAGGAAGGAAACATCACATTTAGTCTCCACAAGGGCCTTGTTATCCCTATTTTAGGGATAAGAATATTGAGGCTTGAAGAGGTTAAGTAACTTGACGAAACCACACAGGTAACAAAGGACTTGATTCTCATATGCATTCATTCAACAAATATCATTCTCTTAACTTTTAAAAGACAACATCAAGGCACATATAGGCCACACACATGGTCCTGGTTTAGATTCTCATACATGTCTATGTGACTTGTGCATAATACCTAAATAGATCAAATTAAATCCAGATTCTGCAGTCAGCCTACTGTAAAGAATTTGGAGATACTGTGTACAATTAATTAGCTGGATCGTCGTAGTACACAGATGATAATCGTTACCTCTCTTCTAGATAAGTTGGTGGATTACCAAATTAATAGTTACAAAAAAGCCTTGAAATATAATGAACTACATAATTGCCAAGCATTGTTATTAACAGCTTAACTACTTATGGAAAATAATTCATGTAGGCATCCTGAAAAAGCTAATGTTTTACATGTCTCTTTTTCAAACTCTTGCTCCTCAAAAAGTGTCATCTAAAGAGTGTTCACTGCACAGGCTTCACCTGGGAGCTTGTTAGAAATGCAGAATCTCAGGCCCAGACCCAGTGATTCAGAATCTGCAATTTAAGATACCCAGGTGACTGATCCATGCATTGAATTTTAAGAAGCATGACTTTTAGCCTTAATGAACCTCATCTGGTAAAATTAAAGTGCCCTACATAGTGCCTGACAGTGCTCAACGGGATTTTGTCCTTATGCCCCAACTCCCTATAATAATGGTAACCTTGAAACTTCTGGGACGACCAATGTGTTCTGACACTACAGAGTCAAGGTGAGAGTCTGGCTTAGAGGGTCCTGTGCCAACTGGAAAAACAATTTTTTGGATAAACATGCCCCCTTCCTTTTCTCTAATGTGTATTTGCAAGTTTATTCTCAAATGCTGAGTTGTTGTTAGGATTTGATTGTGTCATGTACTTTGACATTAATTTTAATATGCAACAGTTTGAATTCAAGCTTGTCTTGGATGGAATATTTTTCTTCTTTGGATGCTTATTTATATCTGACTGTAAAAGCAATACATGCTTATTGTAGACAAGTTAGAAAACACAAACCATTGCTGGTAACATACGTGTCTTTCTTTCCAGTCTTATTTCAAGCAAATGTGGGTTTATACTGTTGAATTTTGTGACTTGATTTTTTTACTTGTTCTGAACACTTTGTTACATTATGTAATTTCATAATTTCATAATTCTTCTTTATAAAGAAGAATCTTTGTCCATGCTTTATGACATCTTAGTGTTGGTTCCTTCCAAAATTTACTGAGTCAAAAGGTATTTGATTGCTTTACTTTGATACATAATGTCAACTTCCAGAAAGACTGACAGTTTATAGTCCCAAAAGCAGTCTAAGTACTAATCTAAAACTCCGGAGTTAATGTATGTGTTTAAGTTTCTTCTATAATTGAGGAGCAATACAATGATGTCAATATAATTACTTGGATTTGCATTCTTTGTTTCTTAGTAAACTTTAATATGATCACCAAGTTACAAAATCAAAAACAATCAAAATTCCATAGCCTTTTAATTCAAGCTGGGAAGAATAGACTTTTATACAACATTTAGTCCTATTGGCTATGAAATTGACATTCTTCTTTATTTATTCAAATTAAATACTTAATCAAATTTGGGGGGTGGCTATAGTATATACAATCCTATTATTGATAGACAACTAATTCTCTAATGTTTGTGAAAGGGCATATCTACATTTTAGGGTAGAATTTAACTTCTTCATTTTATAATAAAGGGAATGCTAGGATTACTTTTAAAACTTGAGTTTCTATAATATACATTAGTGCCAAACTTGTTAATTCATGACTCTGTATTTAAGTTTTGCTTTCTATCATTTCCTTTCATTTCCCATATTGTTGTGGTGCTAGAGTTTATTCATGGTAAGTAATTATTTCCTGCTTAAATGAGATTCAAGCTGAATCACCCAATCCTCACATAAATAATAAGGTTATATTATCAGGGTTTTTCAAAATCGGGTTCCTAAAACTCCCTCTTCTAAGAAACCTTCTAACGTGAAGATGACGAGGAAGTAGGATTCTAAATACCCCTTCTCATGTCCTAACCGCCAGTCTCAGCTCAGTTTAGCTCAGCTTCTTACCTGTTTTTCATGCTTCTGCTTCAGATTTCCATTGAACAAAAGACTGTGTAGTAAAATGAATAGAATAGAATGGTATAGAATGGAATGCTGCTAGTCTTTCCACAGAGAAGAATCTGATTCTTGCTCTTCCAGTATTTGGCTGTAAGATAAGTTAAAAAGCCAAATACTGAAAGATCATCCACCTTATCACTAGACAATATAACATGGGTGGGTCATTTTTATTTTTAGAACTCGCATCATGTTTCACCCTACCAGAGATGGTATTTGAATACAAGATGATTAATAAAGACTAATAAAGCAAATTAAGTCAATTTAATAAAACTTTTCTGCAAACAATAATGTAGCAGGTAGTTTTTTCTATAAAGAGAGAGAGAGTAAATTCTGTATCTTAGGCTTTGCAGGCCATACTGGTCACTATTGCAGCTGTTCAATTCTGACACTGTAGTAACCAGCCATAGAAAATATGTACATAAACAAATGAATGTAGTTGTGTTTCAACAGAACTTCCAATAAGACACTGAAATTTGAACTTCATATAATTTCCATGTGTCATTGTGTTGGAAAAACCTTAGTCATCTTTTATTCACAGTGCTACCCCCATACCAAGCAATTCTGTGACACCAGCTGGGTGTCCTACAATTTAACACAATTCTGACGCCATCTACCTGGAGATAGCATGAGATTCCACAGGTTTAGGGCTCAGTCATAAACAAGACCGCCCCATCCATCCTTCAGATGCCAATCGTAAGACCCAGTTGTCACCTGTGCTTCTGACCAACTGGCTATATAAGTCAGAGGTTCCCACAACCCTCACCTCAGGTTTGATTAACCTGCTAGAGTGGCTCACAGAATTCAGGAAATAAGTTTACTGTTTACCAGTTTATTCTAAAACATGATAAAAGATACAGATGAACATCCAGATGGAAGAAATGAGCTTCCATGCCCTCTCCTTGAATGCCAACCTCCCATCTCCTCACTAACTCATTTTTTTTTTAAGTCAGAAGGTAAGAGCACCCAGGTGTCATAGGTGCTCAAGCTTCCAAAGATATAACCAGGTACTGTAGCCAGAGAGATCAACCATGCATCGTAACTGATGGTAATGTGTTCAGGATGGAAAGAGTATAGACAAAAAAGTTAAGAACTAGTTCTTTAGACAGAAGCACATGAGAATTAAGTACCTAGGTTTTGCTGCATTGGGGTTCTTGAGTTTCTCAAAATAGAAATCGAGGGGAAACCCCAGAAAAATTTCCAAATGCTCAAGGGAAAGGGAGGCAACACAGAGGAAAGGAAGTTCCTCAGAAATGACTGGGCTGGCTTTGTTTGGCTGCTTTTATAAGCTGAGGATAAAGCAGGCTTCTGCGGGGCGGTGCGGGGCGGGGAGCGGTGCGGAGTGGGAGGCGGGCTTTTTGAAAATAGCGGGCTTTCTTTACCTGTTATGTAGTCTGGTAACCATGTTTGCACCTGAGCTGTGGGGCAAAACTGAAGGATGCTCATTGTTATCGCCACCTCTGCCCCCTAAGGAAGGTCTTATAGCAGTCAAACCTTGATCAACTGCACATGTGGAATAGTGGTTTAACTTTGTTTGGAAGTAAAGAGAAGAGAGGTAAGGGGATGAGGTGGTGACATTCTTGTGGTCAGCTTCTCTCGAGTTCCTCTCGGCCATACTGTATTCTTTCAACCCAGGGCCCAAGTCCCAACGCTGTCTCACAAGCGTTGGTGAGATCCTGTTTCATAATAATTTATGTTTTCACCTCTAGTATTTTATATCACCCCCTGCTCTTTTCATATTTGAGAAAGCTAGGCAGAATTCTGCCTTCATTCACCCTGATAAAGGATAATACATCAGGACACAGATAACCAGAGTAAAATTCTTGGCTTTTTGAGTTTCAAGAGCTTAAGCCCTCACCAAAGACAAGAGATGTGGAGAATTATGAGTAATGAGAGCAAAAGGCCTTCAGGCTGTGAAGAGGTTTGAAGAGAGTAAAAGTGGCCCCTGAAGAGAAGTTCTATTCCCCACCCTACCCCAGGGGGATGTCTCAGGTGGGTGTTTGCTCAAACCCTCAAGGAACATAGAGCCACCAAGAGGACAGCCCCAGAAACAACGTATTACACGGTTGTGTGTTCTAGGCAGACAGGCCGCAGATGCCTCCAGGGCTCCCTGCACTACCCGTAGGAGTGGAGGTGAGCCCTGGTGCCTGATGGGAGGAGAGAAGTAGACCTCACTGCAGCACAGTGGTGTGAGAGCAGTCTGGTGATCCCCATGCTCCAAGAGTGAGACAGGTGAGGGTAGAGTGCTGGCCAACCTGAAGGGCTTTGCAGTTGGATACAGGGTGAGTGTAACAGCGCCCCACTGGACCAGCAACTGAAAGCCAAGACGTCTCACCAGACACCAACACCAGTAAGAAACTCAGGACCAGAGTTTTGTAAGCCTGCCTGGAGTTTAAAAAGAACCCTAGAGAAAAGACAAATGAGAACTTTGAATTGCCTGATATTAAATTTCTACCATCCAGCAGAATGGGAGATAGAAATTAAGAAAAATACAGAAAGTTGGGTTTCTTGCACACCTGAATTTGTGATCTAGGATTCTGAATAACCACACACAAAAGTAGGAATTAGTTTATGTTCTGCATAAACAAAGATGTAGGTAGTTCTACCAATAACGTCTTATAATTGAAGGAGGGTTTCCCTTTCCTCCCCTATTCAGAAACAGCAAGGACTATAAAAAGTATTCTGGAATCTTTTAACATCTAACGTGTCACAGAATTTACCTTGTGGGCAATATCAATTTACAGTGCTTTGTGACCTTCTCCCAAAGGGAAAATAATATCTAAAAATTCTCCTTAGAGGGAATAATGAAGAAACAAAGGTTGAGAAATACTGTTCTATTGCTATGTGGAAGACTTAGGAACCAGATTTAATAGTCTCAGCCTGTGTATATCAAAAAACAACACTTACTAAAGGTAATATGGCAAACCCATTGAATTAACATAGTTAATTCACTTATTGAATTAAAAACCTAAAAACCCTTTTATTTCTTTTTTCTGGAAGTAAAAGTGGTGGGCATAGAAATGTATAAAGTTTTGTGGATATGATGTCAATAGACAGTGAAAAAATTATAGTTCTGTCGATGCCTATCACCACCACCCCACCGAAAAGAGAAAAGGAAGTAGTTTGTCAGGTTTTTAATTAAATGCAAATGAATTAATTATGTTCATTCAATATAATGGCCATCTCTATATAACCACAACTAAGAGTGTTATAATAAAAGATGCAAAGTAAAAAGAAGCAAGAAGACAGATGAGACCCTTATCAAAAGAGTATAACCTTATCTGTTAGGTTTCCTAGAATTCTGAATCCTCGGAATTGTGATAAGAACAATTAGCTGGCGAGAAATGCCAAATGAACAGGAGAAAGTATCTTAATTTGTAAACAGGGCCAAAGAAGCTATTGGAACTTGGAAAATCAAGGGCTTTAAATCTGGATGTTTCAGATCTGGAAGATTTATACATTGTTTCTGCTGGGTGAGGTGCATGCTGATGAAGTAAGGTAATAAGAGGAATGGAAGGTGTCCAGAGGAAACATACCATCGGCCCACTGGGCATAGAAGCAATAGCAATACATTTACTAGATCTAGCATGTACCTAGTTTAGCTAGTCAAGGTCAACAGGCAATTAGCAGAAGCCCTGGAACCCAGGAACAAAGCAGTAGGCTATAGTAAAAAGAAAAAAAAAACAGATTTGGGCTCACACCCTTGCTTCCCTACTTTCTAAATATGATTGTGATTCTGGGCTTCAAAACTCTCATTTGTAAACCAAGAGTAATCCCTACTTGCAAGATTGTTTTGAGGATTAAATGAGAATACGTGAACTGCAAAGCACCAGTGTCTAATAAGTGTGTTCAACAAAAGGGGGTTAATATAAAGAGCTGGGTGAAAGTTTGCATGGATTAAACATAAAAAGATAAAGTGTCACTAAATTCTGTCTGTGTGCGCGTGCGCGTGCGCGCGCGCGCAAGCGTGGGGGGTCACCTCATAAAATGTATCAAAGTTAACCTTATAAAGAGTTCTGAGATTATGAATTATCTTAGCTAAGGGGGAGGGGAGGAAACGTTTTAGCAGGGAAGATATAAACAAGTGTAAGACCCTGCTTCATCATCACTAAAGAGGACTAATCACAGCAAAAACTGCAAAATTCAAGATCATTTCACAAAAGATGGAGAAATTGATGGCTCTGAGGATTTTTTAGCACCTGATAAAATGGGTTTCCCTGAAGAATTCTAAACCAGGAATTCGTTTGAGAGTTGGTATTTGAGCTGCTTTATAAAAATAAATAAATAAATGCATAGCAGCAAACACACTCATTGGAAAGGGAGTTCATGGCAAAGGAATGAACTTGCACAAATGGCACGAATTAGGAAAGGCTGAATAGGAACCATGTGAAAAAATAAATGTGGTCTAAGCCATGTCAGCTGGTGAAAGTAAAATTAAATTACCCACCATTTTATCCCTTTCTTAGAAACTATTTTCGTCAACATTTTGTGAGAGAGAACGAATCAGTCACTCTGGGTAAGATTGCTCTCTTCCATGTCAAAAAGACCTTTGATAACAAGGAAATAGTTCTAAAATCAAGAAGAAATGGACAGTGATACAATAGGAAAATACTGTCTCTAATTATAAAGGCAAGCACTGATGACCAACAAGAGATAACCTCTGAGAAAGAATTTAGAAAACAGTTTGAGTGCTTTGAGAATATATATGAGAACATGCAAGTTATTTCAAGTTGGCAGATATATGAGGAGGGTCACATAATTTGTATGTTGTGAGAATCCATAAATAAGGGTTGAGCAAATATACTGCCTGAGGGAATTAATAGCACATGAATAAAAAATATAGAGTGATGTTTCCTGCCAAAAGGAGGTTTATAGCCTTCTTTGAAGGACCAATAGAACAGAAATCAGATTTGCAGTATATTAAGTCAAAGAATGTAAGTATAATAATTCATTTGCCTTTTTTAAAAATAAAAAGTAGTGTACTTTAGAGATTGGAACAGTTTCTCTTTAATTTCAGAAGTACAGCAAAACTATAAAGCAAAACCTTTATTTTGAGCTTTTCATCTAACTTGTCTTTATAATTGAGTTTTAGCCTAGTGCTGATACAATATTTTGTTCTTAAGTATGAAGGGACAAAAGCCAGCTTGTCGATGCTTTAACTTGCATTCATGGAACATCGGCAGCAAAGAGAATACCCCGTTAATGAATTGGTTGTCCTGGGGACCTGGCGAGAAGGCAGTAGGGACAATGGCACATCAATTCCTTCTGTAATTCTGTTTTGCCTTTATGACTTTCAATTTAAATTCTCATTTTTACCATGATTGTATTATGGGTTTCTTATTCTCTGGGTGATGGTTTTCATGTTCTTGAAGAGGAAAAACAAACTAACCTAAATAAGTTTCAGATCTTCCCCCAATATCACAGGGCCATTGTGTATAACTCTCAAAATGCCAATAGGTACACATTGGCCATGCCTCATTTCAGGCAGGTTCTTGGTGTGGGGCAGTAGTCTGTCAAAGTTTTTATGGAGCTTTTGTTACATTTTGCTTATGAATTTTCCACCATCCTTTTGGGCCAAAAATGAATACACTAAAATTCAGATGTGTAACAAAAACTAAAAATAGTTTTTATTTTCTATAACTGATCCTAACTTGCATTCGAGCTCCCATTGCCAATTAGTAGCAAAAAATTTTAGCAATCATAAACTTACCAGTTAAAGTTAACCATGTTTCGTTCTGTTCATTAAGCTCTTAAGGAGTTGACTGAAATTCGTTTGGGTCTCAGTCAATTCAATTGTTAAATCCTCACGAGGACCAGAATCACAAGCAACAAAAGAAAAACACATGTAATTGAACTTTATCAAAATTTTAAAGTTGTATGCATCGAAGGGCACTATCAACAGAATGAAAAGGCAATCCAATTGAGAGAAAAATTAACGGAAGAAAATATTTGCATACCATACATCTAATGAGAAATTGATACATAGAATATATTTTAAAAGTCCTACAACTCAAAGAAAAAGTCCATTTAAAAATGGGCAAAAGATTTGAATAGATATTTCTCCAAAAAAGATATACAAATGGCCAATAAACACATGAAAATGTGCTCAATATCACAAGCAATTAGAGAAATACAAATCAAAACCACATCACCTCATACCCATTAGGACAGCTAATATATATGTGTATGCACGCACACACACACACACACACACACACACACACACACACACACACACACATATGGAAAGTATATAGAGAATTTGAAGCCTGTGTGGGAATGTAAATGGTATAGCCACTAAATGGTATAGTTTTCCACAAAAAAAATTAAACATGGAATTACCATATAATCCAGCAGTTCCACATCAGAGTATATACCCCCAAAAATAAAATAAATTGAAACAAATACTCAAACAGATATTTGTACCTCTATGATTATGGAAACATTATTCATAATAGCTAAAATGTAGGAGTATTGATTGATGAATAAATGGATAAACAAAATGCAGTACACATATAATGGAATATTATTTGGCCTTAAAGAGGAAGAAAATTTGCATGTGCTACAACATAGATGAACCTTGAAGACATTATGCTAAGTGAAATAAACCAGTTACAAAAGAACAAATATTGTATGATTCATCTTATATGAAATTCCTAGAGCAGTCAAATTCATAGAGACAGAAAGTAGAATGGTCGTTGCCAAGGGCCAAGGGTACTGGAAAATGGGGACACGGTATGTAATGACTATAGAGTTTCAGTTGAGGAGGTGAAAAAATTCCAGAGACTGATAGTGATGATGGTTTCACAACAAAATGAATGGACTTAATGCCACAGAAATGTACACTCGATATGTTTAAAGGGTAATCTTTATGTCATAAATACTTACTGCAATTAAAAAAAATTATAAGGGCAGTTTTCCCCCACTTTCCAGGCTTCTTCTGGTTGCATCCCCCTTCCCTTAGGAACTTAGGAACCTTCATAGCACTGGTTCCAGGCCCTCAGTTTGCATGCTGACATCAATTGGGGTGACTTGACCCAAGGAGGCTCTGACCATACTGCCTCCAGCATTATAACATTGGTCTGTTTTCCCAAGGAGTTTGCTGTCTTTCTCTGATGCGTAGGCCCCACCTCAGCCATCAGGCCTTACAGGTCCCCTGGGGTCTGCTGGAATCTCTATTCATTCTCCAATCTGAGAGTCCAAACTTTAGTCCTTGGCTGCAGAGTCACTTCACCCCTTGCTGCAATGACTCCCTTCTGGAAAGACCCCAGTCAGCATCTTTAGGTATCTTCCAAATCTCCCACATGTGAGGACCATACAGGATCTACAGGCTACTGAGAATCACTAAGAGCTGCCTTGAGTCCTCTCTTGACATCAATATGTCATGTCACTATTTCATTTTCTCCTGTCCCTTCCCAATATGGGCTCAAAGGATCAACAACAACAACAATAACAACAAAGTACATGACGCCTCTGTCTTTGACTTTCCTTTTAGCCTACCTGAGGTTTCCATGATTTTTCCACCTACCTGACCCCCTTACCCAAGGCTCAGATAGGTACAGCCACTGGATTCATGAGGGATCCAGTCTTCACTCTTTTGAACTCATTGCTCATGAATCTCTCTCTCTCCTGATTCTATCAGCATGAAGGCCTTTCCACTCCTTCTCAGGAGTGGATGTGACTTCTCATGTGACACATCCTGCAAGCACTATTAAATCTTCTGTACTTTGTCCATTGGTTAACTTTAAAAGTCTAAACAGCCTTAACGTTAATATGACTTCTAAATGTGCTTTTGTATTGAGTCACATGGTATGTTTGATTGTATTTCCTTTCTGTATGAGTGACTTCAAGGAAGATGTATTTTGCATTGAAATTAATGGATTCACTTTTCTTACATGCCGGTTATTTAAATTTATGCCATATTTTAGTTTACAGTTTTGATTTTTCTATTTCTAATTTTTTTTGCCTTGCATTATTTGACTTCATGGTGTCCTCCATTTTTTCTCATCCATCACAATTTCTATTCTGTCAAATCCCAGTTTTTCTAGAACCTTTCTGTCTCCTATCCAATCTATACCAGTTAGTCTCCAGTCCTGTTGCACATTCAGTAACCAAAAAACTCCCTTTATTGCTCTCCTGGTTTGGATCTACTGTTTAGGGGTCCCATGCCTTACAATTTCTTTGTTTACACTCTCATTTTGCTGGAGTATGTCCTAAGAATAGATGCGTGGGTGGTAAACTTTGAGTCTTGTATGTGTCTGTGTCTTTACTCTGTTCTTCCACTTAATGAATGATTGATATAGTATTCTGGGATAAAAGTTATTTTTTTCTTAGAATTTTTAATGAATTGCTGCACTGTTTTCAAATATTCAGTGTTGCTGATAAGCCTAGTATGGTCTTATGTTTGTCTTTATATGTGGCCTTTTTTCTCTCTAGAAGCTGTTAACATTCCTTTCTCTGGCATTCTACAGTTTTACATTGACTTGTATTGTCCTGTTTCACTCATCTTGTTCAGCATTTAGTGAGCTTTTTAAATCCAAAAATTCACATCTTTCAGCTTTTGGGAATTCTGTATTCCTGAGAACTCCTTTGTTTTTCCTGACTTTTTTATGGCATTCTGTTCTTGCTCTTTAAGTAATCAGAATTAATTGTGTATCAAGGGGGACTGGTAGGATTATGTTTTTTTGTGTATCTGTAATTCTGTTATTTTCCTTATATTATTTCTTATACCTTCAGTGACATTTCTTCTGTTTATTTTTCTTGTTCTCACTCATGTCACATGTATTCATCAAATATCTACTAATCCTTAATTTTTCATTCACAATTTAGGATGAGGCAAAAACAAGCTCACTGTTAATCCTGCATATCTGAATAGAGCTTATTTACTGGTGGACTTAACTTTAAGATGAACTGACCTTCACACTAGGACACAAAACTGCCAAAACAGGAAGTTCTTTTCTCTTAAAAGCCAGCTTCCACACTGGTTGACTCATTCTTCCTAAACAGTTCGATTTTGTTGGAGGAAGTCTCCAATTATTTAGCCTGCGATATAAACTCCTGACTGATGGGCATTATGTACCTGGGAAGGGAATAGGGCCAACTCTTCCAAATAGACACCTTCAATTAACCCCTATTTTCTACTTCTTATCTCATCCTCAGTTCTTCCTGGCTTATCTAGTGTCCTAAGATAAGGTCTTTCCTCAGCCTGCCTCCTTCATCTCGAATTCTAAGCTGTGGCCTTTTCCAACTTGTTTATCATTCACTACTCTTCCATCTGTTTCCATGCGTCAGTGTAATTCTAGAAGGTCTCAGCTGCCAATAAAACCCTTCCCTTCCATCTTCTCTCTTGTTTGTTGTGGGATTACGTTTTCTTTCCTATATAGTCAATTTAATTAGTCTCACAACAATAAACATGTGTTATCAGTCTACTATCATGAAAGGAAAAACTTTGTCCTAAGAGTATTGGTATAAAGAGCCCACCTTCCCATTTTTTCTAGATTATTTTTTAACTTCTAGTATCTATTTAATTTCCAAGTTGTTTTTCTAGTCAAGTTTTTATTGTTCATTTCTGCTCTTTTCAAATCAAGATGTAGCTTCTAAAGCCCATCTTTGATTAATTTATTTAGGCTCTTCGTCACCGAATTGATGTTTGTGAGTGTTCTAAAGATTCAAATTATCTCTTCTCTTTGAAGGGTAAAAATTCTATAAATGTCAATTAACTTGACCTTGTTGATTATGTTATTCAAACCCTTTTATTTGTTTTATTTTTACACTATTTTATCTTTCAAGCTCCATATAGGCACCTTCAATTAAAAACGCTATAATAAAAATTCTATAAATGTCAATAAAAAGTTTATTAAAATCTCCCATTTTGGTTTTATTATTTTTCTCTTAAATTTTTTAGCAACTTTTGCCTTATGTATTTGTTTACTATGTTTGTGCATAACCTGGTACATAAACATCTATGGCTTATTTTTCTCTGGATATCATCTTTGGCAGTATATAATCTTTTTTGTCCCATTAAATGCTTTTGGTTTTTAATTCTGCTACTCCTTCTTTCTTTGTTTGCATTAATTGGGTTTAGTTTTGCCCGTGCCCTTATTTTCAATCTTTCTTTGTCACTTTATTTTAACTATGATTCTTTTTAACTTATAGTTGGATTTTGTCTAACTGAATATGATAATGTATTTTGACAGGGAAATTGAGACTTTTCACATTTATTGTGATAACTGGTATTCTTTGTTATTCCTTTCATTTATTTTAGGTTTAATATTTAACATACATCATTTTTTTTCTTTTTCTCTCAACTTTTCCTCATAAGTGCTTCTCACTTTTTTACCCACCGTACGTGGGACAGATGGCTAAAGGGGGCTGCAGTTGGATATTTCCCTTCTTCCTAGTTGATTAGACTCAGTGAAATTGTTTCCTTTGAAGGCAGGCCTGATTAAGAACAGGTGCTCCTGGTATATTCAGAGTCTTGTCTTTTCCCCTCCTATTGCCAGAAACAAAAGGGGATTTTTCTCCTATCTTCACTATGAGAATCTGACAGAGCTCCAAAAGGTAAAACTCACAGAAGTGTGGGGGCCACCCTATGAGTGGGTCCCCTGAGGTTTTTGAGGACCACTCTATGAGTGGGTCCCCTGAGGTTTTTGACTGGCAAGACTTGTCCACACCAATCCCTAGCTATTCATCAATTACAGTTCAAGTTTTTCTACCCCAGAACTGGTTCCTGCTTGGGGATTTCTGCTCTGGTAAGTTGCCTCTGTATCCATTTGTCTGTCTCTCTAATTTTGGAGGCAACAATTTGCCCTGTGACCTCATTTCCTTGACAGATCTAAGAAGAGTTGTTGATTTTTTAGTTTATTCAGCTTTTTACTTATAGTTAGGACAGAGAACCAGAAGTCCCTCTCACTTTTCTGGCTTCATCTGTTTTCTCTTAATTGAATTTTTTCCCTGTTAATTTGGAAGTGTTAATTGATTTCAGTTCTTCCAAGGCTTACCTTCTCACCCCAACAGCTATAATCTATTTCTCTATTAACATTTATCAAAATTAAAAATATCCTCCCACCAATGTATTTTCTTTGCCTACTCATCCAGCATACCCACAAAGATATTTTTAGGTGGTTATAACCTCTTTTATCTACATTACCCCTCTCTACAGTGGGTTTCTAGAGCTGTTTCATATTGAATCATCTTATTCAAACTGTGCTCAGTGACATCACCTTGATATCTTGAAATCGGCCATGGTGGCAGTATTTACACCACGGAAATTGGCACACACTACAAAGCAGGATTTTGTTTCTTTGTTCATCATTTTTCCAGAGTCAGTTGTTACTTATTTACAAGTACACCACTGCATTTCTGCTTCCACTAAAATTTGTAGGTTTTGCTGGACTGCTTCAATTTTAATCCAAGGAATTTATAATGGTCACCAAGATATAACTAATAACACAATTTTTCCCATTAACCTCATCTAAGTCTTGGTAGCCATTATTAATATAAAAACTTGTCTTCAGAAAAATTGTCTTTTTAAAAAATTATTTCTTCATATATTCCTTTTTCTCTTCTCAAAGCTCTTAATATTTATATTTTAAGTCTCTAACCAACAAACTTATCTTTTTCCTCATATCCTTGGAATTTTTTTCTTTTGTGCCATTTTTTTCTATCAGGTCTTCTAAAAGACTATTTCAGTCCTCAACACCAGGCATCATCAGTTATTTTTCCTTTTTAGTTGAGAATGATGTTCGGCTCTAGGAAGTCTTATGTATTACAGCTGAATCTTCTCAAGGAGCCTCAAGAGTACTGAAAGCGTTCTCTCTCATTTCTTTGTTCAGTTCTATGGCAGTGGGGGCTCCCAGGTCCAGTTCTACTTTCCCCTTCTCCCTTGGGTCTCTGATGTTTCTTAAACAAATTGTAATTTCTTTGCCTCCTCATGGTGGATTGACCTTTAGCATCCATTCAGCCAGGACTTTGAGGTTCTCCAGGCTAGATGTTGAACACAAAAACTAATGCGTATGTCAGTTCATAAGCAAATGAGCTAGAAATTGCTCCACTAAGGCAGAAAGAGGGCCTCCCTGGGAACAAACAGCAGTCCTTTCTCCCTAAGGAAATGAAGCAGCTCAGCCTACCAAAGTATCCTCCTTCAGCCATGTGGTCTGACAGCGCCTCCCCAGAGCATATGTTGCACATGCAAACAGGCCTTTGGCTGTGTGGTGTCCTCAAGCAGCAGGAAATTTGGAGTCTTCACTCTACAATTCTCTCCACTCTTCCTCAACACCACTGGGAGCAAAGACCTTAACTCTCAGGTTGGCACACGCCCTCCTGGCTCTGCTAGCAGCCTCAGTTTATTCATTGTATTTTCAGAGGAGGAACTTGGAGGAATGAGTCAGGAACATGTTCTCAGTTTTCCACGTCCCAGTGGAAAAGTAATCGACAATGCTATAAACCTACAATCTGACCTGTTTCATTGTTATAGTAGCTGCTCAACATCATCAGACCAAAGCAACGAGAGATGTGGTATTGGTCATTACCTCAAAAATTTCAGGACATCAACTCCTGCCAGCCAGTGACACCACTGGCAGGTGAACCAGACAGGGATATCACTCATAAACAAAGGCCTTAAAAAGACACTGCTATGTAGTATCTATCTCTGGCCTGGGACAGAGCATCCCAAAGATCACTGGGTAAAAGGATCACCAGCACCTCTGTATGTTGTCAACACAAGACCAGTTGGGTCAGATAGGCAGTATTCTCACATGCAAGAATGTTGGCATCCACAATGTAGCTCTGACTCCAGGTGGATGCAGAGTCAAAATTTAGGTTCAGTAAAGAATGCATTCCAGAACCACATTGTTTGAGAATATACGAACTTAGTACATTACAGTAGTAAAAGTTGTAGGTATTAGCTATACACAAGAAGTCTGTTTTCAAATCAATGGTGCATATCTTACAAAATACTCCATAATGGCCTTCTCTTTTATTAACCGGGAGAAAGTTAAGTGGGAGAAAGGTAGTCATTGGTCACCTGTATGAGTGGTATTTGTCTCAGTGATGAAAATTCAGTGGTCAGCAATGGTGTTAATATTGTTCCAGATTAAGAACAATCAAGAATTCCAGCCACAATTCTCATTCTTGGCAACATCCTTAAAAAACAACAACCACAACTGGCTAACATGAGTAGCTGCAATCGTGAGATTCCAGAGGAGGTAGGGGGTCATATCTATAAGATCTGATGCTCCAGTAGACTAGTATATGATGCTAACCAACATACTGGCCCCTCAGTACCTGATGGTGAGAAAACAAAAAGCAGCTGTTGGTCTTTATTCTAAATTTGACACCAAACATTCAATTTCTTAGGTATGCTAGAAGAGCAGTTGCATTACCACTCAACCACATCTAAAGCACCACCTCAAGTCAAACCCAGTATATGAATGTGCCTGACAACAGATGAATAGAGACCTAAGTTCATGCTCCATTAGCCTTAATTTACTCCAGAGCTCAACATTTTTCCCAGGGTACAGAGAGCTCAGTCAGGGAAGAGCCAGAAACTTAGAGTTGCTAACCAGCCAGTTCACTGAAAAATATATTCTGTCAAATTTAGGATTATATCAGCCTGTGATGAATAAAATAAACACCGCTTCTCATGTCCCAAGTGGGGAAACTTCATAGTCAAGCTGACCTGCAAGATTGGAACCACAAGAATGCACTGGCCAGTCTGCTGTAGCCACATGTCAACTGGAACCTCAAGGAATCTCAGTTAATTTAAAAATTTAATCGTTCCTGATAGAGGTTTTGCTAGACCACAGGAGGATTTTCATTTTCTTCTGACCCATGAGGAGTTTTGGGTAAAAGCTGTACCTTTTTCATTTTCTCTAGTACTTTCTCTTTTTTTTCAGATTTTTTTCTGTATTCTGGCTCCGTTCTGGCTTATAAAGTCCATGCTGAGTTCTCCACTGATTGCATCTGTATGACTGAAACACTTCTTGCATGATTTCAGGAACTAACGTGATTCCCTACCCTATGCATGAAGGAGGATGCATTAAAAAAAAGAGAGAGAGAGAAAGGGACATATTCAACCAAGACCTACCAGCCAAAGACCTAGAATATGTCAGAAATAAAGGATAAGAGGACAGCAGGAGTCTGAGTGTCTAGAACTCTTTTCCCCTCACTTACAAGGGCCAGCTTGGAGGGCTGGTAGAAAGAACCAAACACCCATCACCATGAAGAAAAACACAAGAGTGAGGTTCTTGTCAGCTCTTACAGTCCATGGATCACTTCAGGTCTCCAGGCAGCATTCTAGAATCTGACACTGAAGGAAGATATGGAGTGTCTTCATCTCATGTGGGTATGGTAAATCATTTTTCCTGCTACTTGAACTCTTTCAAGGAAACATAACTTTTACTCTGGAAAAGTGTAGAGCTGACATTTACTATACTCCCACTAGAAGAAACGAATAGCATACCACACTACTAATGATGAAGGAAGCTTGAGTTTGACTCTTACTGTAATATAACAGAGACATCCTTCAACCTCCTCAGCTTGAGACTATAATCCAAGTTCACATTTCCTTGGCTAGAATTATTACCTTTTTAAAAATCCTTATTGTTCTATCTGGTAATTGTAAATTTTGCATATTTCAATTTTTATACTGGTTACCTTCTTATTCTCAATAGTTATGTTTATACCTATATTTTAATATTTGTATACTATAATTTAAAAACCATGCCTCTTACACACATTCACACGTACCATTTTACCTTTTTCTTCCAACTATCAGTCCTCTGTGTCCCAGTCCTCTTTCAACTCTTGGATCTGTTTGAAAGAATAATGGTCTGGGATTAAATATCTTAAATTTTCTCTTTTAGTAAATTTTGAAATTTCAAAGCATTACACTAAGTAGCCTGTGTCTCTCTTTTTTTCTCAGTTTGTTATTCATTACAGCAGTTAAACTGGGTACCTTTTTAGATTACAAATCCATTGAGAGAAGGAATTAGATTTGTCTTAATCACCACTATTCCCAGACCTGGGACATAAATAATAGTTGTCTGATTGATAAACTCATTTGCTAAAAAATTTGCTAAAAAAGAGGTGCGTACAAAAATGGCACCTCTTAAGACTCATCAGCCCCAATAACTCCCATAATGTAATATATTACTTAAAAGATCAACAACAACAAAAATCAATGAAGTTCCTGCATTTTAATTTACTGAGATATCATTGCCAGTTATTTCTAGGGATGTCATTTTGACAACTCAGAAAGCCGATACTTTGAGATAAGTTGCTTCATTACTTGAAGCTCAGGGGAACTCTAGAATCGTTCCACCACAAGACCATTTCTCAACAATGGCCTTCTAGCCACGTACTGCAATACAAATATTTGTTGGTGAGTCCGGTTTTTACATTTTTTATCCAACCTACTTTGACCTTAATTATTGTCTCTATTTAGTTAAGTCAAGACTGGTCTTTTGTCAGATTATCTACATCAGTCTCCCCAGGTATTAGGTGAATCTACTCCTTTATTGGTATTCTAATTTTACTACCAGAAGTAGGCTCTGTGTTTTCCTGAAATAGTAAAAAGTAAACTCTAATTACATAATGGTTGAGATGGCACAGCAGTCAGACAACCGAAGGTGTTAATCCTGGCACCTCACTTACTACCTGTGATATTTTTCAAGTTACTTAAGCTGTCTATTCTTGTTCAAACTTCTATAAAATGGGAGCAAAAATAATACATACTTCCTAGGGTTGTAATGAGGTTTAAATGAGTTGCTCCATAAAAGAGAATGCCTAACACAAGTGCTCAATAATGTTAAAAATTATTTTTACACTATCAAAATATTTTCAAAAGCTAAAGGCACTCGTAGTTTTTGTTCCAATTACCCTGACAGATTTCTTATTTTTCTCAACATTTGTTCAAACTTATCTCACTGGGGATTTGGGACTCTCAGATACCAAATGATGACTCTGGCTTTATATAAAAATAATAATACCGTTGATGTCCAGAGATCAGCACTGATAAAATGAGGATAATGTGTAAGAATTGAGGTACTGAGCTCATCCCACACACTAGATCCATAACTAACTTCATGCAGCTTCATCTGGACTTCCCAATATGTTGTCTATCTTTCTGAAGATAAGTTTGAGCCCACAGATTAAGTGCATCGGTACCTAGGGTAAGGGGCCAGGACCCATATGCGCCCTTATTCAAAGTTCCAAATGTGACAAATGGCAAAAGTTTTAGGAAACTTTTATTTAGCACTGTCATTCTGCAGACATCAGAGGTATGCATGTTGATTGCCATTTTGAAAGAATGACGATAATACAGTCTTTGGTTACAGCCTCTACAGCAGCAGCCCCCAACACTTTTGGCACCAAGAACAGGTGCTCCTATGAGAATCTAATGCCTGATGATCTGAGGTGGAACTGAAAACAGTGATGCTAGCACTGGGAAGCATATGATGTGGTCAGCCAACTAGCATGCTGTTTAAGAGAAATAATGCTGAAAGGGAGAGAGTTGGGACTAGAGAGACTGGGCTTATTCAGAGTCACTAATGGGATTAGCCAGTAGCTATTCCAAAATTAGGCTTGATTCAAACTGGAGGCAATATCCAAGGCAGAGAGGTGGGCAAGCAGTGGATTGGATCCCACAGCAAGAAGGCCCCCAAGTCATGGCCTTTATGAACATCACTTGCTTTGGTCAAGGTGATCGGTTCTCAGAATAAGAATCAAGCTTACCTTTAACGGTTTGAGATAAAGAATTTACACAGCCAGAGCCAGGCAAATTATCAGGCTCCAGACAAGCAGGCTCAAACTAAGGTCAAATGTTGATCATAAAAAAAAACATAAAGCTAATCAGGAAACCAAGACAGAACCATGTCACAAGCTGAGAAAATCTAGCAGACTCATGAAAAACCAGACTTGGAAAGCATAGGTGCTTGGGAGTTTATCCCACACAATAGATCCACAATAGGCTTTATGCCCCTTGCTTGCAACCAGTTTAACTACAAATCAGAAGCTAGGAACAAGATTATAACAACACGTTACTGTGTGTAGCTTTATGTGGTAGGTAGAATATTGCTTTCCTGAAAGACATCTGCACCCTAATCCTTAGAACCTGTAAATATGTTAAATTACATGGCAAAGGAGAATTAATGCAACTAAATTTACTAATCAGCTGATCTTGCAATAGGGAGATTATCCTGGATTATCTGGGTTGGCCTAATTTAATCATATAAACTCTTCAAAGTGGGAGAGGCAAAAGACAGGGTCATGAAAAGAACTGGGCTCACCTTTGCAGGCTTTGAAGATAGAAAGGGACTGTGAGCCAAGGAATGCAGAAAACCTCTAGAAGCTGGAAAAGGCAAGGGAATGGATTGATGTCTAGAGCTTTCAAAAAAGAATTTAGTTAGCATTAATATGATGGCTAGGCAGAGGGCCAGGTTTGAGAGGGAGCAAATGTGGGGGGGGGTTCATTTTATGAATTATATAGAAGTCTAACCAATGTACTGTATACTTGAAACTAATTGAAATAAATAAATTTTTAAAAATTCCAATCTCCCCCCAAAAAAGGAATATAGCCCTACGACCACCTTGATTTTAGCCCAGTGAGCCTCATTTCAGAGTTCTGATCTATAAGAACAATAAGATAATAAATTTGTGTTGTTTTAAACCACTATGTTTGTAGTGATTCACTACAGCAAAAAATGAATACATATTACAAATTAGGAAGTGTTTAATCTAGATTGTGTTCAACTCTTTCAAATCAATCAAATCACATTTTGTCTAAATGATACTTCTTTTATGTATAAAAATCAACTTCTCTTTAAAGACTGCAAAGGATACCTTAAAGAGGAAGAGCAGGTAGTGTGTGTTGTGGGGTGAAGAATGTGTGTTTATCCTCATTTTAGTCCCCAGAGCTGAGCTCAAGTATGATAGGGATCAGGACCAATGCCCAGATCATGGCTTCTCTAGACTGTTCTCAATTTCCAATCATAAATTTTAAGTTCTCATGGTCATGTATTGATGTCCAGCAAGAATCAATATCCCCTACTCGGGGCAAACAGGTAACTGGTATTCTGAATTCCACTTGTTGGGGGGGGGAGGGAGAGAGAGAGAGAGAGAGAGAGAGAGAGAGAGAGAGAGAGAGAAGGAAGGAAGGAAGGAAGGAAGGAAGGAAGGAAGGAAGGAAGGAAGGAAGGAAGGAAGGGTGAAAGAATAAAGAAATTCTTTACTGAAACATATTTGAACAAATATACCATCTTATCACTGTATTAAATATTCTAACTAGCAGAATTTATCGGTAATTTATATGAACATCATCCTAGAATTTAAAATGCTTTATGTCATCACAGAACCATAATTCCATCCGTACACCCCAACCTTGGTTATGAGAGTGTCAAATGAATTACAATAGATCTGTATTTAATGACAAGAAGGAACCTGGGGCTATGGTTAAAGAGTAAAGAGTACAGAGGCCTCAAGGGAAGGGAAGATTCCCCACGTGCAAAGAGCAAAAGCCAAAGCTCCCTGCTTAGTTTCTAGAACTTTCTCCTTAGCTACTCTAGTGCGCATCATCAAAACAAAACCACCTCTGGGCATTTCACTGGCAGGTTAAGACTGGGTTAAATTCCCTTTTAGTAAAGGGGGAAGGCATTGTTCTTCAGGCATTCTTCTTCAAATGTCATATTGGTCAAAGTTTTATCTAGGCTACTGCTTTTTGAATTCGAAGTTGAAAGATGTTAGAAAATCTTTTCACAGAACATTTAACATGCTGACTTTTGTCACCCTCTCATGACCTGGTTTTTGTCCTATACCTTTTTTTGATACCTGACAGTTCCAATTCAGTTTCTCTGGGGACAAACTTCTTGTTCTAAAGCAGCAGCATTCTCAATAAATATATAAATTACTGGTAGATCTTACCATAGATTGGCTGTGGCCTAACACATCTCAAATTATTTTCCAAAGTCTGAATAAATTGTTTTGAAGAAGTAGCAAGGAGAATGGAAGTCTAAAAAAAAAAGATAATAATTAAAAAGATAATAATTTGCCACATTGGTCTTTTTCTTTAGCAGTTTTTTGTTTTAAATGTAATAACTCAGTCCCCTAGAGTCCACATAACCTTGATCTGAAATATCCTGGGGCGAGGGATCAGAGGGAAGAAATGGCATGAAAGAGGAGCAGCCTAGGTGTAAGGAACAGTCAGCTGGAAGATTTTGTTATCCAGAGTCCCACGGTGCTGTGCTGCTTTTTTTAACATGGTGAAAAATAATTCAGTGCTTAGTCTGTCCTGAATGATATTATAAGCCCTCTCTGCAAAGAAAGCAACAGCACTCCATAGCTTATGCAATTTTTCTCAAACTATATAAGCACCAGGACTGAGACAGAGAAATAGATAGATAAAGATAAAAAGATGGATGGATGGATAGATGATAGGTAGGTAGGTAGGTAGATAGATAGACAGATAGATAGACAGACAGATGATAGATAAGGGGGGAGGATAGGTAGATAATCAGCTAAACTATGAAAAAGTATAACCTGGAAGCCTATTAAATGTATAAATGTGTGCATCTGATGCCCTCTTGAAAGCAGTAAGATCCTTCATCATTAAAGATGGTTGGAAAAGCATTCATCTTTCTTGAACTTGGTTCCACTTCAACATTTTTAGTTGCAATATTTTTTCCATGTATTTTCTTTGAACAGTTAATTTTTGCCATTTGAAAATTTCTAAAGCATTAAAATGCTACTTCCAGAGAATAAAATTAAAAGTGAGCATGTCGTGGAAAAGAAAAGCTCACTGTTGTAAGGCTATATTGGTGCCAAATTTTGTTTCAGGAAAGTGTCTAGAAATGGGCAGTGTTCCCAAGGGTTCTAGTCAGCTCGAGAAAGTTCATCCTCACTAAGGATAAATTCCATTGTTCCTAAGGTTACCCCTTCTGCTGAGAAATGAACTTCTGGTAGCCAGATTTGTCTAATTCCAGCCAATGGCAGCTTTCTCAGAGTCCTGTGGTCAGAGTGGAAAGCGAATGGGCTACTCTCTTCCTGCTGAACAGGAAGACATTGAATCAGCTCATGAATTATTTTATGAGCACAATTATTTCCCACAACATGTGTATGTCTGGAACATCAAGTGAATACAAATTTGTTCCTAAATTTGAATACTCTAAGGTAAATAGTAGGTAACCAGTTAATAATGTAGCCTGGGCTTCCTTGTGTCAGTGCAGAGCTGATTCATGAGAGAAGGTTTCGGCAGTGAGATGCCCAATTGAAATAATGCACGAGGAGCCAACATGAAAACAAGATGGCAGACCAACCCTTTATTGCAGGGACCACATGGGCTTTTATATGCCAGAGAACAATAGTGGCATTCTGCCACACCTGCATGGTGCAATAAACTGAGTCATTCTTACATAAGCTAGGTGCAGGCGCACTGCTGCATTTAAGGTAACATGCCGGATCTGGGGTCATGCCTTAGCTGCGAGCCTGGATTATGTCTGCCAGGCCTGGGCCAACCAGGCCTGGTGCCCATACCCTGTTTTACAAATAAAGTAGCCATGTCACTAAAGGGCCACTTGGGAAAGTACTGACAGGCTAACCAATGATTTCCGTTGCCTTGCTTTGGGTGTTATGGCTAAAGCAGATTTTTTTGGGAGAATGGTGATAGGTGTACTACGACACAAGGTCCTGTTCATATGGCCATGAAGATGGTAGTTTTTCTCTTAAGAGCCTATGTCTGAAATGCAGTATAGATTTTTAACATATGAAAATATTGCCTGAATTTTGCAAGGGCTGCAAATCTCAGACACGTTTGTAACCTGACAGCATTTTTGGTTTTGTGTTTATTGAGATGTTCATTAAAACGCTGTCTTTTAAAATCCAAAGCAGTTACTTAAAAGGAATAAATGTTCACAAAAACTTAAATAGAACCTAATTGATTCATAAAAGACATGAATTTTTACCTGAAGCATAGATGGTGTTAAAATCTAGACCACCTGAATTCAAATCCTGGGTCTGCCATTTGGGGGCTTTGTATGACCTTGAGCAAGCTATTTGAAATGTCTGGGCCTCTGCTTCCTCATCTGTAAAAAAGAAAATATTGTTGGGATTAGCGAAGAAGCGATGAATGACAACCCTCTGTATGCCCTCTACAATGGGCTGAATGTTTATGTCCCTCCAAGATTCATAAATTGAAACCCTAATCATAGTGTGATGGTTATTAGAAGGTAAGCCTTTAGGAGGTATTAGGTAATGAACATGGAGCCCTCGTGAGTGGGATTAGTTCACTTATAGGAAAAGGCTGGAGACCTAGCTAGTTCTTTCTACCATGTGAGGATATGACAAGAAGTCAGCTGTCTGCAACCCAGAAGAGGGTGCTCACCAGAACCATATCATGCTGGTGCTTTGATCTCAAACTTCCAGCCACTAGAACTGTGCAACCCTCCCAAGCTCTGAACCAAATGAGAGAAGAGCAGGCAGATGGAGGACAAAATAGCCCCTTTATTATGAGAAAGGTTGAAAAACATGGCTCTGGATCTCTCAGCAAAGAGGCATACTTACCTTCCTACTCCTAGACAGCACTGGAAAGTCAGGCCCACCCTGCATAAAATCTAAAGCACAGCAGAGTAGGACATACACTACATGTGGACAAACATCTCCTAAGGCAAGGAGAGGAAGGAGCTGGGTTGGTATGCCCAATTCCTCTCCTCCAGAGAGTCCTCCAGGAACTCTCACTCCATCTCAGTGGAGAGAAATAAGGAATGAGATAAGGGTCTGAGGCTATTTCAGGAAAACTCCTTCTTTGTGGAAACTGGAGGAGCCAGAAGAAGTGCTCTCATGTTTTCCTTAGTGCTAAGAATTAAATGAAATAATGCACATTCAGTGTGCCCCACTCATGGTGAGCATTCAGTCAATATTAGCTATTATTATGATGTATTATTAACTGTCATTATCAAGATTTCAAGGAATTTGGTTATATTCAAAATACATATCAAATGCCAGCTAGTTGCAGTAGAGAGATCAGAACCGCATTGTATTTTTGAGTTCTAAATTCTGATTTGTATTATATTTGATTATTAACCCTCAAAATTTGATTAAATTATCATTACTTTGTACAATTAAATGTTTTTCCTCATGTCTGGTATCATTATATAAAAGCAAGTTCTCTATGTAGCTCCTGAGTACAGGTGTGGGTGAAACCTGATCACCCTGTTTCATCTCTACTGGGGGTTTTAGAGCTGACTCAGCAAAAGGTACAGCTGCCTTTACTTAGGCAATTAGGGCTAAACTGCTGGACAGAGAATAGCAAAGCTTTTCTTATCACATACAACTTTCTAACTCTTCTCTTTTCAGACCCTGGTGTTTATTTACACTTTCTCTCCCCCTCACCCCCACCTTTCTAAAGGATGTGGTGTCTTTTGTGTTACAGCCCCAAGTTAATGCCCACAAAATTATACTGGGTTTAAAACCAAAATTTATCAGGAAATAATTTGTTTTCTCCACGGGACTCTAAACTGCAGTATTTCATGTTTTGGCTTATCTAATGACTCAGTTTTCCAGAAGTAAACTGAGGTATAAATATAGTACCTTTTCTAGACATAGAAATATCATAGCTGAAGTTTGCCAGCCATGTGCTCATGAAGTAGCTATAGGATGATTCTTGTCTCTCCTTTACCAGGTGTTTCAAGTGAACATTCCCCCTCCATAGCCTGGCAGCTCTCTGGCATCAGTTTCTGGCATCAGTTTCTGCAATTACTGTATGCCTGAATAATTGATAGAGTTAAGTGAATGCAGCTTCATTTTTTTCCACCAAGTTCCCCTTGAGTGGTTCAGCAACATGAGGCAATTTATCATGATTTTTGTGCAACAGAGCAGAGTTTTTAAAGAACGAACTTAGACTTTCTCTTCCTGTTCAAAAAATAAGTAGCTCTCAGGTTCTCTATGTTAACAGTCCTGGTTAGGACAGTAGGACCAGTGATATTGGCAGGCCCAAGTGACCAAGACCAAAAACCCACTGTCACTTTGTCTTGCTTCATTTTCCATTAGAGAAAGACCCAATTAAAAACATTTGTGGATTTTTCTAAAGATGTTCTCTTCACAGAGGTTACATTCAGCCCTTTGGCAAGAAAAATTTCAGAACAATCAGTGGCCCCGGGGAACCACTAGCTGCTTGTGTCCTATTTCAGAAGAACCCGTGTGGACATCAGCCTCTCTCGACACAGAGGTTCCTTTCAGAATGTGAATGCTTCCTAACCATTTGGAATATGCTCAAAATTTAAATCAACAGTCACGCCCCCACAAAGATGCCTTTATTATGTATTTTAGATTAGAAGATATTATGATGTCATACAGTAAGGAGATGGGTTTCTTTTCAGCATTCTTCTCTGCTCACCTCTAGCTTGTGAGCTCTCATTCTTCTTTAGCATTCAAGAATGTTCTCTCATATACTTGCAGAAAACCTGCTGCTGGATTGAAGGAATATATAGCTGTGAATAAGTTAGTCATTCCTAGGTGACATTCTAATAAGAAACCTACTTTTGGATAATAGACTTATTGGAACTAATTTTCCAGTATTCCTCATGGTCAAGAAATAGCATGTCCAAATTAATCAAATGTTCTGGTGCCTCATCTATTCTAATGTTTAGTGATGGTGCTACATATTACAGGATGAACAATTTGTAAAGAATTAGACATAATTAGTTATAAAGCCAAGAGGAATGGTATTTAATCTTTCATTGAGACATCAGCCTAGGCTCTTTCAGGTACTTCTTAGGATTAGGAACGGCTGTTAGTTTTCAGTGGCTATACAAATCATTCAGGCTAATAAGGTTCTGATTAATAGAATGCCAGAAAAAAGAATTTATTATAGCACACAAGCATTAATGCAGAACATAATAATAATAATACCTTCCCCAAAAAAACCAACAGAGCCTAAACTATATTAATGGCTTAAATTAATCTTAAATACATTATAACTTCTGGGGGCTTCCACTTTTTAAATATAAAATAAAACAGCCAAGAAGAGGAGAAGAAAATGGGGGAGGAGAAATAGGGAGAGAAGAAAATGTATATTTTGATAATTGTCAGAAAATAAAATTTTTTATGCAATGGCCATCTAGAAGCACAGCTTTCAAAGGAATAGAATTTTTTAATTTAAAAATTCGATTGTAATTACAAATTTCACTTATGAAGTTTTAAAAGTTTTTAAATGCAATCATTTTATTTTTAGTATCCTACTATACACCCATTCAGATTTTCTAAACAGCTAAGTTAGAAAAAGATTATAGCTTTCATTTTAAGAAGGACAGAAAAAAATCTAGTGCCTTGTGTCCTGAAGGACACCTGGAGTATACTTATTAACGGAGAACTAAACATTTTTCCCCAGGAGGCCAAACCCTGACCTTGTTACCCCAGTTTTTATATTAAGATTTTGCTGAACAGCCAACTCCCTTAGACTATTGAAAATAAGAATGCATTTTTTTATTTTATTTCAGCAAAATACCCATTGTATAAAAATTTTTAAAAAATTGCAAATTCTATTATTTGTTTTCCCAGATTCTTTACTTAAAATTTGCATAAGGAAGTCATAGACTTTGAAGATAGAAAACAAGGGTTTGCCATTCATACTATCTCGTGGTTTTAGTTTTAGAGTACTAATTCTGCCTCTGCTCATTTTATCCCAATTTGTAACTCAGAGTTTCCAGAAATGGAAATTTTTTTTTAAAGATAGACCTTGAGAAAAGATAGCTTTCCACAAACATCCTGTTCCAGTGAGGTTGTCCTGTGATGTCCAATAACATGCATGAACCTGTCACTTGGTGATTTCTATTAAGTTTAGCTAAAACTATAAGTTATTCTACAAGTAATTCCTCTTCATAAAGAAAAAGTATTTTTTCTTTATAAAAAGTAATTTTTCACAGATAAAAGTTATTTAATATATTAAAAGGTGTTTAGAATATTTTTTAAATATTCCAATTAACATTCAAAGATCTTCTGCAATTTCTCAAATATATGAATTTTGCTCGTGGAAGTCATCTTTTTAAAATAAAAAGAAATATATATTTAGTCTTTGTCCACTGTTCCTAACACAAAGTTTCTAAAACCCTTGGAATTTCCTCAATGTGAGAGTGATAAGGGTGACATTAATGAAGTGGTGTTTGTAGAACTGAACCAGTGACCTATGGAATCTGTCCCTATCTCCAAGTAGATAGTATTAGAATTAAGTTGAATTATAGGACATACAGTTGGTGTCCAAATATTGTTTGTTAGAGTGAAAGGAATACCCATACATACATGCGTGCAAATACACACACACACACACACACACACACACACACACACACACATCGGAATTGGTACCAGCATCAATTTAGCAATATTCTAGAATTTGAGATGACTTGTTTTGTGGAGGATGTTGCATTTGACTTAAATGTTAAAAGATATTTAAGAGTGGAGCATAGAAGGACAATAGTGGTAAATACTCCAGGCAGAATAGAAAATAGAGATCAAAAAACTGGTGTGTGGACAGGGAGTCATGTTAGTTTAACTTAAGTGAAGTGGAGAGTATAAAAAGGAGGGGGACTGAAAGGTAAGTGGTGGCTGGATCATGGAGCCTTTGAATACCTAAGCTATCTGAGTGTTCTTCAATTCCAGAGGGGAGCTAGCAAAAGATTTTGAGCATGACAGTCTAAGTGGTATTGTGTAATCTGGATTAAAGTTAGGGTGAACTGAAGGCTGAGAGAAGTTAGAGTACTCTTGGAGAAATAATGAAGTTTTCAAGTAAGAAAGTGTCAGTGACACCTACCTATGCAGAGGTATTGCACAGGTAGGTGGAAGAACCATGGCAACATTTGGGATATGGGGCAAAGAAAAGAGTAGAATCAAGTATGACTCACATTTCTGAACTATCATTCTGTAAAATCAAAAGAATCCTCAGGAAGAATTCCCCAGGCAGCTTTCCTTCTTGCCACCATTCTTGGTCTCTGTCTTCTCTGGACCTGCCTTATATAGCCATGCTCCTGTTAAAAAATAAGAAAGTAGGTGTTCACTTCTAGCTTGTTTAGTAGGTAGCAGTGAGGCAAGAGTTATATGACATCCCTTCTTGCCAGCTTCAGGAATTGTTTGGCTCTGATAGTCACAGAACTCTAACTCAGTTGTGCCATCATAGTCTTCCTACGTCACATGCCCTGGCAGTCATAACCTTCTGTGATGTATAGCCCCTGCCTCCCTTGCAACCTCAACACATTTCTCCTTCCTGGTACCCCCTCAAACACGCCAAGCCTCTTTCCACCCTTGGAGCCTTCGTGCATGCTGTTGCCTAGAGCATCTTCCCCATAAATTTTACATGTCCAGTACCTTTTGTTTTTCTTTCTTTCTTTCTTTTCCTTTCTTTCCTTTCTTTCTTTCCTTTCTTTCTCTCTTTCTTTCTTTCTTTTCTTCTTTCTTTCTCTTTCTTTCTTTCTCTCTCTTTCTTTCTCTCTCTCTCTTTCTCTCTCTCTTTCTTTCTCTCTCTCTCTTTCTTTCTCTTTCTTTCTTTCTCTCTCTCTCTTTCTTTCTTTCTTTCTTTCTTTCTTTCTTTCTTTCTTTCTTTCTTTCTTTCTTTCTTTCTTTCTTTCTTTCTTTCTTTCTTTCTCTCTTTCCTTTTTTGCCTTAGTTTAAATCCCTCAAGAGGTAGGTCTCCATCTCTAAAAGAAGTCCCACCCATTTTTCTCTTCGAGCCCTTTGTTTCTTCCCTGCCTGGTACTTATTATTTAGAACTCTTTCATTCACATGTTTACCTTTTTTTTTTTACCTCTTTTCCTGACAAAATATACATTCCATGATAAAATAAACCATGTCTTTTTTCTTAATCACTGTATTCTTAGCACCAAGAACTGTGCCTGGCACTCACTGGCACTCAGTAGGAAATACTCTGTAAGTAATGGTTGAATTAATGAGTGGATGAATTAATGAATGAATCCACCTGTTCAGAAAGTTCTTTATAACTTAAAACTATCATCGTTTACCCCTAATTTAATTAAATATAAAGACAGTGGCAACAATAGCCACTTGTCCTCTTTCATCTTCAAAGTAACATATTTTTATTAAAAAAGTATTCATATGATTCCCACAATGATATTTAGGAAATAGAATATAAATTTTCTCCTTAAACTTCTGAATTTCCAGAAAAGCAGTGTGGTGCCACATCACATTGCAGTGTTTTTATGCCTTTTTGAAAATGAAGAGAATAGAATAGAAAATATCAGAGTGCATTGCATGTGAAAAATATAGTTTCAAGAAACTGTGTGTGTGTGTGTGTGTGTATCACAATATGAAATTATATTTTACTGTGATTCAAAGTCAACATACACTCTGATATTTTCCGTGTTATCCTAATCCTGTATCTGGCTGCTGTCATAGCTCTTCAAATCCAGCATTGAACTGTCATTTCTCTGTGCTATGATTTCTTATGCATATGATTCTCATTTGCAATGGGAGCCTTTCCACAAATGCACACATTTAATTCAGTTTTTTAAGTATTTTCTTATAGATCAACATATCTTCAGTTCTCTCAGATGCTTGGGCTCTCTGTGAAATACATTCCTGCAAAGTGCTGGGCTGTTTTTAAGTTAATCAGGGGAGGGAAAAACACTGGGTAGGACATAGTGAGATTTGCTATTCATTAAACCAAGAATTTGACAAACAATATCAATATTTGCTAAAATAAAATTTGTTAACTTTTTTTTCCCTCTCTCCCTCTCAGCTGCCTGTCTTGTGCTTGGCTGTATGATTTTCCCGGATGGCTGGGATTCAGAAGAAGTAAAACGGATGTGTGGAGAAAAGACAGACAAATACACTCTCGGGGCTTGTTCAGTCCGCTGGGCGTACATCCTGGCCATTATTGGGATTTTGGATGCCCTGATCCTCTCGTTTCTGGCATTTGTGCTTGGTAATCGACAAGACAGCTTGATGGCAGAGGAACTAAAGGCAGAAAACAAAGGTAAGATTGCTTTGGGGAACTCTTCTTTACCTTGACACCTAAGCACAAAAAATGATAATTTCCACCTTTCCCATCAAGTACCAGTACTTCCCTTGTGGGTTCAATTTGTTGCATCTTTTAATGCTGTGTAGTTCACAAACTTTCCCCCATGATTAACACAAGAATTTTACACAATTAAAATATTGTATTTTTTGTCAACTGTTATTGAAAAATCAAAAAGTGGTGGGGGCTAGGGAGGGAGATAAAGGAGAATCAGAGTTTCAAATTTTCAGATATAAAAGAAGTTATGGAGATGTAGTGTATAGCATAAGGAATATAGTCAATAATTTTTATAGTCAATATTTTTATAGTGTATGGTGTCAGATGGTTGCTGGACTTATCATAGTGATCACTTCTTTCGGTATATAAATGTTGAATAAATGTATTATATACCTGAAACTAATACAATATTGTATGTTAGCTATATTTTAATAAAAATCCTTAAAAATTAAAATATTATATTTTTACATTTACCTTTCCAAGGCTCTCTGAGTCCATTATTATTATTTAAATACAATTTTTTTCCAGTTTCTTCTTCCTTCCCTCTCTGAGTTAATAGTCATGAATATAGCTTTTTGTGTGTGCAGTCTATTTGAATAAATGGAGAATGCTTCTAGGTTATTTTATAGGTTGAAATAAATGCCTTGGGAACTTTAGAAAATGATATATAAATGACTTTATTAAACTGTTCACAATCACTTTATTTAAAGTCAAATTCATTCTCTCAGAGAAAGGTAGATATACTGGCCCCAAATAGTTACAGTTAGACATTTCAATAATTACCTAATTAGATGAATTTTAAATGTGTTATCTAGATAATCAAAAGTCATCATATTTCTTTTCAAAAAAGAAAATGTATCCTGAAACACAAAGAAACTAGGATAGAAATAAGGACATTGACTAGTGAATGATACAGAAATATCACAGCAGGCCAGTAAGGTAGTAAGTCATTATTCAAAATGAATCTTTTAATTTTCTTTCCAGATTTCTAAACCAGTTTCTTAGGATAGAATTTACTGTATTAGTTTTATTATATACTTTGATTCATTTAACTCTTTATCTTTATATTATATTTAACTTTAATACTTTAAAATTATAGCAGTACTTTCAACTGAGTGGCTCCTTCTCCTAGCTTTTTTCTTAATTAAGAATTAAATCTATTCTTGAATTATGAAATTTGGCTTATTTCAAGTAGTGACTAATTTCAGAAAGTCTTCACTGCTTCAACAAGCCTCACATATAAGCACATATTAGTATCTACATGAGTGTCCCATGCAATGATAGTATAGCAAGCTTTATATTTAGACCATCACCTTTTATGCTTTAAATTATGAACTATAAGGAGAGAACTCATCCACACACCCTTTATCTCCCTGATTTACATACAGAACACATATTAGTTTAATTGGTTATATAAAAAATATCCTAAACACAAAAACAATCCTTTCTCAGAGAAGTAGTACTAATACTTCCTAAAAATGCAACCCCTTCTCTTTGAGTTGCCCTTTCTAAATAAAAAGGATAATATGAAGCTAATTATTATACTTTATAAAGCATATTACAGATTTAAAGTGCTTTCACATATACTCATTAATTCTGTGCCCTTGTCTGTTGTCTTTATGACTTGTTGGCGTACATAGGTCTCTGTCCAATAACTTCACTTTGAAGTTAATAATAAGTATATCTCAGTATTTTAAAAAGTTACCTTTCCATAAAGAATGAATTAAAGAAAATTATTTCTGCAAACTCTTAAATTCTATCACTATCAAGTAGTGAACCAGAATGCTCAACTAAACATTCAAAGTTATATGAAGAACCTTTAACTTTGCAGACATCCTTTGACCACAAAGAAGAAGAAATTCAAAAAAAAGAAAAAGAAACAAAAGAAAAAAGAAAACCAGGAACATTTTTACTTGGTGATTGGGAATTCTAATTCCCATCCACATATACAAGTGACAATGATTCTAAATTCATGCTTCAGAAAGGAACAGCTAGGATTACAGAATAACACTCAATAGTTTTCAAAAAGGATCTTCTCTTCTGGTTGACTCAGTTAAATGTTGATGCCTAATTTTTTTCCATTTAGGTTTTCATTAAAGAAAGCATCATTTTCCACTCAATGATACATTGGAAATACCTTGGGTTCCAGGACAATGCAATGAGACAGAGGCAAATCTAGCTCATGAAATTTTAGAAATTTTTAAACCCCATCATGCCTCTGGAAGCAGAAAATACCATATCTCAATCCTTGACTCAAAAGAGTAAAATATTCAGACATTTCTATATACATTATATCACTATACGCTCTGTAGTATCTTTTGGAATCTTCCAGTTTTATGGTCTGCTAATCATGTATTAAGTAGCAGGAGCATTATAGAGAGAATAAACATGAAATTATAGCATGTGCCCCCAATTCAAAGAAGTTTATTTTGAGCAGCCTCAGGTCCTAAGAGGTCTCATGGCATGATTATATATTCTTTTTGTGATTTTTGTAATTAATCTAGCAACACACTTCTCCCATTTATCAGGAAAGCCTTCAAATGGGTTCAGGTTTTCCATGTATCATTACATTAAGGATATTGCTTAGATCCATTAGTCCGTCACAACAACCACTCCAATGGATGAAACAGGAATCAATGTTACGTGAATTCTAGAATATAGAAGGAAAGGGAATTCAGTTATAGTTGAACTATATTCCACTCAGAGTCTTAAGATGAAAGGGAATATAAGATGCTACTGAGCCATAAATTAACCATCACAAAGGTGCTATTCAAAGGGAAAACAAGGGGGAGGTGGTACACAGGTGAATGACTTCACCTGTATAGACCACTGCCTCTTAAGATAAATTTCCAGTGACCTCACCCCAATCACATTTTATTGTCCCCCTTCAACACCTCCCACAAGATTTCTTAAGCCTCTCCTTTTCCAAGAATGCAAAGTTAAATTAAAAGAGGTCTTTAGCTGAAATGTATCATAAATTGTGACATGGCAAAATTAGAATGAAGGAGTTTTAACATAATTTTAACAAACAGAAGACAGCTTTCATGATCCAAGTGTTGTCATTGAAGGAACTTTTGTAAGAGATAAAGTTAATCATCTATGATGCGCCTTCAAACCCAGAACATTTTTTCATTTAAAAAAAAGCCTCATTAAAAAACAAAGAGTGAAAACTCTTTAAACATCCAACTAAGTTTATGCAGGAGTTGGCACAGGCAAGAAAATTCAACTGCCTACTCTGAATTTGAGGAGCCAGCCCTGTAGGCTGTGTGCCCTGTGTGCCATCCCTGTCTTTGGGGGTAAGAACAAGCAGGTGTTCACTCCTGTTTGGGAGTTCAGCAGCATAATTTCTAAATGAGCCAACAACAGTAAGCATTTAACCAGTACACTGCTTAACTGCATATTTTAACACATTGAACTGTCAAGTCAATTTAATTATGTAAAATTAAAGTTTCATCCAGATAAAATGGATTCGAAATGAAAGCTTCATTTTCAATTTCTTTCATTAGTAGTAAAAGGATAAATAATTACATTTTCCAGCATTCCTGTGCCACAAATATCTCTTACCTTGTGAGACACCATTCATAAAGAGGTCTTCTTCTGCATTTGTGTATATGGTCTGTGGAATTGCTTATCAGATAATTGGGTCTTCACATGAACAGTTTTAAAGTCACTTTGTCTTCTAGCACTTAAACTACAAATGAGAAAACATGATTACCCATCAAGTGGTGACTTCAGCTACCATTTATTTATTAAGTGATTTAAGCTCTTCTTAATGCTATAATTATAATACAGGGAGTTAGAATAAATTCATTTTACTTAAATAACTAATTGAGAAACTCTTCAGAATTTTGATTTAAGGTGCCATGCCATGCCCCAGCCCAATGGTGTAATGGAAAGAGCCTGCACCACCCAGAGCAGTGCTGTCTCTGACATGCCCTGAGGAGCCTTGCACCATATCTTAATAGTCCCAGAATTAAGCTTCCTTGTCCATAAAATGCAATCTTGTCTAAATGGCATTTGAAGTTTCTTCCAGCAATAAAATACCCAGTTCTGGGGATACCTTCAAAGATGTCCTTTGAAGACACTGCGAGGGCAGAAGATCTTCTGCCCTCAGAGCAGTGAACACACTAAAAGCTTTTTTAGGGACTTTTAACAATGCATGGGTGACAAGGAGAAGGGAAAGATAAAGTTCAAGGGGAAGGAACTCTAGGACAGCTAGGGTTTCTCCCTCAGCCAGATATCTACCTACCCAGTGATCTGTGCCCTCATGGCCCCGTTCATTCACACCACCAAGAGCAGAATGAGTCAGATTTAGAAATCTGGCCCACAGCAGAAGAACCTCTTTACCTCACTGGATTCCCATATTATGTGGCGTTCAGGTGGACACCTTGACAGTGGACAGAGCTCCAGATCAGAGGTAAAAACTTTGTTTCTGGTCTCAACTCCAGCAAGTCCCTTAACATCAGACCCTCAGTTTCCCCTTCTTTAAAGTGATAATAATAATAATACCCAGCCCTGCCTCCTGCAAAGGGCTGGGAGAGTCCAAGAAAAAAAAAAGCATGTGTGTGGAAGCAATTTATAATCAATACATACATAGGTTTTACTTATTAGTAATTATTTTCCCATATAACATTTATTTGATCTTTGTAATAATCCTGTAAAATGTTTATTACCTTAGTTTTTGAGGTTCATAAAAGTTAAATATTTTGTCTCCATTTTCACAGCTAGGAAGGGCTCAAACAGAAATCCTTTTATTTGACATTTCAAATTCTAGTACACAATGTAATCAATTCTTAACAGATGCTGATTCTATTGTTTTCAACTTTATCAGTTAGCCCTGTACAAGTTATGTCTTGTCTTATTTTCATTTGGTAATGAAATTACCAAATGAAAATTAGATAATGTTATTTAATCAAAAGTTTAATACACTTGAGAATGAGGAGTAGCCTATATAACTGATCCCCTTGCTTAACTATGTAATTTTATAAAAACCCACTGAGACATAGAACAGGTTGATGATTGCTAAAGGTGGGGGCAAGGGTTGGGAGCAAAATGGGTGAAGGTGGTCAAAATGTACAAACTTCCACTTATAAAATAAATGTCACGGGGATGTAATGTGCAGCATATTCACTAATGCACAATAGTTAATAATAATATTGTATTGTATATTTGAAAGTTGCTTAGAGAGTAGTTCTTAAAAGTCCTCATCACACGAAAAAAAAACTATGTGCTGTGATGGATGTCAACTAGACTCATTGTAGGAATCATTTTGCAATATACACATATATCAAACCACTACATTAGATACCTGGAACTAATATAATGTTACATGTCAGTTATATCTCAATTAAAAAAAAAACCTAGTGAGGTCAGATCAAGAAGGTCAGACAAATGCTTTGAATTAAAACTTTATCAAAGCCATAGTGAACTGTTTCCCAATGGGATTCGTGTAGAACAAATTTCTCATGGCCATCAAGGCATCTTGAAATCTGCCTCTAAAATATTGAATATATCCTAGCACTTTTTCAGAAGGGCTAGAATTAATCTGAGAGTTGGAACAGATCCTAGAGGTCCTCATAGATTTGTTTTAGGTACTTACTGCTGCTGCTAAGTACTCTCCTCCGACTCTTTCATAAACTTACTCCGCTCAGGCTTCCTCCCACCCCAGCATTTCACAGACATTGTCTTGTGAAGTCACCCCCAATCTCATAATGCTAAATTTCACAGTCAATTTTTAATTGTTATATTGACCTCTCAGCAACCTTTTTATAATTGACCACTGAGCCTTGAAACTTTTTCTTTAGTTGGTTTCCAGTAGATGACCTTGCTTAAATTTCTTTCTATCTCTCTGAAGTATTTTCTGCATAGTCTCTTTTGCTGATTCCTCCCTATCTCTCTACTCTTCCTAGCTATACTCAATTCTTAGGTTATCTCATCTGGTGCCATAGCTTTAAATAACATCTATACCCTCATGACTCTCAAGTTGAATCCATTTCCCACCTCTCCAATGAACTCTGGTCTCATATACCCAACTGCCTATGTGATACCATTTTTTGAGTATCTAATTAGTGTCTCCAACTTAACATTTCTCTCAAAGCCTCTTCCTCCCACAGTCTTCTTCATCTCAGTTAATGAGAACCTTATTCTTCCAACTGCTCAGGCCAAAACTTGAACCATTCTGAATTCTTCTCTTTCTCTCACAACCCACATCTAAACCATCCAAAACTCTTGTCAGCTCTACCTTCATGTATATATTTAGAATCCTCTCGTTTCTCACCCCATCACTGTTGCCATCCTGACCCAGGCCATCACTGCAAGACATTTCTACATGGCTTCATCAGTTCCACCACTGCACCCTCTCAGTCTAATCTCAACAGAACAGCCAGTGTTATTTTGTCAAAGAGTTAGTTAGATCATGCCATTCCTCAGTTCGAGATCCTCAGTGACTGGAGATCTCACTCAGAGGAAAGCCCAAAGTCCTTTACCACCATCTACTAGACTATGCAGATCTGCCACCAGTTCTGACCTCATCTCAGTTTTCTCCCTTCATTTCCTCTGCTCCAGACACACTAACTTCCATGTTGTTTCTTAAATACACAAGGAACTGTCTCATCTCAGGGTCTTTGCTCTTCTCTCTGCCTCAAATGTGCTTCCTCAAAAATCAGAGCTCACTCCTTCACCTCTTTCAAGTTTCAGCCAAACGTCACCTTCTCAATGAGGTGTTCCCTGGCAATTTCTCTAAAATTTCATAGTTGGATAATTTCATCTAACCCACTATATATTTTACCTCTTTTTCTTAATTGCCTGCCTCCCCTCAGAAAAGCTGCACAAAGGCAGGGATTTTTGTCTTCTTTTTTTCACTACTATATCCCCAGTGCCTAGAATAATCTTGAGACTTTTCTACTGTTGCATAGATCTTAACCTTAGAATATGTTTGCTTCCATTAAGTTGAAATGAACCTCCTTATAATGTCAACCCATTGCTACTTCCTCTTCTGCCTTAAGCTATTGACGTATTTAGAAACAGGTATGGTGTCTTTAGAAACAGGTAATGGTTAAACTTACACATTCACCAGGTGGTATAGTTTTCACGTCTTGCTGGACATCTGGAGACACCCATGTTGTCAGTTCTGTCCACTACCCACTCAAGGAGCCAGGGAAGAGAGTCACCCCAAGTGGGGAGGAGGCAGAGGGTGAGGACATATGAAGGTGTAGTGGAAAGAAGAGAATTTTTCAGGAGTCACTCGTGGATGTGTTGCTGGAGATGGTCTCCTTCAGTTTACCTTCCATGCCTAGAAGTAGCCTGGAGAACATCTGAACTCCTGAGATTGACTGGCCCATTCAACGAATACATGCTAAGATCATAAATGTACCATGCTGCACTCAAAGAGGGAGCGCCCCTTGACCTGTATCTAACCTCAGATGATAACCTCAAAGTCAGTACCCTCCTCTCAGTCTTCCCCAATTAGTGGACTTCTAGTCAGAAGTAGTTTAGGAATCTGAAGGCAAAGGCAGTGCTGACTTTGAATGGCTGTTACATGCTCTATTATTCACTCTATTCCAATGGCCAAAATAATTTTGACATTTCAGTGATATTTTCAATCCCTGAGAAAGGCTCTCTGGGTAAATATTAAACCAGTTAGAAGAAAGGAAGGAAAAGGGAATAAAAAATAGAAGAGAAACCTTATACAAAAGAAGTCATGATGTTCACGATTTAGCCCTACTAGTAAGTTTTCAATCGACATTTTAACACAACTTTAAATGAAGCCTTGTAGTTAGGTGAAAACCTACTAGCTTCACTCCCTACCCCCTCCACCTCTCGCCTTCTCCCTTTTCATCGTAAGAACTGAAAACAGGGAGTTTTATGACCTCCATGAGATTAATGGATTATATTTCTTTCTAAAAGTTACTGATATGTGGCCAGTTCTTTCTTCTATTATGAGACTGAGTCTAATTTCAAATCTCTGCACTCAGGGTAGCTTTGGTAGACACCTCAGTATATGAAGTTAATTAGTGATCAGTTATGTCTTTTGAAATTTACTGCTTTTATTTTAGTATGTAATACAGACTTGCTCATTAATGTAAACTGCTTTGATTTCCGGTCATTTATAGCCTTTTCATCTACACATTTAAACTTTCAGACCACAAATATACTTATGAAATGTTTTTCTTCCACGTATATATACCCAAAGATATTTATTTTCTGCATGTATCTAGTTACTTTTTCAACAATGAACCCCTCTAGCTTCTCTCTTACCTATCCTGGGGTCTCTAGTTCTTTTCCATGTGCCCTATGGAGAAAATACAGATACTAAGAGAAACCTTAGTGTTCTTGATTTTAATTTAAGTTAAATCTTCATAGACTTTAGCTTCCTTACTCAGATTTGTTTTTTAACATTCATAGAACTTTTTTGGCAGAGTGGATCATTACATTCTTGCTACATGTTTAGTGATTTAATTGTGAAGTCAAAGAACACAATGAAAATGTAACCTGTCACTTCACTTGTCCCTTACAAAGGGAAACATAATTGTTCTTAACATCTGGCAGGGTGAGTGAGAACACAGTACAAGCAAAATACTGCTGCGATAAATAAGCGTTGAGGTTAAGTTTGCAGAAATACGTGTTACCTCTGTTGGTGCTTCTCAAAATATGACCCCCTAAAAAGCTACAAATTTCTTTTTTTGCTCTAAGTTTTTTGTGAACAAGGACTATGTTTTGTCTGTTATCTCCAGTGTTACATAGTTCCTAGGACATAATAATAAGTGCTTACTAAATTTGAGCACTTATTGTCATTTTTATTGAATCAATTTCATGGAAAAAATGTGTAAATATTTAACTCATCTTCCTATTTAGTATGTCTTCTGTACATGAAGCAATTTGTCCCTTATTCATTGATTGCAAGGGAAATAAATTTACCTGCACATTTTACACAGATAAACATATTTTAAAAGAATCAAGGAGTTGCATATTAAAACAATTGATGCTTTAGGCAAATCACTGCACTTCTTTAGGCCTTATTTCAACAGCTACAAAAATTTACTGTGCACTTAATTGTGCACTAAGCAATGGGTAAAGCTACAGTATTCAGCTTACCAAACATTTCTTTTGTGTCTGAAGCATGCCAAACCTATTGATAGGCACTGGGGATTCAAAAATGAGTGGCACAGGGCTTGTCCCAAGAAACCTTGGGGAAGACATTTAGTGTTATAAGTTCTAGGTTATATTTCTGAGATCTGTTCCTGTTCTGACATTGTGGCTTCATGAGGGCCTTTTTTTTTTTGGTGCCAACTCTGCATAAAATGAATGAATGCCATTCTCTGACAGCCGACGTACTCCAGAACCAGTGAAAGATGCTATAAGAAGCAAAGACTGCATTGCAAGGATCATTTGACATACAAGGTTTCATCTGCTGGGAGGCTTTAAAAAATCAGCTTGTGGAAAAATTAATATTAAACAAAGAACATAACTATGAAGAAACAAAATATACAGTAGATATGTGTGGCATAAGGACAAGGAAGACTGACAGGAGAGATGGAGGTTTTTCTCATCTTGCTAAGACATTATATTAGATCAGGCTATTTAAAATCTAAACTCCAAAAACTGTTCTGGGGAAAAGTCATTTGTATTTGTTGACTTTATCGCATTTGAACCATGCCTTTACAGTCAACTGGCCAGCTCATAATCAGCAAGTGCTGTGTTTATGCATTTTACAGATTTTTCCTTTCTAGTTTGCTGCCCAGTAATTATCTGGGCCTCAAATTTAATGGGCAGAAAAATCAGTTTGGCCTGAGTAGCTATCATCTCCCTAACTTAACTTGACCATGTCATCTTTGATGATGTGCCTGGAATAATCAGGAAGTGAAATATAAATCCTGGCAAATACTACATGATGCTGTCTGCAAGTCGATGTGCTGTCAAATCCCACAAAAGTGAGAGCGACGATGTTGTCAGGAGATCTGGAGGGCAGAATTCAACCAGGGAGAAAAGCAGTTGTGGTGTTAGTGTCAGCCACCCCAGCACATGTTCTGACAGAGCCACTAGACAGACCGGTCACTGAAGAGAAGCCCAGGAGGGGCTGGATACAGCCCATTAGGCAACAGGTGAAGCTGCAGCATTCACCAAAAGGAAGGCTCAACCTCGGTGCCCTCATAAGGGGCAGCTTCCAAAGAGAATGAAAACAACTGTCCCTTTTCCCGGAGAAGGTGGCAGGCCTAGAAGTCACATGAGCAACCTGTGTCTGCCAGCCTGATAGTCCCTCACCAGAGGCTGGCCTTTTGGTGCCAAAGTCCAAACTGAACCAGACAGTCTCTGATTGTCCAAGTAGAAAAAACGCAGTTTTCTGGTCTCTGGGAGTTTTGTTTCAAGGTTACACATTTAAAAAAAAAAAAAAGAAAAAGAAAAACTTTTTTTGACCTTGGTAAGTGAGGCCCAAAGATGCTCTATAGATCATTACATGGTAGCAGATGAAGCTGTCTCACGTTTTTTTCAGGAAAATCTTCTAAAAGCATGAGTGACTATTTTTGGGGAAGAGAAAAAGGTGCTTCAGCCTAAAGAAAAGTCTTAATGGTGGGCTCAATAACTCTCAAATATTAGGGTGATAATGACCCCAACTCTCTCCTCTCATCTGAAAAATACTGAAATACAATCACAGAGTGAGGACATTTAAAGTAAGAAGTCACCTGGTTCTTTACAATCAATCACTTAGGGAGCTTTAAAAATATTCCAGTGCTTGGACCCCACCCCAGAGAGTCTAATTCAGTTGACATGAGGTGGATCCAGGTATAAAAACTCCATACGAGGTTGTAATGTGCAGCCAAGATTGAGGACCAGTGACTTCTCTCAGCACCTTCATTTTACTGATGAGGACACTGAGGCACAGAGAGGGGAAATAAAGAACATCTCATCAGTTTGAATTATTATAATTAGAAATCAGTGGGTAATCCATGACATATTCAAGTTTCATTTAATAATAGCTAATAATCACCTCTCCACTGCTACCTTTTTTGGACACATATCTCTACAAGAACTGAGAAATTGATTTGTGCCACCTACTGGCTCTGAGAACTTGGGTAATCCTAAGTCTCAGCATCCTCATACATAAGGACATTAATAGAACCTGCCTCATGGAGATTCTGTGAAAACAAGATAAGATAATGCATGTAAACTGTCTGTCGCAATGTCTGACACATAGCGACTGTTGTTATTTTTAGAGCTTTGATTTTACTTGGCAATCACATATATAGTGCTTATTATATGTCATGATTCATGTGGCACATAGTCCAAGCCTTAACCTCCTTTCCCTGCTGTCTCCCTTTGTTCCTGCAACTCTGTCATAATGGAGGCCTCATTAAGATCTAGAGATTACTCCCTCCACATACTCAAATGTAATTTATTCATCTGGTACCTCGATGGATATTTTTAATAAGACTGGTAAGGGTTTATGCGTTGGGTGGAGGTTTGGTTTTGTTGTTTGTAATCTGCCTACACATGTCCATTATCTCAGGACTGGGAGCTGGGGAGCTTATTATTTTACATTTGTAATCCTGAGAGCTCAAACTGTGTAGCTGGCTCTGTAAATTCAATGGCAGACACCAAGGAAAGTCCATATTCACCTGATGGAAATGTGACTCATTCCTTACAATGTTACCCATTTTCAATGCAACTAAAAATTTCATCACTGCATTGCTGGACTGGAGAGGGACATACCCAAGGCCTTAAAAATGTCTGTGAGAGGTGGGAGGGAAGAGATTCCACCCAGGCAGAGGAAGCATTAAAGACAAGAATCCCCTGAAAGTGGGGAGATGTGATAACTTCAGTTCTTCCTCAGGTGATAACAATTTAATGCCCCTAGGCTAGCAGGTCCTTGTGTTCTGGTTGGGACACATCTTTATTTTCCTCACTATAAGCATGACAAATAAAATCCATGTGTCAAACAAACATTAGTAACAGAATCTTTAGAAGTTAAAATAAATCACGAGGGACTCTTTCTCCATTATTCAAAAACCCACTTCTCTCTGGTTATCTCCCCTGATGCACTCTGAACTGATCCCTTACCAGCTAACTCACACCCACTAGGTAATACCTACAGCAAGCCTTATCACTATAATTATTATTATTCAAAAAATAATTTTTAGGTAGTAGGTATCAAACTTCTATGAGCATAATATTTACCTGGGATGCTTATTTCGAAATGAAATAAAATGAAGTTTTAATGAATAGCTCTGGAATCTTTTTTTTTAATTAATAAACTTTCTTGTTTAGAGAAGTTTTAGATTTATAGCCAAATTAAGCAGAAAATACATAGAGTTCCCACATGCCCCTTTCCCATACACATAGCCTCCACCACCATCAACGTCCCACATTAGGATGATGCATTTGTTACAACCAGTGAACCAACATTGACATATTATTATCAACCAAAGTCCCTAGTTTACATTAGGGTTCACTCTCGGTGTTGTACGTTCTATGGGCTTTGACAAATAAAATCTTTATTTCTAATAAGTACATTCAAGTACATGTGATGCAGTTGATTTGAGGACCACACTTGAAGCAACACTGCTCTAGAACTTTTATAATCTGATTAACACTGTATTCTAATATAATTATACTGAGGCTGATGACCATAGCCAGACCAGTACTATTACTTCAGAGTTCCTTTTCATAAATATCCTTCAATGCATAAATAGGCTGTATTCCAGAAGTTCACTTCTAGATTCATGTTTTGGAACTCACATCACATATTTTTCATAAAAACAGTTGATGTACAAAATAATCAAGTTCTTGGACCTATCCCTCAAAGCTAATTTCACTCATTGTCATAGGAAAAAGGTCATTTTAGCGATCACATTTTAAAAGGAGGCAATAGAAATGTAAAGTCAATAGACATAATATATTTTTTTAAAAAAACTTGGAGAACTGGTAGGATTTTTAAATAAAGCTTTAAAGGCACAAATCAGAAAGCAAAAAAAAATGTATATTAATTGAATTACATAAAAAAAGACTTCTGTTCTCTAGAGACTATGGTCACCACCACCACCACCACAACCCTTTCAAGGGCTTCAGACTCCAGGTCAGGTAGCCTTGGTGGCCACATTGCTGAGATTTTCTCTTGGGGGACAGCTGAGCCCAGAGTGGGGTCCAAGTGCTGCTCAGGAAATGGGCCAACTTTTTTGAAGCTAGTGTGTTAAACCATGCTAATGGGAACAAAATCCTCCCAACCCTCCCTTACTTCATCATACCCTGTTGGACCCCTAACTGCAGGGTTTTCTTGGTTAAAAGCGGGGGGAAAAAGCTTTGGGCAGACTTGCCTTTCATACTGAGTGAGTAGAGGAGAGCCACAGATTTATTAATGGGTGTGTAGGTGTGCAGTGCTTTACAGGAATTTAAAATCTCTACCCTTGGAGAAGGAAATGTATTTTCATAAAAGCCATAGATAATGGTCCTTTTACTTAGGTGACCTGCTAAATAAATGAGATCCTGCAAGGATTGAGTTTGGTAATCTATTCTCAATTCTGTTTCTGATTTAGGACCAATTCACTTTTATTTTTTAAAATAGATTTTGTTAATGAAAAGGAAGCACTTTTTAAGAAAGCATTTTCAAAGGCAGTTGAGGGAGGGAGATATTTACACTCTGGGCCTGTAGAGATGCTTTATATCCCTACTGGAATGTGGGTTTGATTGGTAAATTCTTGTCAGTAGCCTGCTCTGTGCAATGAGTCGGTGACTGACACTGAATTCTAGTCCTGTTCCAACAACATCGCCCTGTTTTGATATGACAGCTGATTGATTTCAAGAATTACAAAAATTACTTATTAACAAAGGCATTTATTCAACAAATACTTATGGTGTGCACGCTGGGTGCCGGGAACAGGAAGCAGGGTGGTGAGCAAAAAGAAGTAGTTCCTATGTCATATTGCTGACTGTTGAGTGAGGGAGAGACTCGCTTTTGATAAATTTGTGGGATATTTCAGAAGCCTTGGGGTTGCCCATTTATGTCTCTGAGAAGTCCTTAATGGTAAAAACAAACAAACAAACAAACAAACAAACACCATCTCTTTGTTTGGTTACATTCCAGCTGGCTTATCATTGGGAAAGGGGTGATAATGGAGGAAAGATCGAGGAAAGGGAGGTGGTAATCAATTGCTTAATATTAGAGCTTAATGGTAGGACTCAGCATTTGCTTTTTACAGGGATGATATGTCCTGATATTAAGGCAACCTGTATTTTTAAGTAGCTATTATCCATTCTACCACCTTTCTTTAGTGACTGTTTTGTTTTAGTTCCCCAGTCCTTTACCCAAAGATGATAAATTATATTTATACAGTAAAATAAACAATGTGTTTTAAAGTAAAAAAAAAGAAAAAAAACCTAGAACTTCTGTTTATGAAGAATATTTAGGACAAAAACCAACCGACAGATTAGAAGTTATTTGGAACATTTCAAACTCATAAATATCTAGAATAAACAAGGAATTCCTCCAAATTAATATTTTAAAAAAATCAAACTCAGTTACAAAATGAGCAAAGATTACGAACAGGCAGTTTCTAGAAGAGGAAACTCAAAAACAGCAACAGCATGTGGAAAAATGTCTCTAATCACCGGTAATTAGAGAAAGGTAAAATAAAACACCAATGAATTATCAATTTGCATCTTTAAGGCTGGCAGAATTTAGACAGAATAACAGGCAGAGATTTGCTTCCATGTGGGGCTAGTGGGAGTATGGACCAGAGCAATCTTGTCCCATTGTTAAACATACCTATGACCTAACAGTTCTGCTCCTAGATTTATATGCAGGAATTTTTCACTAGGGCCATAAGGGACTGAGTATGAGATGCTCTCTGAAGCATTATTTGTAGTGGAGAGTGGGAGGAAATCTGGATGTTCTTTATAAAGGAGTGGATAAGTAATTTGAAGTGAGTGGAAACCATAGACTAGCACCTCAGAGACTACAAAGTAAATGAACACACAGCAGTATGGATGGATCTTAAAAATGGATGCTTAGTAAAAAAGAAAAAAAAATAATTAGAATAAGATAGGTAATAAAATATTATTTATGTAAAATATAATGCATACCCAAAAGCCATCCATCTTGCACAACAATATATTCAAATAAAAATGCATGTATCGACAGTTACAGTAGCAGGCTGAGAATGGTGACAATTAAGCTTTCCATCTTTTTAATGAGACTCTCACAATTGGCATCAGTCTTCTCTCCTCTACCCTTATTTCCTCCCCGTTTTTCTCTTCTACTTCCCCAGTACCACAAAAGTTCTCACTTTTTGCCAGGTGCTGGGACAGAATGGTGTTAGGTGAGGAAGAGCCTAAGGGGTAGTAAAAAGGAGAATGTGGGATCTGTTGTGATGAGACAGTAGGGAGGACAGCAGACAGTTTTTGCTGTGTATAAACCATCACAACACTCAGTGGCTTCAGAAGACAATCATTTATTTTTCCTCACAAGTCTGTGCATTACCTGGTGGTTGGAGCATCTAGGTTAGTTTTGTCTGAGTTGTTTCTGCTCTCCATGTTTCTCATCCTCTTCCTGGAACTAATAGGCTGGGGCAGCCTTCCTGTGGTGAGAAAAGGGCACAGAAAAATCAAGCTCAACAGCACAAGGACCTTGAAAGCCTCTGCTTTGTCACACCTACTGACATTTTATTTGTCAAAATAGGTCCCATGGCCATGCCTACAGGTACAGAATGACACCCCAATCATAGGAAGAAGCTATTGCAAAGTTACCGGACAAATAACTAGGAAGGGTGAAGAATTGGGGATATTCATGCAGCCAGCACAGAGGAGGCCACTGGAAAAGCAAGAAAACTATCTGGATACCAGAGTATGCATAAATTAGGCCCAGGCCCAGGAGATGTTAACTAAGGACTGAGGTGAAAACGCAAGTTTTATAAAGTTTGTCCCTAACCTTTAAGCAGCCATTTCTTACCCTGGACCTTTAATAGACTTACTATAATATCCTAATGCTCATGTTCATATTAATATCAATAGTTACAGTCTGGCATTGATGAAATTTAAATACAAAATTGTCAGTTTTGTATCCACAAGTCTCTTTTAAGAAATAAATACATCCTTTGGCCCAAAGTGGGGGAGGACCTGCTCAAACAGCCTGAAATGTATATTCATATTACATTAGATATGCAGAAGTTTAATCTTTCGAAAAAGCATTCACTCATTCAAAAAGGCATTCTTGGTTTGAATACCAAATATAGATTCTAAAGACTTTTTTCACTATTGTGTGTAAAAGATTTCTTTTTCTGCTGCTAAAATTAAATTTAAATTATGTCTTTATATTTTAAAAATATGGCATTGTTGTATCAAGAAACTGCTACCTAGAATAGTGCCCTGCAAGCAAGAAAAAAAGAAAGCAATGAGCCTTACATGTGAAAATCAAGAAAATAATAATCATGGATATGTACAGAGTATTGTTATTTATCTTCATTTTAGTCCAAGCTGGAACTAGGACTATGTCTCTTTCAGTTCAGTACCCTCACTACATGGCTTAGTGTCTGGCATTAATAGATGCTCAATATTTATTTGAAATTAACTAACTGGGAACTCTCTGCACCACACCAAAACAACCTAAAACGAAAGCATTGGATATTACACATATTACACAGGTAATTTTATAGGCATAGATTCGTCTATCTTTATCACTCGACCCATTCCTTGTGTCATTGGCTGCTTTTCACAGAGAAACATCACCAAAAAGAGACATAAAACAGATGCATATAATCCTCCTAGGTATTCACACTGAGGACTTCTTTCTGTTGTTAGAATGTTCTCTGCATCTCCTGAAAGAGCTAGGTTCTTAGAATAAGACTAAATATTTAAAACACAGAGTGCCACATTTTCTTAATCCTAAAATCTTTTTAACGATTACAGCAGGCTTGTGTTGTCTTGAATAATTTAAGAGGTGCAAATATGAAATTGTCATTTAAAACATCTCAACTCAGGTAATTCCATGAATGTTTCTCTCTGTAATGTATGTGGTAGACAGATGATTTCCTGAGCAGATTTTTCAGTAGAACCAAAGACAAATACACATATAAAGAAATTGCTTTTCACTGTCTTTTGTTAAGCAGAAGATAGAGTGGGCAGATGATTAAAGAGCTCTTATTTCTGAAAACTGACTTTTAAAAATGTCTGAAGGGTTGATCAAATCTCTAGATTCTGCCTGTAAGAAAACATGGAGGGATGATGGAGAGGGGTGATGCTGGAGGGATGGTGACCTCTCTGTGGACTTTCCTTAGGAGTGGGCATTATTACCAAGCCCAAGTTCTTATTATTCCTTTGCAATCTCATTTCACCACTGTATGAAGATATGTGTCTCTGGAGACCGCCACTGGCCTTTGAGTGATGATCATCTTAATGAGTCTATTAATTTAACCTGCCTCACAGACTGTGTTGTGAGAAATAACCAATAAAAAGAGTATGGAATCCTTTGCAGCTACAAAATGCTGCAAAGATGACAATGAGAAACAATTCTACAGAAATCGTAAATTTTTTAGAAAAGAATCTAATAAGTAATTTTTAGCAGAAAACTCTCCACTTGTTCCCTGGGTCTGGCATGAGGGCAATGCAGTGACTCTGGGGGTGCCTAGACCAGCACTTTCCAACAGAAATGTCATGTGAGCCATATATGTATTTTTATGTTTCCTTATAACCACATTTTTTAAAGTTTTTTAAAAGATGAAATTAATTTTAAGAACATACTTATTTAATTTAATATATCCAAACTTTTAATTCAACATGTAATCAATATAGAAAAGATAAATACTTTACATTTATTTCATACTAAGTCATAAAAATTTAGTGTGTATTTTCTACTTGCAGCTCACCTCATATTCATATGCACATTCCAAGAATTTGGTGGCCACACGGCCAGTGGCTCCTGTATAGGACAGCACGGGCCTACAGGGCAAATAGCCCGCTTACTATAAGATGTCCAACTCTCCCTGAGTAATGTCCATGAGTATTAGAAAATGCTCTTAATTATCCACAAATATTGTTGTATCTTACCTGCCAGATTTCCCAGCAGGAACCCAGCTTTAGGAAGTGAAGAGGAAAAGCATCAATGATTTCTGAACTGCTGTCTGAACCAAGGTTTAGGTCCTCTCGTTTGCCCCACAACAGTTCTGTGAGGAGAGAAAATGGTCCTCACTTTGCAGAAGAGAAAATCAAGATTCGTGCAGACCAAGGACTTGCCAAGGTCATACAGCTGGTCTTGGCAAAGCAGGGGAGGGACTCGGGGTTGGCTCCAGGGCCAGGGCACTTTCTCCCGTTTTATGCTCCCTCCTCGGACATCACTAGGTATCAGTGATTCTCAAACTGGTGAGCATCCAAATCACCTGGAGGTCTTGTTGAAACACTGATCGCTGGGCCCCACACCCATAATTTTTGATTCAGCAGGTCAGGATGGTACCTGGGAATTTACATTTTAACAAGGTCCCAAGAGACGCTGATGCTGCCAGTCCCGGGACCACATTTTGAGAACCTCCACTGTGTACACCTGATCTGATACCTTTGATAGGGATCTGTCTACCTTAAGTTAATAATAAGGCTTCCCTAGGCTACCACAAACCTGACTTCAACTAAAGTTGGCTACCATGTAGTCTGGACTAGGATAGGTCCACTCATTATGAACCTTTTTACTCACTTATAATTAGCCGTTAAACATAAAGACTTCCTTGCAAGTAGGGAAGAATTCACCTCTTCACTCAGTTCCTGAAGGGAAGAGGAAATGATACATGTGGATGTCTTGTATCATGTAAATGTTGGGTAGTCTTTTCTAAAACACACATACTTCCAAGTCATCACTACTTTCTTTTGAAAATTTTATGCAGTATGTTTTATGTAAGATGCTGCCACATCATCATATATTTTTTAGTGGCATTTTTTAAAGACAAGTGACAGTCACTGTGTATTTACCACAGCTTAGAAAACTCTGATCTGAGTCTGAAATCTAACTTACTATATTTTAACCACCACTGCTGTGCTCAAGAAGCAAGAAATTATTTACCTTTCTACCTGACTGTAAGTACTGCCACCTCTTAATTTATTAAGTGATTTGGGGGCACTTTTAATCTTTCTAGCCATTGACCTCTAATCCTTTTCATTCTTGCAAGGGAGTGTTCTTTTCATTCCTCCTATTATTTTTAATGATTTTTAAGCCCTCTCTTCCACCCCAACTCCCAAACTCTGTCACATCTAAAGAAAAACAACAGATTGCCTGATGCACATGATAGAGCCCATCATTTTCACAAGATGACAGCAGGCCCAGGTGTGCTGATTGGATAGACCCGGGTCAAACTCAGTGCCAAAAATGGAAGAGTCATCTTCATTAGAGGCTTTATCAGAAACATGGGTAACATCTGTGTGTTCAAAACAGAAAAGAGAGGCAGACTATGTTTCCTTCAGTCATATAATGATAGTATAAATGAAAGTAAGATGGTGTGGGGTGCTTGGGCTGGAGAGACCACTAGGTCTCTCAGTTTTGCTCACAGCCTACACCTTTCTTAACAGATGCATGAAGCTTGTTTTCTTATCTGAAGATGGAGTGATTGATTCATTTGTTTGTTTTTAATTTTAGAATAGTCCATCCTTATAGTACTTAGAGCTTTTAAGAAGGGAAAGGGTGGGATTTGGGTATATCTAAATAAATGAATAAAAATTATAATACCCCAGTATCACAAAGACATGTTTTGAACAAAAACATTAGGAGAAAAGGCTACCAATTTAGTCATGTCACCAAAAATACCCACCATTTCTCAAAACTTTCTCCCACCATTTATTTCTCCCAATACCCCTGTGCTCTGCTCTATTCATGGATGCTTATTCTGGGGAAATTCATGAAAGGAAGGTGAGGGGGAGGCTGCAGTAGGTAGAGGGGAAAACCATAAAATAAAAAATAAACTTGAAGAGTTCTTTTGATTTATAGCACAGTTTATAAATGCAGAATCCCTTAATTTTCTATTATTCAAAAGCAAGTAGAACAGCCTTGGAATGACTTCCTCAAACACATAGCCTACCAGAATTTTCATTTAACTGCATCTCAAGACAAGCCTAGACTTCATCTTTAAGACACAAAGCTCTTGCCCTGGATGAAAAGACATAGAAGGCCATATTGCAGTCCTTTGATAGAAGTGCCAGCAAGCCGTATTAGGAAGCAGATGTTTGTCTCTAAAACATCACAAGGAGGAAGGTTAATAGATTTTTCCAGGCACCACCAAAGGATTTGCTAACCTAGCCACATTTCCTTGCTATAGCTCAGTGCTTCTCAAAATTTTATGTGCCAGTTAATCACCTCAAGATCTTGTTAAAATGCAGATTCTGATCAGAGTAAGCTTCAAGTGATACCAGTGCATCACACTTTGAGCAGCAAGGACTTAGAAGGCTCTGTTTTGTATCTGAAAACACTACCTGACATGAGAGGGTTAATATCCAGGATCTCAGAGTAGATCTATTCTCTACAGCGGGAGAGGAAGAGAGATAGATGGCAGATAGCAGGAGAAAAAATAGGGACCCCACTACAAGTGACAAGAAAAAGGTAGGTGTAACTTAGTATCCAGAGAGTAATATAACAAATACCAAGCAAATAGTAGCAATCTAGGATGTCATTATCATTGCAAAGTTGTGTGCAATGGGGAGTCTCAAAAATATCAGGTATCTGTGAAGGCAGGCAGCTGAGTAGGAGATACAGAAGAGGAGATGAAGAGTAGAGGGAGAGGAAGGACAAGGAAGGGCGCCATGAATCCTGGCAAGAACAAGATGATAGGGGGGAACTGAGAGATAGACTCACACCATGGGCAACAAAACAAGGATCCATTTGCCTAAAGTGGAGCTTCAGAAACATGATTGAGCTCACAGATATGAAAATTCAGCCCTAAATAAACTAATATTTAATATGCATGGTCTGTGTGCCAGGCACAGTTGCAAAGGGCTTCGTATTTACTATCTCACGTAATTCTCACCAGTACCAATGACAGGCATTATGACTGCATTATGGACAGATATCTGAGGTTCCCAGGGATTCTCCCCTTGCCTAAGATCCCTCACTTTCTATGTTCTTTCCATGACTTCACACAGCCTAGCAACACTTAGGTGTAAACTAATCCCAACCCAGGGCTCCTGCAATCTGCCCCCAGATCCAAGGAAGGTAGTGGGCTTCAGTGCAGTAAGAGGCCTAAACTGAAGATGAAAGAGGGAGGGAAGGGTAGGATGCCAGGTATTGTGTGACATAGTAAAGAACTGCCATTTACTAAGGCTATAATTCAGAATTGTGATTATACCAGAAATAATCCAGTTTCTTTGTTAACCTCTACAATTATCTCAGTTCTTATAGGAAGCACCAGTATCTTAAGCTCTAAGCTTCTCAACAAGTAATTGAACACAAAAAGTCTTGAAAGAAGACAGAAGAGATATTGTAAAGGCCACAATGTCCTGACCTTAACCAGACCTTGCCCTTGTTTCTCTATTGGTCTCAGAAGTGGCTATCCCAGAAAATCTCATTTCAAGAAACCTAATGGCCTTATTGCAGCATTTTCAAGAACCTGACAGTCACGTGGGTATTTGAGTATACTCCTCAGTTGAAATGAACATAAATTGACTGAATCTAGTTTGAGGAGAAAGAGAGCAAGGTAGATATGGTGGAGATACGCAGATTAGCTCACCAAACTCTATTGTATGCCATGCATGGTTTATGGCAGGCTACAGCTGGAACTGGAGAGATGGCAGTTGTTCAGACTCCTTAGGGTGCAGTTTTGCACACCACGGAGCTTCCACCAAGTAGAGTTTACCTCAAGAACAAGAAGACATGCCCCAGAGCTGGTGAGGGGCTATGTGTGGGGTCAGGATGCAAGTGTTAGAAGATATGTCTGTGGCTGGTTCTCGGCTTCACGGTTATCAAGAATCTTCCTGTCATGGATCCTGACAAAAGCAGTGTGATTCTAAAGCCAGTGGCTGTGGGTACAGTTTCTTGCTTCCCCAGATTTCTGGAAGGGGCACTAACTTCCTCGGTAGGCTATTTCTGTGGGCTTGTTTAGGGAGTAGTCCTGAAAGCTTGGCCTAGAGCCTGCTCCTCTCCCTGCCAACTACTTCGTAAGTATCTAATTCCTGCATTAAATCTCTTTCTGCTTAAACTAGCTAAAATGGATTTTTATCTGTAAGTGAACCTTGACTAATCCAGAAGGAATTTACAATAAGGATACTGGGGTTGTCACCTATAAATGAAGTAGTAAAGAAATCAGAGAGTACTTTTTCCTTCATACTCTCTGTGTATATCTCTGTCTCTCTCATTTACTTCATTCTTCCTTCTCAGCAAATCTGCTTTGTCTACTAATCAGCCTTTTGTACGATACACTTTGAGTTCTCCTCTCCATGAGATACTTGCTTAGAAATGATGGACAGTCCTTTAATCCTAATTCCAAATTCCTAAGGGAGTGAATCTGCTTGGCATAGTTTAGGCTAGATGGCTACCCCGGTTCAGTTGGCTATTATTTCAATTACAAAACACTGTGAAGTTTTTTAGTAGTTTAATAACCCAAATTTATAATTAAGGAAACTGGATCTTAGACAGTTTACATGATTTGCCTCAAATCACATAACTATTGAGCAGAAAATTCAGGATTTACACCCATGTCTCCTGACCACCAATTCAATGTTTATTTTACTATACTATTACTGCCTCTTTAGTATTTATAATTATATCTGTGCAGTGCATTATAATTTACAATGTGTTTTTATATCTTCTGCCTCATTTGATCACTCCAATAGTCCTGTTGTTATTGTTATGCCCATTTTACAGACAAGAAAATTGATACTCACAGAAGTTAGATGACTTGTTCAAGTCATACATTATGTAACAGCTGATGCCAAGGTTCAAACTTCCATTTCCTGGTTGTTATAGGAATTCATGTTGGGGTAAGGATGAGAAAAGCCAAAATGTAAATGGAGCTAAATCTCATAGGATATCAGATTTGATATCCCAAAGCCATCGTTTATAATGGGTTCTAAGAAAAACAAGATGATGCTTTGTTTTTGTTTCATTTTTGATGAAGTGGTTGGGGAAATTCTCTTGGACCCTAGGATTCTGATAAATCTAAATAAATGGCAATTTTAAGAGAAAGAACTCTAGCCTATCAACAAAGGAAGAGTCTCTCCACTCCCTTTTCGAAACAATAAGAAAGGTTATGACACTAACAGGTTACTAAGGAGCTGATAAAACACACCTGAAATAGAATTAAATTCTTTTCTTCCAAGTTTATGATCAGCATGGACCGCTGTTGAGCTCAGTATTTGACCAAAGACCTTGCTATAGTGTCTTGCTAAGCTGTACTTTAAAGAGATACCTAGATGACCTTCCAATTTTAATACATCATGGAAATCATTTCTGTATGAGAGGGACAGAATTAACATGAAAGATGCATTCTTGCTTCTCAAAATCACTTTTAGACGTATTTAGGCTTTCCTTTAAACCTAACTTTTCAAAAAAAGGCATTTCCCATGAGAAATTACAAAGACATTTTCTTCACGGTCTTAGACTAATGGTTACTGAGCTGCTGTAGTGTGCAAAGCGCAATACAGAGTAGACAATGGACCTAACATTTCTAAATTTTGTGAGCAGCTCCATTATTTCTCCCATGATGACCCTGGAGCAGCGGGATAGAATCCCATAATAAAAGACTCAATTATTGTAATTCTCTGTCAGCAGAGTATTCAGCAGGAATTTCCACTCCCCACCATTTATGTGCAAAGCAGATATCTGATTAATTTGTGGTACAGTGATGGAAGTCCAGGCTCCATGCTCTTGTGCAGAAATCTTGTCCTCTGGAAAAGTTCTGGCAGCAACTTTATGGTCTATCCAATCCACTGCATTTCTGACCACTACTTAGGAACTGTTTTAAAATTCCTGTATGTTCATCACCATTTTATAGTTAGCTCTTTTCATCTCTAAAACTCTAATGGCTTATTTCAATATCTTTCCTGCTATGTCATTGTTGAATAACAAAATTCTTCATTTCTAAGTTTGCACAAAAATCCATGATTGTCTGGAATGACCCTACAATAATTTCCATGAATGGTAAAGCTGAGCTTTTTGTTATTTTGGCTTTCTAGAGGAAAAATTAAAGAGACTTAAGAGACATGAGAGACAATATGGAGAGCTAGGAGTTGGATGATCAAAAGCTGAACTAGTGTCTGGATGCCATAAGACCAACGCTTTGGCAGAGGACAACGTGAGACACCTTTGTCAAGGCCCTGAGCTTACTTAGAAAGTTCAGCCATGAAGGGCAAAATCCAATAAAAGAGGACCTTTCACATGGATTTATTCTGTTATTTGCTGATTTTCTCCACTTTGTTCATTTTATGATGATCTTAATTTTAAAAGTAAATTATTAAAAGGGGTTAATTTCACCTGAAAAACTTATATTGGCTCTCCCTTTAGGATTCCATTTTTTTTGCTGCCAAGCCCATGAAAATTCTAGAGAAAAGAGTATGGAGCCTTTCTCTCCCTCCTTCCATGAGGCAGCTTCTGAAAAGAACCTCTGGGGATCCTTGCACACAGTTTGAAAACCACAGCCATACTTCTAGCTTTGTGCATGACCCTCCAATTCTGAACCCCTCAGATGAATGGCAGAATTTTGACATCAGAGAATGAAAAAGAGAGCAGACATTCCTTTCTTCTTTCATTATCCTCCCCACTCTGCCTCCCACTCCCATTTTTTTTCTCTCTTAATATTCTTCTCTTCTCAGTTTTTCTCTTTGCTATGACAAAGTTCAAACTGTGAGTTTGGAGAACCATATAAGATGTCCTAGAAGAGTCATACTCAAACTACTTTGGGGAGGAAATCCCACTTACAGGTTTTTCATCAGTATATTTGATTGGCACAAAATCCAAGGTAGCTTAGTCCTGGTTTGCATACCAAATTTATACATTCTATTTCCATTATTTGCATTTAGGATAGCTTATAATCGTGGGAAGCATTATAATTGCTTGTCTTAAGAAACTTGGATTTTCTTTTTTAAAAGTTAAAAACAAAAATCACCAAACATCTCTAAATTTTGAATAATGAAGTTATAATCCACACCAATAAAGGTTAAAGTCCTCATCAAATGGGATAAGCTTAGACTTTCTGAAGATGATATTTGTCAAGGTGACCATGATGTGCAGCCTCTGCAGTTTTCTAGTTTAGTCCCCTCAGTGAGGAGACTAGTAGTGATCAAATATGGAGCCAGAACTAGAGCAGCTGAGTGTTAGTTGGAGCTGAGAAAGGTCTCTTGGACTTACATTCAGGGAATGAGCTCTGGAAGATGAAGGATAAATGCCGGAGGATCTGTAAATCCAGAGGTGCCTCTGGCAGATTGCTTTCATCTTAGAGAGGACCTAGAAAGAACGTCTGAAAATTCAGATAACACCCAGAGAAACAAGATTTACAGAATCACCTCATCTCTGATATTATGAGGAAGATGATCCGATTCTCTCCAACTGGTATTTATATCATTTCTGGATAAAGTTCAAATCTAGGCTTCTCCAAAATTAGTTTAAGATACCTGTGTATAATTTTTATTTTTTTCATAAGGTATCCTCAACCTAGTTTGTTACACTACCTTGTATTACTAAGTACCTTTCATTGAGCCTCTCATGAGACACACCTTAATTAAACCAGCCTTCCACATGGGAGTATTCTTGTTGAAAAAGTCACAAAAGTTAAATGGACTGGCCACAGTATATTACCAAATCCACAGATTGGTTTAAAAATAAAACCCAGAGTTCAACAGCTTCTGACTCTCCTAATAATCAGACCACCAGATTTGGGTGTTTTTTCTTACTCATAAGATAATTTTTATTTATATTATCTTCATGCAATATGGCTTTTAAGAAGATGGTAGAACAAAGGAAATAAACAAGGCATGTGGTTTTATCTGTGCAAGTACTCCAAGATTCTGTTTTCTATTCTCTCATCTCCACCCTGTGGAATCTACAGTTTTTTAATCTCTAAATCTCTGAAATAATGATACTTTCAGCAAAGAAAAAGAAGCTACTGATTTCTTCCACATCAACCTCCAAGAAAAATATTCATGAAAGACTAAAACAGACAACCAAACACCTTTGTGATTTTTCTATTGGGGGAAAAAAAGGCAGAAACATTGCCTCTTCTTGTTACTAGAAATATCTCAGATCTCTGGTTTTGATCTTCATGTTCTTTATTGTTTTTAAGTACAGTGACCTGGTCACTTGGTTGAGGGAGTCTGAGAATTTGCTGAGAACACTTTTCTTGATCAGTAAGAAAAAGATAACACCAAAGGGTAATATCTTGCTGGCCTTCTGTGCACTGACTTCACAATCCTGTCTCTAAGGAGTGAAAAACTACTCTCTGTGTTGCCATTTGTATTAGTGAAGTCAGCCGAATTGAATCTGCTCCTTCGCCCACACAGCTAGAGGTACTGTGTGACTAACCAGTATGAAATGACAATTCAGGGAACTCCTACAGTCTTTTGGTATCCCTTTGTCATTTATAGATGCTCCTCTTCTCAGCAGCAGATTCCCTGATAATTAGCCAGCTGGTTACATTATTTCTATGACTGACAGTTTTCAAATGATGAGAAATAGGGCCAGTGAGCAAGACTTCTATCTCTAAGAGATTAGTTTGATTTTTATTTCCAGGAACAGAACACTACTCCTAGCATCCTCCTTTTAAAAGATGGATTTGTTACTACCTTCTACCAAACAGAAACAGCCCTCTTCAACTGGCCTATTCTTTTGCACTGCAATCTTTCATATAGATGTCAATCGGGTTCTTCCATAACCACATACATACACAACTGTTGGATGCCTGCACAAAATTTCTCTGAACACCAGCCTAGTCTTTCTCCATGGTTTTATTAACTGTTAAATATAGATGCTATTCAGTAGTTAATCAAGAGACAAAATTGCCCTCAGTGATTTGGGAAACAAATAGAGATGTGGATAGCATTTCAAACATCTCAGCTATTTCTCATTAAATACTCTCTTTTTCCATCCAACCAGTGAATACTAAAGGTGACAAGCTGCCTTTTGCCTTTATGTCATCTATAAAAGCCAAGTTGAAGAGTATACAACTCTTCAAGTTTGGAAAGAGAGACTTTTGAGCAGCTTTTCTTATTGTCATTAAGGAGAAAACAGGAAGAATGGGCTTTGAAGGTAGAGAGACATTTTTAAACAAAATATTAATGTTCATTTCTCTTTTGCCTTTCTAAGTACAAAATATTCTCCTTAAAGAGCCTAAAGCCTAGATCCCCAAGATTAGGATTGTTAAAGAAAGTATACAAATACTAGATTGAGCCATTAGAAATTGCCGACAGTCGACCTTTTTTTAACATAGATGGCAATTTTCTATAGTGAATCTAATACAAAAAAAAATTAACAATTTACTTTTGACATACAAAATGGAATTTAGCACCAAGACAATAGCTTAAAAGCAATACAATCTCAAAAGGAAAAAGATTTTCTAAATTTATTTATTCGGCCTATCGAGGGCTAGTAATAGGGTTTTCTCTCAAACCCTCATCTACCTTTAAGGCCCAACCAAAAACCTGAAGTCAGCTTTGTACAAGATATTTTGGAACCTAAATACACTGTAAGAGTTACTTCTTTGACCTGAGCCAGAAGAAAGTCTCAGAGTCTTTTTCAACATAGGTTTCAGGAAGCCTTTATCAAGCAATCTGAAATAAAACCAGAAATGAAGACTACTTCTTATAGCTCCTGTGGATTTCCCTTTTGTGTCTTTGTAATACTGCTATATCCTATTAGACGACCTCTTCTTCCTTTTATAACTTACTTCTTCAGCTCCCCGTCCCCAGTCCCCCCGCCTTGCCCCACTAGAAAGTAAATTCCTTAAGTGCAGGTATCTTCCTTCTCTTTATTGATAAACTCCCAAAGCCCTGTAATAGTGCTTGACACAGGGGTCGAACTCAACAAATATTGATGAAATAAATGAATGAATGAATCTTTGCTTGTTCAACTCATATGTCATCACCTCTATAATGAACCTTCTCCCACCCTTCCAACCAGAAGCCACCTCACTCTCCTCTCACTTCACATAGCCACACAGTATGAATAACTTCTTTACTGAACTTATCACACAGCCTATACACCCTCAATCAATGTTTGGTGGGTTCAGTTAGACTAAGAACAGAGATCAGACCAAATAATTAAAATAATGGTACCTCGCAAGTGTATGGCACTTCACTTTTTCAGATATGTATTTCATTTCATTCAAACCTATGAGCTGACTAGGACAGGAATTATCTTCATTTTATAGGTGAGGGAACAAAGCCACAAAGGTGGTTTTCTCAGGATTTGTTCATGTCAGAGGCAGCATTCATCTGCTCAGTGCTCTTTCCACTACATAGTGCTGACATTTGATATATCATTTGCTTCTGTTGAGAATATATTTATACTCTTCAATTCTACAGGTTTTAGAAATATATACCAGTTATATCGTTATAGTTGTATTTTGAGTATTTCAGTAAATGTTTTTAAAAGAAAACTGTTTTTTTTAGCCCAATGAATATTTTGGACCTATTTTATAGTTATTAATTAATACTGCTTATGTTGCTCATAACCCTCATCCTTGAGTGATTTGCTTGAGTGATTTCCTTGTGATTTGTTACAGCCCTCTCTGAAGAAAATAAGAGACTTTAGATTTTTTTTTCCTTGTCTTTTTAATATTCTAAAATGACAATTCCCTACTGACCAATCATTTATGGCTAATTATGATGCTTGTTCATGATGCTTCCGTGTTTGTTATTCTTTCTGTTCTGTCACCTGAGAGGGTAGAACAAATTTTGTAAACCCTATTTGACAAATGAGAAAAATGAGGCATAAAGGAGGGAACTGAATTGCCCAAAATCAGTCAATCAGTTAATGACACAATGCCTAGTAAAAATCCAATAATTTTGACCCCAGGTCCTGCACTCTTTCTGCTCAAACTTACTGGCCTTTGTGTGAGCTGTCTCACAGCCACGCAGTCCCATGTTGTGCAGATGAGAGAGCTCAGACAACGAGCTCAGGTTGCCTCCTCACAGCAAGCCCTACAAGGACACTGGAACCCATACAAGCGGTGCCCTTTCCCATTCTGATGTCACCTCAGCTCACTCCCTTCATCAGGAATGAAGGGCTGTGCTAAACTGCCTGCAGAGTAAACAACAGCAACATCTCACAGAGATAAAGTAGAAAGCAGAAACCTCATTTCCTTGTTGCCTCTAAGTAGAGAAGAAAGCATCCTTGGGGCTCCTCCTTCGAGAGTGAGTTCACCTTCAGAATATAAATGACAGCCTCTTTCCCATGATGTTTCTTACTCTCGAGCCAGACAGACCACACGTTTAGTGGGTAAGACACATGAATTGGGCTTCAGTCCTGCAATCAGATATATTATTTTTAATTCAAGTTCTGTGCATGTTAGCTAACATTAACTTTATTGGGTAATTACCTTATTCGGAGTGCTGTCAAGAATGCCAGCTTGCTACAAGAGAGGTACTTATTGACAGCAACACAAAGAAGTGAAGGCAGGTTTTTCTTTTAACCTGTTTATTAAAATTTTAAGTCACTTTCTCCTTGTGGGCTTTTCCTTCTAATTTATATGGAATCACAGCTGCTTGAATGAAAATGCAGTCACCCAGCCTCCCTGTCATCAACACCATCTGCCTCTGAGCCAGAGCATTCCCCTGGGGGTATCTTGCTCACCCAGGAACTGACAGGACAATGAGGAGCCACTGGCGTGGCTTCACCCATCATCCCAGGAAGGTAACCGAGGATAGAAAGGGTGCCTCTGGGAGAGAGCCAGGGTGGGCTCTACTCTGAGACAGAGGGACTCCCTGTGTCTGGCTATGATCAACCCTGACTGTCCACATTCATGATAGCAAGTAACAGCCTCATCAGCATTGTCCAAAAAGCCACAGTCTTAGCACAAAGCCATCACAATTCTCCACAGCAGAATAAAAGTACTCTTCAGTTATGTAAGTCTGAGAAATACCATGCCTACTTAATGGAAAATCACAGAGCACAGAAACATCTAGAAGACTCTGAGAAATGTCTCCCAGTGTCACGGGTTGAATTATGCTTTCCTCTCAATATATATGTTGAAATCCAACCCACAGTACCTCAGAATATGACGTTATCTGGAAATAGAGTCATTGCAGATATAATTAGTTAAGATACGTCACACTGGAGTAGGGTAGGCCTCTAATCCAGTCCATTTCCGTCCCCCACACAACACTAAACATTCTCAACATTCATTCCTCAGCTTCAGATTCTTTTTAGAATGAGGCATAGAAATTGAAATTGAAAGAGAAAAAGGAGACAGAAGGAAAGGAAAAGGAGAAAAACAGGAAGAAAGTGGTGCTTCTTCTCCTCTTCCTCTTTCTTACAGGGCTCTCATTAATAAAAATTAAAATTATGTTGGTAGTAATAGCCAAATTTATTGAGCACTTGCTATGTGCCAGGCGTGGTACTAAGTATTTTACATACATTACCTAACCCTAACAATGAGTTAGATATGGCTGTTTTCCCAATTGTATAGATGAAGACACTAAAACAAAAGATTTTAAGATAACTTGTCCAATGTCACTTAGTGAATAAGCAACAGGATTTGGTCCCAAGCAGGCAGTATCCAGGACCAATTCTAACCCCTTGTCTGTACGCTTCTGTACCTTGAGAACAGGTCTTTATAACCTGAGACCAAACAAAGCCTTTGCTTTTCCAGTGCTTAAACCCCAGTGCAGCCTCTGACAAATGCTTATCACATGTCCCAGTGTTTTTCCAGAACATGGGCTTTGTAGAAAAAGAGTGCTTTGAAAACTTATGTTCTGGGCATCAAGATGTGTTTTGTTTTATTGAAGTACTTTTGTATATTCAATTCTTTCTGATCATATTCCTTTCATGGAGTTTTGTTCTGAGGATCTCTGTGCAGTACAAGGAGCATGCTGGATTAAAGGCCTCATTCAAGAGGCAAAATATAGGAGTCTTAGCATCTTTATAAATTGGAGCAGAACCACACTGTAAAATTTCCACTTACCCTCCCTCTTTGATGCAAAACAGATGCTGAGCCATCAGCTCTGGTGTTACAGTCACAGCAAATTGCTGACTTTTATGGGGAATGCTCAATTTCAAGGGTCCTGCCCACTGTCAATGTACATGTCAAAAGTTGAATCACATCAAGGCTCAAAAATAGGATAACTATAATATGATGCATTTCAGGCAATGAAATACAGCTACTAATTTTTTAAAGGATACTTACCAACCAGTATTTCCAAGGAAGCCTCAGCTCTGTTAATATTTCTCATTTGTGCCTGAATACCCATACTACTTCGTTCAAAAAAAAAATCTTCTTTTCATTTTCTTGCCAGGTTTGTGAGAATTAGAGGCCAGGTAGTTAAAAAGTTACAGATATTAAAGAAATAGTTTGCAAGAATTTAAAATGCCCTCTCCTGCCAGACTGAGGAATGTGATTTAAAACCTCAAAGATTTTTTGCTTGCCCTGGAGCAAATAGCCACTGTAATAATTTAACTGAAAGCTTTTATTACATTACTCATTAACTTTAAAAATGCAAATCTTCTAAACATTAGCAACAACTAACATTCTTCCTCTCTAAAAGGCTTATTCTTCAGGGTTTCTTCTTCTGTATTCTCAACTTTCTCTTCTATCTTATTTCCTTAGCTTATCAAAATATAAAAAATATGCATGCTCACTTTCTTCATCTTGATTTTCCATGTGTATTCTAAAGTGTGTTCAGTTTGCATTAGAATCTTAGAATGCATTGTTGTGAAGAATGTAATTCCAAAGAAAGGATAATATAATTCCAAAAAGAGCCTCTGTTCATATTCTCTAGTTTGAGTTTAAGGTGTAAAGTAGCTAGTACCAGACCAAAGCCAAAAAGGAGATGTCCAGTGGATCTAAATCTAAATATATTTCTAACAACATTGAAGCTTCATGTGGTGAACGTCATAGATACAAAGGACTAGGAAGTAAGTCACACCCTAGGAGTCAAAGTCATTCAAGCTGCAACTGCAATTCTATGCTCACACTGATAAGAAAATGTATTTGGAAATATTTTAGCCTATTGCCATGATTATAATGCCAAAACAGGTCTTTTAAAAAATAACACCCCAAATCTAGATGTCACCAAGGCACCCATGGATCACCTCAATGCAGTACTCTTCTTCAGGACTTCCTCCTAAGCTCTAGCAATGATGTCCTGATCTGAAACACCCTGAAGTCCTAATGCAGGCACAGGAACCCGCTGACTGCTTCAGGTCGGTCTAATCCAGTGTTTTCACCCAGCAGTGCACATCGGAATCACCTTCTAAGCCTCCGCCTCCACTGGGCTTCACCCCTAGTGTTTCTGAGGCTGAAGGTTTGGGGCAAGGCCCAGGAATGTGCATTTCTAACAAGCTCCCAGGTAATGTGAACTTGCCAGTTCCAGGACCACACTTGAATAACTTCTAGTCTTAAACTAACAACAAAGTGCCGTTTTAATGCCCCAAATATTTATACTGACATTTAGATGTTTTACTTTTGTTGCATATTTCTTCTGTGTTTGTTTTCCTGTTTTATAGCATGAAGAACTGTGAGGATCGGATTGGATGGCTGGGCTGCTAGACTGAAGGCTAACTATTGCCACACTGTAAAAAACTGTGACAGGCTCTTAGGACAAAGGGAATAAGCATACCTATTTATGGTTATACACCCCACACCCCTCTGTGAAAAGCCCCACTTGAGAAATAAAATGATGCTCAATATAGTAAACTCTGCCCTGGGACCTTCTATCTGGAAAGGAACATTATGTTCCAACATTACCCAGAGGGCACATTTCTCTCTGGTTCCAAATATCGTGACCTCTAGGAGTCTCAGGTTGTCTGGGCCACAGGAAAGAGATGCAGGGAACTAAACTATAGCCCCAGAGTTATGGTGTGGCCTTAAGAGAAAGGAGCCACCTCTCATCTTCATTTTCTGTCTTGAAAGGACAGTGTTGTATGTATGGTTTTTAATGGCACATTCTTTGATGCATTTGGAGATGAACACTTGGGCTTGAGCACGTGGTGTTTTCCTTCCCAAGGAAACAACATTCCAGGAGTCAGCAGGAATGGTACTTTAATAAGCCCTGAGTTCTTTGGCAGACACCCCTGTGTGGCCCATAGGTATTCATCCTATTGCTGTCAAGGTATCGAGTCAGAAAACTCTGCAGGCTGGAGTCTCATGGGAGCAAGGAACCCCAAGCTTCTCCAGAGGACACCTGCTGGTTGCCATGTTTTCAGTATCTATAAATTTCCCTTTAGAATAGATCATTATTCTCTTGGTCTGATCCAAGGATAACCTTCCCAGAAATGGCCAGTGCCTGCATGCTTCAGAGAAAGCTATTTATCTCATGTAATTACTCCGCAGAAAACCAGGGAGGCCACTTCACTGTCCAATCTGGCTGGTTGGTATTTGGCTCAATTGCTGTAGATGAACCATTTGTTTTCTCCTCTTCCTTATCTGAGTGACTGAGTTGGAATGAGAACACAGCAGAAATCACATTCTTTTGAGAAATTCCTTCAAGTGAAAGGAAAAGGGAGAGCTGGGATCCCTTGTAATTTAAGTAAATTGTTTTGGCAGTCTGCTTCACCAGCTGCTTACTGGTCTGTGCAGGATTTGATGTCTAAGAGAGAATCTGGGTTGTATTTAATCTGTTCTCCTTGCCAAAACAGTGCTAACCCAAGCTGTTGGGCTCAGCTTCCTGGAACTAGAGTCCTACCTTAGAGGAAAGAGAAGAACTGAGGGGGTAGCGGCCCAGGTGCACGTAGGTGCTATGGCTGGAGAGATCCTGAGCCATATTATTCTTCTCACATTATTCTTCACATGCTTTTGAAACCAGAAGATTGGATGGGGTTTAGATTTATCATTGTCATGGGGTCTCAATGGTCCCACCTCCTTGACTCATCGAAAGCCCAATTCCACTGCTCATTCTTCTACAATCTTGTGTGGGGTGTTGACAGTAACCCCTTGAGCTCGAGTGCCTTCATCAGCTGTTACCTAAGCCAGAATCCATTAACTATTGGCATGGCTAAGTTGCATGGAGTTTGGCATATATGTCTGGTACAGGGAGAGAGGAGAGGCAAGAGCACATCAAAGAGAGATTTGACCACTCCACAGATTTACCCAAGAGGTACCCTGAGTTCTACATACTTACACGGAAGGAACAATTACCCTGATTCCCAAGTGGAATTAAAATTTGTCACTCTGTGTTTCTTTGGTTCTTCAACAATTATATGCACCCTGCAGGAACTCCCTGAGCCCACTAACATCCATTGCACTTCCCACAAACCTCCTACCTTGGCCAGCACACTCCCCTCTGCCCCAGACTCCCTTCCCCTCCCACCATCACCCACCATTTTTCCCCTTGGAGCTCCTGGCTTGGGCCGGCTACTATGCAGTGGTTGGCGCCCCTACTCTGGCACCAGACTGTGTCAGTTAAAATCCAGGCTCCCGCACATGCCCTGTCACGTTCAGCAAGTGCTACACCATTCGGTATTTCAATGTCCTCTTCTCTAAAATGAGGATGATGCTAAGAGAGCCCACTGCAGAGGGATGTCAGGAAGGTTTCATTCAGCAGAAGTATTTTATGTACTTGCCATAATGCCTGGTTAAATAAATGTGAGCTATCATTATTCTTCCAGACCCAATTTGAATGCCACATGTGTCCTGTATGAACCCATCCTTCCCACTTTTGTTCCCTGTACGGAGCCTCCGATTGCTGTTTCTACTTGTATTGTAATTATTGGCAGTTTCATGTTGCAGAGCATGCCTGACTACCTGGGTTCAAGGCCTGGTTCTTAACACACTTAATAGCTGTGTGGTCTCCATGCCTTGGTTTCTTCTTCTATAAAATAGAGATGATAGGACTCATTTTATAGTGTGGTTGTGAGGATTAAGCAAGTCGTACATGTAAAGCACTACAACAGTGCCAAGCATACAATAAACACCACCTAAGCATAGCCTTTATCAGCACATGTTCACTTGTCTCTCTCTCACACACACAAAACGTTGGGCTCCTTGAGGACAGGGAGATGCCTTATTTTTTTTTTTTATCGCTATACCTAAAATGTAGTTCGGCAGATTATAGTCCAGAACTCCTGATCTCTTATTTTCATTTCCTTCATTTCTTCCTTTCTCCCTGAACACGGGTTCAGCACTGATAAGTGCTAGTCACTGACAAACTCGATAGACACATACAGCAGATCTGACTAGATGACAACCTATAGACTTCTTATTTTAGCTGTAGTCTATCTCTAAGAAGCCATCCCTGGAGCACAGCTTCATGGCTAAGACTGCTAAGCTGAATTTCTCTAAATTGTATAAATTTAGTTTCTTTTAAGTGATCTTTAATCTACTTCATAGATTATCATTGTGCGTAAAAGTGAAAGAAGAAAGGTTGAATTTTATAACTATATGCCCAGCCCTTGGTTTCCCCGTCACACCTCTCCTCTCGCGCAAATCTGTACAAGTGTGTCTCCATCTTCAGGTAGAAGGATCTGTATCCACAAGAACAGGACCCGCCCCCCCCCCACATTTGTGACTACTTCTGACTCTTAAGTAGGTGCAGAACCTCACTTTCCTTACAGGGAACCAAGACTCCCTGGAAGGGAGAGCCAAAGCAAGGACCCAGGAAGGCACCCCAATCCCACTGTCAGCAAGGCCCTGGCACTCAATTCTGTAATAAATAAACTCCCTAAGTTCTCATCCTCCTCCTTGAATTTTTCCCTTCACTTCCTTACCTCAACTAAAACCCAGCCCTACCCTGAAGACCCCACTTCTGCAGCCCTGTCCAGAGGAAAACGGTCATTGTCCCACATATTTTTAAGGTGGTAGCAACAATGTCCTCCGTGATGTCCAGTGCTGCTTCCAGGGCATATCCTGACACATGCAAGTCAAAAACAAGGGGAAAAAAAGGCTCCTTGAGATTCGTGTCATGAATCTGCTTCTCTTGCAGCCTCTCCCCATCACTTTAATTTGCAACCTCCTAGGCCTGCACACTTTCTGAACACTTTGGCAGCTACCCCTAGTCTTCCTTCACCCTCAAGCCCTGTCACCTTCCCACAGACCTCATTAATGACCATCCACATTCATGTAAACTTTCAGTTCTTTGATTTCCTCTACTTCAAAGCTTTTCAATTCCTCTCCACTCTAGCTACCCACTTAAGATCCTGGACTATGTCATTAACTAGAAACTCTGAAAAACCAAAAACAGATATCTATTATCTATCCTTCAAGTTTATCAAGCCGTAAGCCCTGAAACTTCAACTCTTTTTCTCAGTCAGCACTTGTTGTCTGATGAGTGCATCCTCACTTCAACCCTTTTTTCGAAAACATCTTCAAATCCTTTGCCATGTGTCCTTATATAAGTTCATTAAGACTCCAATCTAGATTAATTCAACTCTTGGCCTTCTTTGATTCTATACCTGGACTGTTAACTAATACCAAAGAGAAAAGAAAATCACAAAACCACAGAAAGAGGCACTATTACCAAGGATGTGAACCTTCTCTTTCTCTGCTTGATCTCCTGTTATCCCTCACAGTGGCTCTTTCAGACTTTCTTCATTCTCCTAAAAGTCTTATCTCACCAACTCCCCCAGAAGACTGAGCATACAACCTTGTCTCCTACCTCACAAGGGAAAAGAAATAGGTTCCTTCAGATAAAGTATCCCCTCGCCTTACAACCACTAACCTTCTATACATTTGTCTTCCTCTCCATTATCATTTTCCTGTTCTCTTCAGTCATAGTGGAACAAAGGTCCCTCCTGTCCCACACAAATCCCTCTGCTTGTACCTGGGACCACAACTCCTTCAGCTTCTGCAGAATCTTACAATATCCATTTGCCATCAGAACCTCTCTTCGCCCTCTCCCTGCATTGTCTTTTCTTCTCATCAGCATTGAAATATGCTCAAGTCCAATAACTTAAAAATGAAAACCTTTTCTCAACCCTATATACCCCAGATCTACCCTGTTTCTTCATCATGAGGATTCTTGACTGAATTACTTTCAAATTCTGCCTCCTCATGTACTTCTTCACTGCAAACTATCTTCAAGACTTACCAGACTCACCAATGACCTCTGTGCCATTAAATCTAAAGGGCACTGTTTGGTTTTTATCTTTTTCTACTTCTCAACAGCATTTGACATTGATAACCACTATTTCCTACCTAAAGTCCTCTCTTCTTTTGTTTTCTATGACACCATACTTTCCTTATTTTCCTTACAATTTATTATGCTTTGAGGGTCTCTCTTCCCCAGACTGTTCCTTAAATATTAATGTTCTTTGTGATTCAATTATTGAAACTGTTTCAGTTACCTATTATTGCAGAAAAAACAACCCCAAAATTTAGTGGCTCAAAGCAACAACCATTCTATCATATTCATAATATTGTGAATATTGTCTGCTCCACATGGCATAGACAAGGGTCACTTGATGATATTCAGCGAGTGGCTCTGCTGGGTGGGAAGTTCCAAGATGTCTTCACTCACATACCTGGCACTTCGGTAGTGATAACCAGAAAGCTGGGACCCTATACCTCTGCGTGGAGTCTCAGGACTTCTCCATGTGGTCTCTCCAGCAAGGTCAACAGTCATCTCACAAGACAGCTCAGAGATTCAAGAACAAGTGCTATAAGAGATAGGCAGAAAAATCTTAGAGCCTGAGCCTGGAATCTGGCACAGCATTACTTCTGCCTCATTCTATCAGTAAACTAGTCATAAGCCCACCCAGATTCAAGGAAAGGAGACATAAATTCCATTTCTCAATGAGAAAAGGGATCCAAGAATTTGTGGGCATCATTGATCTACCACAAACTTCTCCTCAATAAAAACCAGTCTCCATCATTTTTCTCCTTGAATCTGCAATGCCTTCCAAACAGGTCTTCCTGCTCACATGTTGCCCCTTTTATTCCACTATCTATAATGAAATCAGAGCAACCTTTCAATAATGCATATCATACCACATTACTCTCCTGACTCAACAGCTTCCCATTGCCATGACTAAACTCCTTAGCATGGCCAACTAGTCTTTTGTGAATTGTCTCTGCTTATACCGCTACCTTCACCTCTCATCGCTTCTTATGCTCAATAGTGATGTCCCTAAGTGTGCCATGCTTTCTTTTTCCTCCAAGCCTTTGTACGTTCTGTTCTCTTTAGGCACTCTTTTACCCCGCACTTCCCACACCCCACCTCCTGTAGGTGAGCATAAGCACACACACATATACATTTTTCACTTCCATCTTCTTTCAGATCTTGATTTTAGACAAGTAATTCTCAAAATGTGGTCCCAGAGTAGGCAGCATCAGCATCAACTGGGAACTTGTTAGTAATGCAAATTCTCAGGCCCCACCCCAGACCTACTGAATCAGAAATTCAAGAGAAGGGGCCCAGAAATATCTATTGTAACAATTCTCACCCCCTCACCTCCCAACCCCACTCCCAGTAATTCAGGTCATGGTAAAGTCTAAGAAACACTGGTTTAGACAACATTTCCTCCAGGCAGCTTCTTCTGATCTACCTCTTTACCCAACTACTGGGATAAGGATTCTTCTTCTGATCATGTCCCTATCACAGGGTAATGTAATTGCCTACTTACTTTTTTAACCATAGTGGGCTCTCTCTGAGATTCCATAGGCAGGATCTGTATCTTGTTTATTGCCATATCTGCACCATCTACTTAATGCCTCTTGCAATAGTAGCTCAGTAGAAGTGGTGAAGCCAAGATTCAAACCCAAAAGTGCATCCAAATCTTCTAGAAAAGTAGACTACAAACACCCAAAACAAGAGATGTAAATGCACTGAGAATGTTGATAGCAGCTGGGATCAAGCTTCAAGTAAATGTTTTGATCCTTTCATAATAGAAAGGAAACACTAGGTAGATACAGTGCCTGCAAAAGATTTCAATAAACCTCCAGAGGGAAAAGATATGCACTGCTGAATTAACCTAAAACCCTGATAATGGATGATTTGACTCTAGCCCTGAAGTCAGATAAACTAAATTAATTATTTTCCTGTTTCTTCATGGGCACTTCCTTTATTATAATATACACTGTCTAACTATGTTTGCTGGAATTTCTAAAATGCCACTGAATCTTTGGAAATTTGGCAGAAAAGAAGAATCTGGGTCATGCAACTGTGAAATCTAAATAAGGTATAATTAACATGTCCATCAATTTTCACAGAAATGATGCTAGTTTGCAAACTGTTCATTAATTCTGCACAATAACAGCAACTGAGTACAATGCAGACACTAAGCCAAAGATGAGAGGTTCACTGTAATGCTAACCTGGAGTTCTGTTGGTGATCTGTAGGAATGAACTACTTCTATTTTCTGCATGGAAAGATATGACTATTTAAGAATTTGGGGCCAGAATTACCATAGAGTAGCAGTGTAATTACTGACTCTTAATCCTTTTAAATGTAACCTTGTGACTGGCAAAATACCCTAAAAAAATAAAAAACATTTCATGAATCACTAGGGAAGGTGGGAAAATGGGCCCTTCTCTTTAGAAATAAAATGCAAATGACTGAATCTGAAAATTAAGAGAGACATGAATTCAAGACCCAAATCCAAACTAGCCCTTTGGCCTACTTAACACTTCTGTACCTCACCTGTAATAATACCTATTCAGAACATTGTTTTGAGGATTAAATAAGATAATGCACATAATCTGCTGAAGTAAATCTAATATGCAAAATGTTAGCATATTAAAATATTAGCATTTCTATTCTTCCTAGAATTGGACAATGCTATCAAAATCCAAGTGAACTGTAGAAAACAATATGGTGTTTCCCCCAAAATTAAAAATAGAACTACTATGTGATCCAGAAATCTTACTTCTGAATATATATCCAAAAGAATTGAAAGCAGGGTCTATTTGTACACCCCTGTCATGGCAGCATTGTTCACAAATGCCTAGAGGTAGAAGAAGCACAAATGTCCATGAATGGATTAATGAATAAACAAAATTTGGTATATCCATACAATGGAATATTATTCAGCCTTAAAAAAGAAAGAAATCCTGCCACATGCTACAACATAGATGTACCTTGAGAATATTATGCTAAGAACATAAGCCAGTCATAAAAAAGAAAAATGCTTTATAATCCCACTTACATGAGGTTTATAAAGTAGTCAAATTCATAGAAGCAGAAAGTAGAATGTTTGTTACCAGAGCTGGGGGAGGGAGAAATGGGTAGTTGTTTTTTAATGGGTGTAGAGTTTTAGTTTTATAAGATGAAAAAGTTCTAGAAATCTATCACATAACAATGTGATACTTAACACTATTGAACTCTACAATTAAAAATGGTTAAGGTGGTAAATTTTAGGTTATGTGTTTTTTTTACCACATTAAAAATTTTTTTAATTAAAAAAATATGGACCCAATTTCCTCTCTTTGTTCCCTCTAATACTGTGCATTCCTGCCCTTCTCACCACTCCATCTTAACCCACTTTGTAACCTCCTCTTCTTCTCCCACCTTCCTTTTGGTTGTCGAGGTTCCTTGGGGTTCTGTCCTTGGTTCTTTTCTTGCTCTCACAATCTTCACACCTTCAGCTTTACCAGCTTCATACATGTTGATAACTAATCACTGCTCTACCCTAAATCTCTAAAATAGGGCCTGGAGCTTAACAGGCACTCAATAAATATTTGTGAAGTAAAAGAATATCTAGACCTCTAGCGCCTATCCAACTCAAAGCTGCAGAAGCTAGTCTCTGAACACCTTCAACCGACTGTCCTTAGGTCTCTCAAATTTAACACATCCAAAATCTAATTTATTTAAACTCTCCTAGGTTTAAAAAAAAAAAAAGCTCCTCCTCATGATCTTGGTTAATATTGTCCTTGATTCTTCCAACCTGCATTCACTGAATATCTGAACACTATTGGTCTTCAACTAAAAATGTCTTGAGAATGTGGCCACTTTTCTCCTTCCCTGGGGCCTCAACTTCATTCAACTGGACTGTTGCAGTAGCTTTCTTTCTGTCTCCTTTGCTCCTCCAAGAAGTTCACTCTCCACACTAGTGCTAGATTTTTCTTTCTGAAGGGCAAATCTCATGTAGCAAAACTGCTTAAGATTTAACCCCAGCAAGCACTTCCACAGGCTTCTGTGTCCTACCAAGTTAATTCCACAAACACTGGCAGAGCCGATGATGCCCTTGTACTCTGGCTTCTACCTGCTCTGCCAGTCCTTGCTCCCTGACCCCAAGTCCCCCCACATTGCAGACATACGTCTCCTGGTGGGCCAGGCCCTTTTATAACCCCATGTTTGAGTCCATGCCACCTTCTGTGTAGACAAACTCTTCACCACCCCCAACTTCTCCTGGAAACAATTCATGTTTCATGGGTAATAAGTGAATACTCAGCCAGGAGCAATATATATTCATGATAGAAACAATTTCACCTTGAACATTTTCTTACTTCACACAGTGTTTCAACCAGCTTAGCTACTGTTTGCAGACTGAAATGTTTATACAAAATTCAGCTATCCACAAGAAAGATATAAGGTCAGGGAGTGCAGTCTTTGGCAGTAATTAGAATTAAAATAGTTAATTTTATCAAAATCAAAGTAACATACGGTTAGGATTCACATGTTTGAATTATCTGTAGCTGTATTACTATTTCCTCAGCCGTCCCATCTATAAAAAGATAATAAAAATAACGCCTGTCTCACAGAGTAGTCAAATTTTGGATGAGATGATATATAACTTCATTAATCCAATACCTGGCATAATGTAATGCTTAACAAATAGCAGCTATTATTTTTATCATAGAATCAACTTAATCTTTCTGATACTTAGACATTGCATTATCACTAGCAGTCTTCATTAACGTCTCTAGCACCACTCTATAATTCCATGTGGACAGAAGAGTAAAAGGGACCGAAATAATAAGTGGAATCCTGAATAACACGGTAAGATGAAGGTTCATGATCTTGTTGGGTAAGACTACATTCCGTGTGTGTGTGTGTGTGTGTGTGTGTGTGTGTGTCTGTTCCATACAAAACTTGAAGAAAAGATTTACATACCTAATAATGTTATTACACAAGGTTAGTGCAATCTAATTCTGCTCATTTTTTCTAATCACACAATTAATTTTAATTACCCGTATCATTCATATGAATGCATTTATATTACTAGAAAAATAACTTTTTAAAAAATTTGATATATTTACTAAAAGTCAGTGTTGTTCAGAACCAACAAGAAAATCTTAGAAAATGCTCTTATTGCATCCTGTATGTGACTAGGCCTAGCTGGAATCTGTAATTAAAAGGTATATCTTTACTATTTCAAGCCACTTACCTTTATATTTTCTTTTGTTTTGTTGTCTTTTAAATATTGTCATTGGGCTCTGTGGCAGATAGTCTTCCACTTCGAAAATGGGTGTATTCCCACAGTGCATTGGGAACCACCCAGAAAGACTCTTAATATCATCACTGAAGCCTCATGTTATTCAGCTTATGCTCTCTTTCCTTAAAATATACTGAAGTTTTGTAATTGTTTTCAGTATAATTTAGGCAACTTGTTGGAAAAGAGCACCATAAGACCAAATTATATTAGTTCATCCCCAGTATAGTCACATGTTCTCAAACAATAAAAAGCTTGAGAAAAATAAATTTGAGATGATTATCTTCCTTGCATTCCTTCTCATTGAATTTTATAAATTATTATTTTATTTAGTCTTAAGAATACAGTAATGATTAGACATCTATATAGTTTATAAAACGAACCCCCCAATTGCACCCTTTCTCCCCTGACCCTCCACCTAGCCAATGCATTAATGCTAACTTCATTCCCTATGCTGTGCTCCCCATCCCCGTGACCATCCATCAGCTACTAATTTGTATTTCTTTAGCCCTTCACCCCATTCTCCCAGCACCCCCCAGCACCCCTCCC
>PVKZ01001402.1:358213-405804 GCA_004027375.1 Macroglossus sobrinus | reverse complement strand
TTGACATTAAAATTCTTTATTGAAATATATCAAGAACAGAGGTTTTTACTCTTTTTTTATTGGTCTTAAATCCTTATAAAGATTTTATTAAAGTTATTGATCTTCTCCCCAGGAAAATGTGCATATAGTTACTATTTACTATAAATGAAAAATGGACTCTGTAATAAATTTAAACCTTACAGAGTGATCTGATCATAAATTCCTAACTGGGTAGGTCATGGTGGGTAGTCACAACCTATGAATATAAATCCTTTAGCAAAAAATTTATCTTTGCCTTAAGCAAGTCCTATTCATTGTTTTTGTGTATCCAGGCTAACACACCTTTGAAACGCCTCTTTTTCAGACACTTTAGAAGTGTAACTACCCTAAAGAGAGTACTTAATCTTGTTAACTATCCTGTAATCCAATTTGTTTTCTCCCACCTTCATGTAATCTTCCTTACCTTCTCCCCTTAATTCCAACGTATGAAAGAAACTGAAAAATTATCATTCTCTAGAGCATTTGAGATCTTGTTTCCCAGCATTGTTGTCAGTTTTGGCTCAAATAAACTCTTATAAAAATTCTCTACAGGGTTGGATGTTCCTGTGTTGACATTACCAAATACCACACGGTTTTGTTACAATAGCACTTCACTTCCAGGTACCAATTTTTCTTTTACAGTCATGCTCTGCATAACAACATTTGATCAACAAAATGTGGGGTCACATACACAAATTGCATATATGATAGTGGTTCCATAACATTATGATGGAGCTGAAAATTCCTATAGCCTAGTGACTGACTTAGCAGCCATTTTAATGATGTAGCACAATGCATTACACAAATACTTACCATTGTGTTACAATTGCTTATAGTATTTAGTACAGTAACAGGCTCTACAGCAGGGGTCCCAAATCCCCTGGCATGGACCTGTACTGTGGCCTGTTAGGAACTGGCTGCACAGCAGGAGGTGAGCTAGCCCAGCTTCATCTGTATTTGAAGTCACTCCCCAGCGTGTTAGCATCACCACCTCAGCTCCACCTTAGATCATAAGGCATTAGATTCTCATAGTGTTAGGTATCTAGTCAGACACGAGCAACAGGGAAACAAGGAAATAGAGGTCCAGCCTAAAGACTGCCCAAAGAACACCTTATTGGTAGTTGCAGAATCTCCACTGCATCCCCAGAGACAAAGGACAGGAGGACGGTCACAATCTATAGCTGGTTTAATCCGGTAACACATCTGCTCACAACCTCAGCCTTATTTTACATCATTATGATACCATGTTTATGCCTGAAAGTTCATGAATCTAATTATAACAGACTGAATTCTGGGTAAGCATATGCCCACTAAACAAAGAGTTATTTTGCAGCCAAGTGCCAATCACCTAAGAACGCTTTTTAAGCCACCCATCACAGCCCTAATATAACGTAGACTTCTCCCTACCCCAGGGGTTACAGCCTTCTTTGCTGAGAACCTGCTCCCCGCTTGGAGGGTATTCTGTCTTTTATTTCTTTTATATTTTCACCTCCCAAATTCCACAGGGCTACAGCCTGTCTTAGTATGGCCCATCTCCTTCCAAAATATACTTTTAATAAATCTTACTTCTTCTAAATCTCACTAGCTTGTAATTCTTTGCTGCCTTGTTGGGGAAGAACCAAGAGAAACTGCTAACTGTACTTCTGCATTGTTTTTCCCCGCTCCCCTGCCCCATCATGCCGCTAGGGAGACACTAGAGTTCAAATCACCCCTAAGGGTAACAATAGGAGCAGAGGTCCCTGGTGCCAAAAAGGTTTAGGACCGCTGCATTACAGCTTTGTAGCTTAGGAGCTATAGGGAAACAGAACTTGTCACCCCAAAATATGTCTCTTTGGCACAAGGATTATTTTAGGCTGGTTAATTTTAAGAAACAGCTGACATATAAGAAGCTCAGGAAACTAGGTAGAAGTTACCATTATAAAAAAACAAAAACAAAAAACAAAAAAAAAACTCCATTTGTAAGGGTGTTTTGGCCCTGAGGAGGGAGATGACCTTATCTCTGGAAACTCTTTTCGATAAGAAAGGCAACGACCTAAATCTGCATAACAACCTTATCTTTCTTTCTTTACTGTGCTTTTCTGGTAACCTCCCAGAACTGACTTCACCAGCCCTCAACATCCTTTTTTTTTTTCCTTCGGCTGAAGATGATATTTAAGATGGTGACTTCAGTCATTTTGGAGAGTCATTTAGTTTTCCTGGGCCTCTCCCATGTACACAGGGGGTATACATGTTATTAAACATTTGTATGTTTTTCTCTTGTTAATCTGTCTTTCATTACAGGGATGTCTCAGTCAAGAACTAAGAAGGATAATGGAAAAATTCCTGTGCTTAGTATTCCAGCCGACCAGAGAAGTGAAGACCTTTATAACTCTAGCCACATCAGCACACTGTATTCCACCACACAGAGTGAACGTTCAGCCACATCATCCCTGCCCAGTGTCCAGATTCTGGGTCTTGAAGTTCTACGACAACACTGGGGAAAATCCCCTTATCAACTTCTATCCTACTGTCCATCACATTCTTTGGGCAAATTTAGGCCTGGGCTACCCAATTCACCCTGTCTGGTTCCGTCTGTCTCCCTCGGCTGACAGTGAGCAGTTTAACAGCTTAAAGTGACCACAAATCAAAAGGCTTTTTCTAAACTCTCTTGGGATACACGTACTTATTTAATGTACATAAGAGTGCTTTTTAACCAGAAAATATTCAGCAAGCATGAAGTATTGTTGTTGCTGTTACATGTAGTAATTTTGATTTATCCTAGTTCTAATACTGATTTGAATAAATCTCTTCATTCTTTTATTCTAAAAGACTGGGAAAATCCCACTAGATTTTAATAAATATTATGTGTAATTCTTAAGGAACCTTAAATCATTTGGAAAATAAATTGAAACCAGTCTATGAACAGTACTTATTTTGAACTTATAGTTTTGAATTTCCTGTACACGAGGGTTTATTGCAGTTGTTTCCTGTATAACCTAGTCCAATGGCACGGATTCTAATGGCCTCATCACATCCTAGATTCAGCAGAGTTAAGTGTTACTGAGTTTATTTTTACAGCCGCAAACCCTGCTAGTTTGAATGAATGACAGTTTTTCCTCAAATCATATCCCTAAGTTCAGAAGCTCATTTCATTCACTGATCTTTTTGTTTTTTTTGTAACATTATTTAAATTTAACAAATTGCTGCATGTGATTTATTTTGAATTTAATTACAGAGCCAAAATGCCACATATAATTATGGATGCAAGTAACAGTCAATTCTTCACCCTGATGGCTTGAGAAAGGCTGTAAAATGTAGCATAGTCTTTGTACATAATCTCCTATGAGCCTTCTCTCCCTGCCATTGAATTAGTGCTGACAAATAAAGTATCAGAATAGCAACTAATAAGAGGTCATGCTTTTGTGCTGAGCCCACCCCTTGCTCCCCATTCATGTTGATGCTAATGGGATGCCATTTAACACAGCCCAGGAAAATTCATAAAATCAGACTGCTTGGGAAGAACATTTGATCAAAGATGGACAAATCGCAGCATTCCAGGGGTTAGTTTAAAATAAGAAATATATTTCCCTTTGTTAGGAGTTAAAGATTTAAAGTGCATTTTTATACTCTTGGGGAAGAGACTCAGCAATCTAGAACAGAACAAGCAAATACAAAGGAAACAACTACATCACTGATGATAACAACAGTTTCAGTTCTACACCATACAACTAGTGGGTTCCAAAATGGAACTGTAGGTCCCATTTATTCCCTGGGATTTAGGATGGACAAGTAATGTTCAGGGTTCTTCAATGAGAAGTCTGATATCTTTTTAACCTTACATATATGGAGATTAGTTTACTAGCTGTGAGGCCTTGGGCGGGTTATTTAACTTCTCTGAGTCTCAGTTTCTACATTTATATTTTAGATATAATAATACCCCATAGAATTGTTGTTTGGATTAACTGGATATGCACAGTGCCCGCCAGATCCATAGTGCTCACCAATAATGGCAGTTATTATTAATTTAGCTTTCTTCTGCTGCTTTTTTCACTTTAGTGTCTGCAGCCAGACAATATGTGTTTAGGGACTGCTTATGTAACCAAAGTTTTAATACTGGCAGCAACTTTGTCCCAGTTTGAACCCTGGGAGACTCTGGCTCTACATCCCCAGTACTTCCACTCAGCAATGGTCTTAGTTTACGCTGCTAGAACAAACAGACCACAAACTGAGTGGCTTATTCAATAAACATTTATTTATTCTGGAAGCTGGAAAGTCCGAGATCAAGGTGCCAACAAATCTGGTTTCTGGCAAGGCCTGTTTCCTGGTTTAAGGATGACCATCTTCTCTTTGTATCCTCACTTGATGGAGAACAGAAAGAGAGGAAGCAAGCTTTGTGTGACTCTTCTTATAAGGTCATTAATCCCATTCATGAGAGTCCACCCTCACGACCTAAGCATCTCTCAAAGGCCTCACTTCCTAAGATGATCACATTTGGAATCAGGCCTCAATGTATGAGTTTTGGGAGGATACAACATTTAGGCCATAGAGAAGTGGTCGCTTCTCTGCCTCTGCTTAGATGTTTTCCATAAAGCGAGTGAAATTTTATAAGAGCATAAATAAACCTTCCATACATATAGGCATATTTAAAATTTATTAGGAAAATTTGTCAATTTAAAGGAATTAGGGAAGATTTCATAAGACAAATTATTATCTAATATTTTAGTAATTGTCTCTCTTCATATTTTTTATGTATTTAATGTTTTTTTTTAAAGAAAATTTAGAATATTCTTGATTCTAAAGTGACAGGTTGAGTTTTATAAGGCTACTCTGGAAGGCTAAAGTAGAATGTTACAAAAAGAAAGAGAAAGAAAGAGTTAGAATTAGATATATATGTTCAACAAAGGCTCATATCCATTGATTTCATTTTAAACTAATTTGTTGGAGAAAATTTTCACACCATAAAAATTTCCCATTATAAATGTTTAAGTCTATGATTTTAGTTATTCACAGAGTTGCTTAGTCAATGCAGCAATCCAATCTTAGAACATTTTCATCAATTTGAAAAGAAACCTCATCTGTATTAGTAGTTATTCCCCATTTATCACCTGCAGCCCTAACCGATCACTAATCTACTTTCTGTCTCTATAGATTTGCTTATTCTGGGTTTTTCATATGAATTAAATTAAACAATATGTGGTCTTTTGTGTCTGGATTCTTTCACTTAGCATAATGTTTTTGAGATTTGGCCATGTTGGATCATGTATCCGTTCTTCACTCCTTCCACTGATTTTTTAAAAGAACAATTTATAATTTTATTTTAATTTTCAGGCGAAAATGTCTGATTTTAAGTCTCTGCTGAAAAATGTAAGAAATGAGATATAGTTATTAAAAGAATAACTCATAAAATCTGCACATACACCAATGTATTTCAATCAAGCCATAGTGACTTGAATAAAAAGGTAACAGTTCTAAACAAACAGACAGTACAATTGACCATTAACACATAAATAGGGTTGCTTGATATTAATATTAGTTGAGGAAAAATGTTCTGGATAGAGGAATTAGAAAAAATAGAGGATAGAATATCTTTCTTTGGACAATTAAAACAGCTTAGAGTAATGAAGGCCTCCCTGTGGATGCTAGATAGTGAAATCTTAGTGCTTAAAGATTCCATGGCCTCTTGGGAGAAATGTGATAAATCAGTAACAGATGTAGTTACAATCTACCTAAGGAAGAATAGTGGGCAAAATTTGTCAAGGAAGGACAATTCCATCTTCCATTTTTTAATAGACTTTACTTTTTAGAGCAGTTTTAAGTTCACAGCAAAATTGAGGGGAAGGTACAAAGATTCTTCATACATCCCCTACCACCTACACATGCATAGCCTTCCGTATTATCAACATCCCCCACAAGAGTTTGACTTTAGTTGTAATTGATCAAACTACACTGATGTATCATTATAACCCAGAGTCCATAGTATTTATTAGGGTTCACTCTTGTGGTACAGTCTATGGGTTTGGATAAATTAATGACATGTATCCATCATTATAGTATCACACAAAGAAGTTTCACAGCCCTAAAATCCCTCTTTGCTCTGCTTATTCAGCCGTACCAACCCACTAACTTTTGGCAACCACTGATCTTTTTATTATCTCTATAGTTTTGCCTCATCCAGAATGCCATATAATTAAAATCATATAGTATGTAGCCTTTTCACATTGGCTTCTTTCACTTATTAATACACATTTAAATTTCTTCCATGTCTTTTAAAGGCTTGATAGATCATTTTAAAATAAATTTTTAAAAAATTTGATTGAGGTGACATTGGTTTCAAGTATACAATTCTGTAACACATCGTCTGTATATTGCATTGTGTGTTCACCACAAGTCTCCTTCAGTAACCATATTTTTATTGCTGAATAATATTTCATTGTATGAATATAACACAGTTTATTTATCCACTCACCTACTGAAGGACATCTTGGTTGCTTCCAAGATTTGGCAATTATGAATAAAGCTGCTTTAAATATTCATGTGCAGATTTTTGTGTGGCATAAGTTTTTGTCTCCTTTGGGTAAATAGAAAGGAGTTGTTGTTGTGTCATATAGTAAGACTGCTTGGTTTAGTAATGTTTCATATTTAGTACCTTTAGCGGCATTGTTTTCCTGCTTTTTGAACAAAGTGTCTGGTATTTTTATTTCGCAGTGGGCAATGCAAATTATGTAGCTGGCCCTGCCAGGGACCTGTTTTAGGGACAAGGAACTGGGCTGGCGGCTAGGAGCCCTGTTGTGGTTGGGAGGGAACAAAATAGCTAAATAAGGGCCAAGCTTGGAGATCATGGGTGTCTCAGTGATGAGTGTGGGAAACAAACTTGTAGAACATAAGTAATGTGTGGACACAAAGATAAATGAGGGTATGCTTCCAATTGCTAGGAAACTCAGCATCATATGGATAGGCGGTCCTTTCTTTACTTTGAAGGTGTATTTTATTTTACTTTTTACAATTAAAAGATAAAGAAAAAAGTTAACAAAAGCTTTTTAAAACCCCTTGTTAGTAATCACAATTTTCTTTATATTTCTTTAAAATTGTAAACCAGAGGTTTGGGACCGCAAACTTTGATGCACTTTGATGAATATTATCTCATTTGAACTTCAAAATGAGGTACAAAATGAGCTCAAAATCCTTTCAGGTACACAGGAATAAATTATTCCCATTTTATAGATGAAGAAACTGAAAGTCAGAGTTGTTGAGTGTATATTTTAAGGTCAGGTTAGTAAATGACAAGTTTCATCTTATCTGAAATATTGCTGACTGATTCAGTGATATTTCTAACTGCATCTTAGCACCATCTAGTTTGTTTTGCTATTAATCGTGGCACTTGCCATTATGAGTTCTTGAGAATCTTTCACTTGCCAGTCAGTTTATAACAATGTCATCTGATTCTCATACAGTTCTTTGAGATGGTTGGAATTATAGACATTTTTTCCTCTATAAAGAGGAAGAAACTAGAATCAGAAAGGCTGAGTAACTTGCCCCAAATCATACAGCCATTAAAACTATCTGACTCCAAAATATGAACTTTCTACTCTACCACTGCTGGGTTTCAGTATAGAGCTAGTTGAATATTTAATGATTCAAAGGAAGAAAGAATCTCTTTAAAATCTATGATAATATATATACAGTTTTCATGTTTTTAAGAATCATTCTTTTTTCTTATAATTTTTTCTACTTGAATACTAACTAAATATAGTTGACCAAAAATTAAGTAGGTAAAAATAATAGAGAAAGAAAATGGAATAATTTTTTTCTAATTCAAGGTTGGGAATTTGGCTAGATTGATTTCACTCATCTAACTAGTTAACTAGCTAGCTTTTAGCAATTTGACAGCTAATGTGCTCAGAGATAGAAAAAAATAAACAAATTTACTAAACTTGGTTACTTATAAATAATTATTATTTATTTGAAATCCCCACTTGTCACATATCCCTGTCAGTGAAGATGACAATTTCATGTATATACTTCACTGATTTTCTCAACAGGGACCCATCATAAATATTTCACATAGTGCTACCTATAATTAAAAGTATTAGAAATTCCTCAAGATGATAATTATTCTTCACATTAAAAGCTTCATCAAAGTTATGGCTCTGTCATTTTGCCCCCCCCCCTTTTTTTATCCTATTACTGTTATAGTTTGTCTTACCTTATAAGTGAGAAGAACTTTTGTAGGATAAGCACCTGTACAGTTGCCCAGGACTGGGGATTTCCCTGGCATGCAGGATTCTCAGTACTAAAATGATAACAGGGTCTTATTAATTTTCTAGGTATGTAGTCAAATAATTTGAGGAAAATTTAAAACCGTAAGGTGCTGCATAATTGAGTACTGGAATTTTAAAATTTGGGGTTCTAATCTCATTTTTGTCTCTAATAATCTGTTTAATATTTTATTTAAAAAGTAAGAATACTAGTGTCCATCTCCTTTTTTATAAGATATAAATGTATATCTTATAGTTTTTAAGGGAAAGAGAGTTTTCAATTAACAACCTTATATAGAAGATTCTCCTACTCCTGGCTCCTCAGAGTTGATACAATCTATCCATTAAAAAGTGAAATATTGAAATTGGGATTTCTAGTGATTTATTGAAATTTTTGATAATTTTTTTCCAGGACCGTTTATTAAACTACTCTTTTCTCACTGAATTCAAATGGCATATTCATCATATGAACTTGGACCTATGGGTGAACTTTCTAATAAGTTCTTTGCATATTCTAGCTATGTGTCATTATCATATTGTTTTGACCACAGTAGCTTTATAGTAGGTTTTATATCTGGGAAACATTTTAACTTTTTCAAAAAATTTTTGTGGCAATTCTGATGTATTATTATTTTATGTGAATATGTGTGTGTGCATATAAATACATGTGTACATATTTCATATTCACATTTCAGTTCCTATATATATGTGTGTATATATATATATATATATATATATATATATATATATATTAGTTCTGAGAAAATCCTATTGAGATTTTGATTAGAAATGAATTAAATGTATATATTAATTTGAAAAAAGTAACATTTTTTAATCATGTCATTTTCCCATCCAGAACACAGTATACCTTTATGTTTATTCATGTCTTGTTTATGTACATCAATGAAATGTTATGATTTTTCTTTATAAGTTTTCTGTTCAGTTTATGCCTAAGTATGTTTTAGCTCATCCTCTAGCTCACTTTCATTATCTGAATCTGACTCTTCCATGGCATGTACTAAATCTGTGCTAATACAATAGGTACCAGCCACACGTGGCTATCTAAATTTAAATTAAAGATTAAAATGGAAAATTCTGTTCTACTTTTAATTAGTTATTAGTTATAATTTTTCTTGAAAAATTTGTCTAGCCACTTTCCCAATTTTTCTTATTCTTTTTTATTTTAGTAGAGTCTTACCAATTTTCTAAGTATGTAGTCAAATCATTCACAGATATCTAGGAAGATAGTTGGATATCTTTGAGGTGAAGAAAGAATTGCTTACATAAGTGACAGAACTCAAAAGCCATGGATGATAGGCTTGGCTGAATAAAATTTTTAAATATTTACATAATAACTAGCACACACTACGCATTGTTTTAGAAGGTTACATTTAAAAAATACTTAGTATATGCTAGCTAAAAATTGATTGTATTACTTTTGACAACTACTAGGGGTAGCTAGCCATCTTTGTCATAGGTACTTTGAGAGTTTTCAGACAAGGAAGCATGACTCCTAGGATTGAAGCCAAGCCAAAGTGGAATTCAGGTAGGAGTTCGAATAGCCAGAAAAAGGAGAGGGAGCCCTCTATTCCCTAGAGAGTGAACAGATGAGGACTGTGGTTTAAGAGGAAAAAAGTAGTAGAGAAGGCAATGGGATCAGAAAGGAATGAAATATATCAGCGAACTCCATTTTAGCGAGCACAATTTAAAAGAGGTTAAAAAGACCCAAATCTCTCCTTTTTAATACCAGGTTACTTAAACTTTATGGAGGCAACTGTGTGTGGTGTGTGTCAGCAAGGGGGTGAAAGGAACATTGGCACTTATTTTCTGGGAAAGTGATCAAACAGCTGTTGTCTTGAATTGAAATTAGTGCAGAGTTCGACCAAACTGTAACATCTTTTAATTGATATAATACAACTTGAGACCATCATCTATCCTGCAGAATGCCCCCTGGCCAGCTTGGGAGTGTAGGGAATTTTATTATTCATAACAGAGAACCAAAATTCAGTATTTCAAGCCAGTTTTCACTGTCCTGCCAGTGTGCTCTTTAGTAAGCTAGTAATAGAAACTTGATATCACCACAGTGAACAGCAATCAATTTAATTAATCCCTGAATTCTTCATTATTCAATTCTGTTAATGCCTAGATAATTTGCATATTACATTAAGTGGTGGTGTTAGCATCAAAATATGTGAGCAATCCTGAAATATCTGCACCTTAGAAAAAGTCACCTCCTTACTAATAAATTGTGCTCCGAGTCCTGCAGATCACAGTCCCCTCCACCAGGGGTCTCTAGCTCACTGACACGATCAGAATCTAACCCTTCCATGGGATACAGAAAATTGGTGCTGTCCAATACAATAGCCACCAGCCACATGTGGCTATCTAAATTTAAATTAGTTAAGATTACATAACATGTAAAATTCAGTTCCTCACCTGCACTAACTACATTTTAAGTGCTCAGTAGCTACATGCGGCTAGTGATTCCCAAACTAGACAGTAAAGCTATCTAACACTGCAGAAAGTTCTAGAGGACCGTGCTATACTAAATCCTGTAAGTTTAATTCATTAATGTAGAAATACTAGTTCAGGATCACACTGTTAAAAGGACAAAAAGGCAGCACCTCTCCTGACGGCCCCGCCTAAGTTTTCAGACTGTGTTTCAATCCTCCCTTTATCTAGCTGGTGTCCTGGGTGGACGATGAAAATATTCTTTGTGATCAAGTTCAGTTTGCTCTTCCCTCACGGCCAGCATGTTACAGCTCTTTAATAATGCATAGATATCATTTATTTGCTTCCCTTAGAGATGTGGTTTAAAAAAAATTCAGAAGGCTTTACTATTTTCCTCAATCCCACCCTTAAACTGAGAGGCCTAGAGAGAGTTGCTGAACTTCTCTGGGCCTATATCTGCTCCTGAGTGGGGCAAACAGGTGTTCTCTAAGATCTAAGACACTGGAAGCTCTACCTAAAGTGCAGCAGGACTATAAAGTGTACTCTCTACAAGTAAAACTAAAGTCTCTGACCCTACAAGCGGTTCCAATATACCTAGAATGCGTGAACAGCTTCTGCCTCATTTGACAGATGAGCTCTAATGTCACAGAATGGTGTGGCTTCGGAACAGTTTTGGTACATAGTCTTAACTAATTGTTTATATTCTATTAGAAGATAATTTCTATTTTTAGTATAAATATCATTTTTCCTTGTATTTAAGATAAAATTGTAACCTTAAGAGGTAATACTAATTCTATTTTTTTTTTCTTTTTTGCTAATACATCATTACTAGTACATCTCTTTGGTGGGAATATTTAAAAATTATTCCAAGGATCTAAGTTATAGATTTAATCTAATGTTTTGTAAAATAAACAACCTTTCTAGGTGACTCTCTGAATTATTCCTCTCTGTAAAATACGGTTCCTTAAAATGGATATCACTCTTTTAATAGAAACATAGACCTGGGTTCTATTATCTGTTCTATATACTCACATTTTGAACAAGCGGTTTTAAAATATTTTTATTTTAAAGAAAAAAATGAGCTTTTTTTCAGGTTTAATGTTTCCACTTCTCTCAAACTACAAATGAAAATATTTTTGTATCTGGGTTTCTCTTAAAGGTAGCATTCATCCTTCAGTGAGTGGGCCAAATCTTTGCCCACTTGCATGTAGTTCATTGCTTATTATATCTTTAATTTATAGTGGGCTGATACAGCAAAAATCAATGATAAGATGGAGTTTAAGGAGAGAAAATTGTGGGCAGGAGGAAGCAAATAATTAAAACAGGAATGATGGTCCAGAGCCTCAGTTGTTTTCCCCAGGTGCTTTGTTGGCAAAAATTTTTTTAAAAAAACAACTTTTCGATCAAACTCCACCTGAATTTTTTCAACTACAATGATGCAAAGAAAATACACACTAATTATGAGTAGGAACATTATCTATTAATATGTTAATGAAGCAGGTTTGCTAATGGTGACAGACCTGAATTTTAATAAAATTTTAAGAGCTTCTTGATTACGTGTTTGTTAGTCGATATGATCATTTAAAATTATCTCTAGGTGGCTTTACATGGAATAAAACCTGCATTAGAACTGTATTCTAAACAGGCCTTAATGAAGCAGGTGAGGATACCATCTGTGACATAAACACTGTCAGCCAGAAATTCACTTCAAAAGAAATGTAAACTAGTTAACAGGAAACATGTTATCATATCTGCCAGTAACAGCTTTCAATGTAGGTAATTTATTTATGCATTTACTTGCTAATTTTTTCAAACATATTTGCTTATGAAAATAATGTTCGATTGAATTAATGGATACTGCTTTTCAATATTGGAAAGGGTATTTTTCATTTTAAAAAAACAGCTCTAGTGTCCTGTTTTGACAACATGCCATAGATAGATAAAAACTGTTTTATCCACCTAAACCCAGAAATCTTTTGAGAAAAAGACAGAGTCACCCAAAATCCAAAAGTCAGACCAAAATTAGTATCGAAACTTCACTGATGTGTCTCAATTAATAGGAGAAATTATGTTACCTTGTTCGAAATAATTTTGGCACCAAAGTGACTATTAACCCATATCTGCCTCTCTAGAACATGGGAGAAGATGCTTGGCACCATCCTTCATTCTGCATATTAGAAGTATGAGGTCCTAATTAGTGGGGGAGCCTGGATCACAACCCAGAGCTTCTAAAAAGAGAGCAGATTCTGAAGGGGTAGGGTGGGACCCCGGGTATACAACACAGCAAGATGAGTCCAAGAAACCTGGGATGAAGCTGGCCTGGAGTCTCTGAGGAGTGTGTGCAATGGGCTTTGTTGTATATTGGGAGATTATGGTTTGGGTATAGATGATGCTTGTGTCTTTTCCACTGTGCATGAGGCAGTGACAAAGATGTTAGTGAAGGAAAGCAAAAGTTAATCCTAGAAACCAAGGAAGGGCAGTCTCAAATGCTGGAAGTCTCAAGTGCTTGAAGTGTTCATGCCCTTAAAAGATTGACAATGAAGTAAAGCAAAGGAGGCCAGTGGGTGGGACAAGGAAGAGCAGGGACCTCTACCTCTCGCCTGTCACCTGAGGTTTGAAGAGAGGCAGCAGAGTAGAGATTGTGACAGGAAATCACTTTCAAAGAAGCAAACACATCCGAAAAGCCAGAGGGGTTTCCTCCTGAGCAGAGTTCTTTCAGTAAGGGTGCCTTGGATTCACCAGGTTTCTTAATTCCCCGGGTATAGGTAATGCTATTTATTTGATAATGGTTTCAATAAAACACACTTCTATGGTGGTCATTAGAAATTAACAATACTCATAAATTCGTGATAGTGTTTCCAATGAGATTTCCAAGGATCTTTTTTAAGGTGGAGAAGAAACAATTCAAGAAGACCATTAAATTGGCCATTTAAATGGCTTCTGAGTGGGCCCAGGGTTCAGTTTCTTTGAGGGCGTGCTGCCCTCTAGGGGTTGAAGCTCTCTGGTGCAGAGGAGGACAGCGCAGGTACAAGAGTCTTGCTCGTTGGAGAGGATGAAGTGCTTTCTTAGAGGAGTTTGATTTTTTATAAAAAAGATTCAGTCTTTTCATCCAATCGCATTTATGCTCTAGGAAAACTTTTAATTCATAGAAATTATCACTTATCTTAAAGGCTATTCTAAATAAAGCAATATACGATTCAATATAGTCCTTCCCACCCCCTTTATTTCTTTTTTCTTTTCACGATTTAGTATTTGCCAGCAGATGTGTGGATGGGGACAGAGAAAAAATGTACAGGCATTTTTAAAACCATAATACTCCAATTCATGATTATTCAGTGCGAAAGTCTCTTACCCTTTATTGGTAGCTGCTTTCAGTAGGCCCTTCCACATGCAGCCACATTTAGCTCTCAACTCAATTTCACTAAGCTGTGAAGGGTCTGAAGTCAAGAAATACTAGACAGCTATTTGAACCCAAGTTTCTTTATTCTGAAATCATTTGCCACCAGAAAAGTACAACTGGCTGTCACTTAGCTTTTAAACAATTTACTATTTGACACTTCTTTTTGTGCTTCTGTGATTTTATACAATAATCCCGACTTTAGTTTTTTTAATAAAGAATTCACAGATAGATAAATATATGATAACCACACATTTTATAATCTGACAACACATTTATCCAAAATCTTAATTTTGCTAACATAGGCTAGAAAGAAAAAAACAACTGAAAATAAGTATAGTGGAATAGGCCAAGAGCCAGAGAGAAATTCGAATCCTAAAGACTCAGGGAATGGGCCAGAAAAACTTACAATAACAATAGGAAACAAAACTGGAGGCATAGGATAAACTATAGAAAAAAGGCATTAAATAGTTAAACAGTAGAATTTTGACTTCCTGCAGCTAGGGTGTTTCATACATCACAGGAAGACAGATCAGAGAATTGTGAGCCTTTCTAGGTAGGATATGTGCTCCCTCCTAGGTGGTTGTTACCAGGTAGGACACTTCTGTCTTTTTCCCTTGCTTCCCACTCCATCCCACACTAAACAATGTTGGCAACAAAAAAGTCAGGGCAGGTTGTAAAACCTCTCTTGCTGCTACAGATGCAGAGTTAGTAGAGAGGGAGTTTGTGGAGTGGAAAGCCACAGAACAGAGAAGGGTAATTCTCAGGGTAATAAACAGCTGCAGCTGGCACTTTACACCCAGTGTGCCCTACACACACACACACACACACACACACAAATAAATAATAGCATCACAGAATCTTATACTTGAAAAGGACTTTACCAATTGGTTTTCTAACCCAACTATCTAAAACCCACAAATCCTTGCCTGAGCTTCCATAGTAATCCCCTAACTTTTAGCAAGTCCTTGCCTAAATTATTTTCACTTAAATCTTCCTTTAGCTTGAAATCCAGTAGTCCTAGCTCTGGTTGGTGCCAGTGAATTGACAGCAAATATTTACAGTGAGATTTATCTTTCCTAAATTCTTGTTCATACATAATGACAAGGAAGAACCCCACCCACCCCCATCTCCACTGCTGGTGACCCCCTCCCCACCCATTCCCACCATCTATTTCCAATTTACTGTACAGAATGTACACATACCAGTATGGCTGCTTCTCTGATGACGGTGTTGAGGCTATCAGTAACTTCCACTTTACTTTCACAACTTCTGAAAATGTCTCCTTGAAGTGGAAAAAACAATGCTGACATAGCTCTAAATAGGAAAAATCAAACCATCTAGGGTCCTCTTCTTTTGCAAAAGGAACTTCTAGAGGAAGAAGAAAAATCTGTTATTTAGTGCTTGAAGTTGCCTCACAAAGTGGTCTGGCGTACCCTCTTCTCTTTTGAATGGAGCCACTTTTAAACAAATTAGGTATAAATTGATCTACTTTGTGTGTGTGTGTGTGTGTGTGTGTGTGTGTGTGTGTGTGTGTGTGACAGAGAGAGAGAAAGAGAGAGAGAGAGAGAGAGAGAGAGAGAGAGAGAGAGAGAGAGAAGGAGAGAGACAGTTAGTTGAGTCTCTCATCCCCCTCATGTTCCCTGCTGTGCAGCCTAAGGCATCCTGCTGCAATTTCAGGCCCACTCATCTAGTCCAGACCTCTATCAAATGGACCACAGATACTTAACACCCCACAGCTTTCCTTCACCTGTTTTTCCTTTGTAGGTGTTTGAGTAACTTCTTTTTCTGTAGAAAATTTTCTTTTTTATTCTTTGGGCGTGTCTTTCTCAAATCTCTTATAACTTTAATTATCTTTCTCTGGAAAATATGGCTTAAGTTATAGGTTCGAAAAAATGAAAATGTAATATTCATCACCTCAATCTAATGTTGAAAAAAAGAAGAATATCTCAGAGTTTATAAAGTGTTAGAATTTTTATTGTTTCTTAACAACACTGGATTTCTTATGACTCATCTTCATCATGTAGTCATCCCTGTTCTCATTTTAAACCAGTTTAAGATCAGAGCACTCACTATTGCAGATGGGTGTATTAACTTGTTTGGGCTTAAACAACTAAATGACCCTGAGTGAACTTATTGAGAAAAAATTTCACAAGAAATTCTGTATTTACTTTTCCCTCTTTCCCTGGAGACCAGGTTGGTTCTAATTTAGGGTCAGGAATGAAGGTTTATAATTTCCCCAACCCAAGCCCAACCCCAGTCATCTCAGTGAAAAAGTGTTAGAAGCCTGAGGCACTGCTCAAACAAATGTTTCAGCTCAGACTCCTCTGAAAATACCTAGGTCTCATCCCTGCACCACCCAGGCCTGGTCCCAGAGCACTAATGCTTCATTTATTTATTCATATACATTTTATATGTATTTCCTGAAAAATTGTTAATGTGCCAAGCACCATACTAGGTGCTAGTAATACAGAGGTGAACATAATTCATGTGGTCCCTGTCCTTGTGGCAAGTGAGAGAAGTAAATAGGCAAATGTAGAAGTGTGTTTAGAGTTGTGTTAGGGAAGCAGAGAGTACCCTGTGAAGACTGAGCAGTTCCCCTAAAACTGACTGGGATTGGGAGATGTCAGGAAAAATCTCTTTGAGGATACGTTTGAATCAAGTCTGAAAGATCCTTTGAAAATGAAACAAGAGGGAATAATTGTGAATAATGAAAACAAAGAGCTTGATATCTTTAAAGAACTGGGGGAAATTTAGTATAACCACCTATACTGCGTGTGTGTGTGTGTGTGTATGTGTGGGTGTGTGCATGGTGGATTTGATAAGTGTAGGGCATTGGGAGGGGAGTGGCTCATGGCAAGAAATGAAACTGAGTAATAACTATATCTCAGGAAGTTTGGGCTTAATGCTACAGGTAGTGGCTAGCATTGTAGGGTGTGAAGCAGACAAACAATATGATCAGACATGTATCATATAAACATCACTGTGAATACAGTATGAAGGAAAATAAAGCTAGAAGCAAAGAAGAGACTGTAGTAACCTGGCTGAGAGAAGATGGTGGCCCTTATGTTACAGTGTTCAGATGCTTGGCGTCTGAACCCAAGACTGAACCCAAGTTTCTAGGAATCACTATATCTCCCCTCTCTCATTCCCTGATGAAGATAAATCTCTGAGATAGGTCAGCTTCTTATTGTTGTGTATTAATTTTTTTTTTAATCTGTATTTTATGATGCTTTGACATCTTGGAACCTTGTGGACAGGGGAGGGACTGCCCCTCCCAGGGTTAGCTAATTCCTAAAGATAACAAACAACTTGCTTACAAGCATGCCTTTCATATGCAAATCAACCAATCCAGAGCCCCATATGCCAAACCACCTCCTCTGTCTCCTACACTCCAGGAGGCAATAGCCCTCTGAGTTAATCACCCCAGGACCAGGCACTGGACAACTAGAGACCACCCTATATCCCAGAGCCTACTGAAATTATTCAAGCTAGCCAACACTATTTCTGATCAGCTGCTTGCCTTGCCTAGCTCATTTCTTTAAACAAAAACATAATAAGGTCTTGCCCATACTTTCTTCTTCTCTGCCTCCTGAATGACCCTGGTGCTACTCTATGTGGTGTGACATGCCTCACTCTTCTTGGAAACAGTGACTAACAAACTACCTTTTCAATGACAATTGTCCTCTGATCTGTAGTCTTTACCACACCTGAATAAAAACAAAATCCCAGGTCCATTTAAAAACAAGTTGCATTTTTACCTAGGTAAGCCTCAGGCTAACGAAGTCTTAAGAATCCATGACTCATTTTATTTGGACCTAAAGTGCTATTCAATTTTATTTAGTGCTCTTATATATCACCCTTGTTTTATGAGTTCTGAAGGAGAGTTAGAAGTCTTTTGTGAACCTTAAATACATGTCATATTAGATTAGCAGTCTGGAAATCACTGGTGGCCTGATGCAAAGAGTTTCAGTAGAATTGTGGAGAAAAAGCTTATTAGAATAAGTTTACAGGAGACTGCAGGATTTCTCCTTTGACCATGAAGAATTAGCAGCAATAGGAATTACCCTTCAGCTATAAACAACAATAAACTTGATATTGAACGATAGGCAGCATAGGACTATGATCACTGAGAGGAGGGAAACAAATGAGATAGATGAGCTTTAGAATTTTCTAAACTACTGTTCAGAGCCAGTTTTAGTCCACAATGCAGGAAAGGGGAACCCAAAGAACCTAACATTTCTACTGAGTTAAAGATTATAAGATCAAAGTTTGAGTATACTAAGACAGTTAGAATTTATAAGGCAAAGTACTGAAAAGGAGGGTGCTTCATCGAGAAAAAGCTCTGGAGATGAACAGAGTCTGGCTGAGCACTGATCTGCACATAAATGAGAAAAAAAAAAAAAAAAACTCCCAAGGCTGGGAAAAGAATAGCCATCAAAGATCCTGGAGATCACACAGTGCTGGATCCACTAATCAAAATGGAGAGATCCCATAATACATTGGTTAGAGTCCTCAGGAGGGCCATACCTCAGTGATAAAATGAAATTAGTTGCCAAAATAAAGGTTGTTCTGAACTTAACCTAACAAAACTTAAAATCAAACCTCAAAAGAATCAAAATGATTCACAAGTACTTTAATTAGATGCCAGGAAAAAAAAAACAACAACAACAATCTTTAAAAGAATATTAAAAAATTCAGTAGAAAATAAAGCAAAATTTACAATTCTGCATCCAATTAAAAATTACCAAGCCTTCATAGAAGCAGAGAAATTATAAATGCATAGATCCAAAAGATCAAGAAATCCCAAGCAGAATAAACATAAATTAAACCACATTAAAGCACATCATAATCAAATTGTTGAAACCCAGTGAAAATGAGAAAAATCTTTTTTTCCTAAGAGAAAAAGATGCATTACCTAAAGAGAACTAAAGAATGACAGCAGACTATATCAGAAACTACACAGGTCAGAAGATAACAGAACAACATCTTTAAAGTGCTGAAAGAAAAAAAAAAAAAAAACTCCTGTAAACCCAGAATCCTATACCCAGAGAATATATCTTGCAAATAAAAGTTGACCTATAAATTCAAAGACCTATAAATTCTAGTCAAAATCTTAGCAGATTTTTTTAAAAAAATACAAAATGACAAAATGATTCTAAAACGTATTTGAAAATCAAAATTATCTAGACTGGTCAAAATAATTTTGAGGAAAAAAAAGTTTTAGAATTTACACTTCTTAACTTCATGACTTAATATAAACTACAATAAATCAAGAGTGTGATATTGGTACAAGTTTAGATATAAACCAGTTGATGTTTAACAAAAGTTACAAGATAATTCAAAGGGAAAGAATAGTTTTTAATAAAGGTACTGGGACTGTTCATGTATGGTAAGAGTTGAGAATACAAAGTATAAGAAAACATTTATAATAATCAAGCAATTGGACATATAGATGGAAAAACATGAAACTTGACACCTCCAAACAAAAATTAACTTTCATGAACTATAGACTTGAACTTAAGAGCTAAAAGTAAATAGCTTCTAGAAGAAAAAATTCTAGAAAAAAATCTTAAACCTTGGGTTAATAAAGATTTCTTAGACGAAGCAAATGAATTTGAATAAAAAAGAAATAATAAGCTGGATTTCATCAAAATTAAAATTTTTGCTCTTCAAAAAAATCTTTAAAAAATAAAAGAGCAAGTCGCTGCCTGAGGAAAGATACTTGCAAAGCTCACATTTGATAGAATAGAGACTTTTATCCAGAATACACAAAGAACTCTTATAATGCAACAACAAGAAGACAAACAATCTAGTTTATTTTAAAAATGGGTGAATGGTTTAAAGAGGTATCTCACCAAAGAAGATATATGATAACAAATAAGCATATGAAAAGATGCTCAATATCATGAATCATTAAATGAATGCAAATTAAAAAATTCATGAGATACCTCTGCCACTCACTAGAAAGACTAAAATTAAAAAGACTGACAAACCCAGTGTGTTAAAGACATGGAGCAACTAGAACTCTCATTCTAATTGTTAATAGGAATGTGAAATGCTACAGCCAATTTGGAAAATGCTTTGGTAGTTTCTGTTACAGTTAAATGTATACTTTATATGACTCAACATTTGCATTCATAAGTATTTACTCAAGAGAAATAAAGACATATGAACGCAGAAAGACTTGTTCATGAAATTTCATAGCAGTTTTAGTCATAATAGCCAAAAACTGACAGCAAATCAAATACACATCAACTGGTAAATTGGTAACAAAATGTGATATATAAATATAGTGAAATAAATTAAAAGAAACAATTAAACAACTATGTGGTTAAATCACAAATTATTATGCTATATGAAAGATGTCTTATAAAAAAGGCTTCAGGCTTTATGATTTCACTTATATAAAATTATTAAAAAGGCAAAGCTGTAGTTACGTAAATCAGATCAGTGGTGCCCAGAAGTTGTGGGTGAGGAGAGGAATTGACTACAAAGAGGCATGTGGGAACATTTTTGGAATGATAGAAATGTTCTTTACCTTAGTTGTGGTGGTTGTTACATGACTGTCTGTCTACATTTGTCCGAACTCATTGAATCGGTGAATGTAACAATAAACAAATTCTACCTCAATTAACATTATAACAAGAGATAATAGAAGGAGAGAAACTGAAGACTGTGAATATAGACAAGTATTTAAAGATTTTTGCTAAAACGGGGTGATAGTTGGCAAGGGAAGAACGGTCAAGAGAAAATACTTTTATTTTTAAGATGGGGGATATAGCTGGTTTGCATGTTGATGGGAATGACACAGCGGAGAGAAAAAAAAATGATAATGTAGAAGCAAGAGAGCAAAATTGCTAGAGTGATATACTTGGAGTAGATAGGGGCAGGAACCACTCATCTCTGGTAACAGCTGAGAAGACTGAGCATAAGGGAGCACTCATCTCTGGTAACAGCTGAGAAGACCCAGCATAAGGGAGCACTATTAAGTCAATGGTGTGGTGGTAGAAGTCTATGAACAATCTCTCTTCTGGTTCCTTTAGTTTTCACAGTGAAGTTGGAACCTGAGTGTAAGGACTGGGGAGGAGGTGGGAAGTTGAGGAGAAAGAAAACAGTATGAAACAGTGAAGAAGGATAATGGGAGACACCTAACATAATCGCCTGGCAACTCACTTCACGTTGAAGTTGGCGGTCATAAATTTAAAATGAGACCAGTCAGTGTGGTTATGTGTTTTTCTCCTGCCATATGGAGCTGCTTGGGTTTTCAGTGTAGATGGAGAATTGGATTTACAAAAGTTACAGTTTTTCCTCTCGTACAATGAAGTGAGAGGGGGATTTAAGGATATGTTCAAGGGAGTGATTATAATGATTGGTCATGGAATTGAAACTGGGTAAGTGAGGACATCAAAAAAGTGAGGTATAGTGAAGACTGATGGCTTCATATAAAAAACCTTAAAGATGTGCATACCACCTCAGTCAACAATTCATATTTAAGAATTTATCCTTGAGAAATACTGATATGGATAGATGTACAGCAACTATAATAATGCTTATTTCAGTATTTTATATAACAGTCAAATTATATTATATCTAATACAATTATTTAAATATTTATCAATGAGAATCGGTTAAATAAATTATGGTCCTAAATTAAAAATAGGTTTTGTGTAGTCATGTGTTTATTTGTCAGGTAATATATGAGGCTATGCGGTGGTTTATCTGGAAGCTGGACAGAAAAACTTATTTTCTGGCACTTCAAATTACGTTTGTTCCTTCCATTGTTCTGATACCAATATTATAATATAAGTAGACTTCCTAGAATTATAAGTAATAAAGTAAATGAGAATGCTATTAGTCATTGAAGTGGTTTTTATCACCTACAGATGAGTCATGGCAAAAGAGCCTCCATAGGAATAGCCCTCAAATTAAGCAGCTAAACACAATTACCTAATTGATGAACAAGGCCCATGGTATTTCTGATGCTCTCATACCTGCCTGTAATGTTGAGTGTTGACCACTCTCCCAAATGTCACCAAGAGCCTGTGGCATAAGTGTTGTTCAATGCAATGGGAATAGACTTAGTTCTTACTCTTTTGGAGATTATAGTATAAACTATGTAATATAGGGAGTATATGCTTTATAGTATGAAATACCACATTGCGATATTTCTTCTTCCAGAATTTTAAAGGATTAATTAACATTGTGAGCATGTATAACATTTGGTCACAAATTAAACATTTAAGAAAAACACATATGCAATAGATTGTATTGTTTTTCAAAATATCTACTGCCCCTCCTGTCCAGTTGATATTAAGCTTGATTATGTGACTTTGCTTTAGCCAATTGAATGTGCAAAGTGATACATGACCTTTTTGATCAGAAACTTTAACAGACATCATATGTTCTCTTTCTTCTACACAGGGGGAATGTCCTATACAGGGGATTGTTCCTTCTGTATAGGTCCCAGAATGAAAATGCAATGGTGCAGGGCTGCAAGAACATATAACATAAAAATAAGAAGCAAACCTTTATAGTTAAGCCACTGAGATGTTGGGGTTGTGTGTTTCGTAAAACTCAATCCAAGATGACTGCCACAATAAGCTAAAATTCAACATTACATTGGATGTACGCAAAAGACTTAAATGTATTCTATAGAATGGAGTTAAGAAAACATTTATTCAGTGCCAATTATCAGACATTATTCATGCATTTAATTCATGGTATTATCTTTAAGTAAAGATAAATCTATCACATGTGGTAGATGGTATTATGTCTAAATAAAGATCTAAGGGAGTGAGGCTAAAAGTAATTTCACACAATTAATGTAACAACCAATATTTAATTTTTTTTTCTGAATCAAAGATTCATCAATTCTCAATCCATGTTCTCTCCTCTTTATCCTACTGTCTTCTGAATTAAGGAGTTCTGTGTTTAGTTGCAGCTTTAGACAAGATGGATATGGGTGAATTCTTTATTTGTATTCCAATCAGTTAGGAAAAGCTCTATAGATATGGAAGGAGTTCTGTAAGTGAAACCATTTTCAGAAAGACAGTTAGTGACATGTAGCGTAGGGCACTTCCTAGCAAAACATGTAGCCTAAAAAAATGTTCCAAGGCAGTACTGATGGCTGGATTGATGAAGGCACACTAGACTTTACTGAGATGATCTGAAGGTTCAAGGCCCTAGTATGTAAAGAGATGTGTGAAGCAAGGAGACCTTGGTGAAGACCTCCTAGAAACATCCTGAACAAGAATCATGAGGTTATGGAAAAGTAGGGCCTTCTCAAAGCAACCATAGATGGGTTAAAGGATGATTTAAAGAGAGTTAATCTGAATTTTTGGGGGGTGGATATTTTGGGCTTTGTCTTCCTTATACACAATGATGAACAATTACTATCACATCCATGCAGAAATGGGCCCCTGTGGCCCCAACAGTCATTAGTTGGCAGATGCCTACACCTAGCTTCCTAAGCTTAGACAAATTTCTCAGCCTTTCTCTGTTGTTTGCAAATTAGCTGACTGAGGCATCATATAGTGACAACGATGAGAGAAAGTCAGTGTTAAACTGCAAAGGTGCCTTTCAGAGGGATTGAAGGCAACTAAACATTCTAAAATCAATAGAATTAATCACTTCCCTACCTTCCAAGGTTTCATAGACTTGGGGTTTTGGTAGAGGAGCTTTCAGAAGTCCATGATTTATCAGAAGCTAGTGGATTATTACTTCCCTGGAAACCTTATTTCCCTATTTGAATTCAGGTCAAGTAGGAGACTAACAGCCAACTCCCGTCTGTGTCCTTTTTTGTCCTGTTTCATAGTTTTTTTTTTTTTCCTTGTTAAAAGCAGCAATGGTTATAGTTCCTGAAGCTCTTGGTAGAGGAAACAGTCTGAGGCTGCAGAGAAGAGGAAACTGAAGGATAGGGGAGGATTGTTCTTTCTAAACTGATATGATCTCAATGATTTCTCTCTGTAGTTATAATTTACAATGATACCAATGAGATTCCTCCTCTGTACCTTTAATAGCTTACCTAGTCTCCTATTCATTATACCACTTCTATTAATGAGAAACCAAATGGTATGTGAAAGTAACTATATTTAAGAGCACAGCCTATTTATACATTTTTATATGTTCCATATTATCTTACAAAAAAAAACATGTTATTTTTAGAATGAGAAAAACAAGATATTTATCCTACATGAGTCTCACAAGTGAGCGATTATGAATGAAGAATTTTCCTTTCTCATTAAGAGAAAAGAACTGAACATTTTCCAAACCATATGTGTATTAGACACTTGTATAGAATATTTACATACTTAAAATTTCAAAGTTAATAGGACAGTTGTGGAATTAGGTTGTTTAATTGTTAGGCACACCTGAAGTATTTAAGTAAATCTCCACTTCACTCTCAATCAGTGACAAATTAAGTGAAGAAAGGAGAGTCTTGTAATATTTGCTGGACAACAAAAATTTGGGAGCTCTATTTTATTCTGTTAGTCCTCTCTGATCCCACCCATCACCAAACTGATAAATGATTAGAGTTATTTAAGATAACGTTTCATCCATAAATATGGAAAAATAAGAAAATCCTACCCTATCTACATGTTGACTTGAGTTAAATATGATATGCTCAGTGAATTAGGAGTATTAAATACAGTGGTCAGAAAGATGACCGAATCCATCAGTGCGCTTAGGCAGTAAAAACAGTCTCCTAGAAAAGTGGTTACTTCTTTGCTTACCATAGCAGGTTTCTTTTGTCTTTACCTGGTGTTTTGTGTCTCTTGCTCTGAATTTCAATTTTGTTGTAAAAAAAAAAGCTTTCTTTTCATTGCACTGATGCTTATCTAACTGTGTCAGACCTTGACATGTTATGATGATTCAGAGTTGCCTCTAGTTTGAGAATTTATCTCCTAAGAGGTAATTTAAACCTAAGCTGATAACTTCTTTAGGGAGGAGAGCTGCTTAAAGCACTATCCTTCAGCAAAGCTGGAGGAGGAAGGTATAAAAGACATCTCAGGTGAGAGATTCAAGAGCCCTTTTAATGGATATTTGGCACTTTTATCTCCAGTTTAATTTGCAAACAGCCTCCACTCTCCTTCCCAGTGAATTCTGCCAAGTATCCTATCCAGACCCTAGGAAAGAGAATGGCGTGTAGTTGGTATTAGAAGAAGAGAAAGAGGAACAATCCAATTCAGAGCTTTTAGCTGGGGAAAATGCATTTGAAAAATCTGTTGTCTTATAAAGGACCACCCAGTCAGAATGCAGAAGGAAATTAAGCATGACCAGGTTCTGTCAGATGTTCTTTCCATTACACCCTCCTAACGGAAGCTATAGTGAAACTACAGCAGCTTGGGAAATTATGTGACCTCGATAAAGGCCTAGAGATTTTTATTGGTCCATAAGGCAGGATGTTGAAGAGAAAATGACCCTCTACCCTAAAATGTGATGTTACTTTTCTGGAGAAACAATAAAAACTCTCCACTGGACATGTTTAGAAAAAATGAGAAGCCCTGTGCTTGGAAAGATGGGGTAGCTGTGTGCTTGTTTAATAGCCTCGTCAGTTCTGGTTAAACCACCACTCCGTGAATCAGAATTGGAGGAAATAGTGTTCATTTCTTAGGACTGAATACCATGAATGGTGGGTATACAGGAGAAAGGAGAATGTTACATACCTTTAGTTATCAGTATGGGCTGGGGTTTGGAGAGGAATGAACAGGTGCAGAATTGGAATTTTGAAACAATCAAGATACTATTTAGTAAATTTCCTCTCACATCATCATGGCTTGGAAAAATGATGAGTGACCTGGAGGGATAAAATTTCTCATGCAGATTCTGAATACTAAGTGATACAATCATATGCATAGAAATGATAGTACCCTGTGAGAGTTACAGCACTTTCTCTGCATTCCAGAAGTTCCTTTGACTGTCTGTTGTTTGTGTTTACAGATAACCTGCCTAGGCTGGTTAACTGACACACCTAGAACAGACTAACATGGTTAACGATTTAACCATACCAAGCCCACAGTTATCCTGGTCATTTTATTTCTAAGTCTAAAATATTTTAAAGGTAGTGAAGCCAGAAAGAGAGAGAGAGAGAGAGAGAGAGAGAGAGAGAGAGAGAGAGAGAGAGAGAGAGAGAGAGAGAATGTTGAAGAGGCAAATTAATTCTGTAAACAAGGCAAGAGAACAATAAACAGCTAAACACCACTGCTAGAAGGAAAGTGTAGCTTAACCTGGGTTAAAACAACTTCATTTGAACTCATCTGTAGCACATTATCTAAGATTCTAAACTGCTAAACTGGTCAGACAAGAGATGTGCTAAGATATAAGATCCCATAACAATGAGGAAAGACAATTGAAATGAAAATTGCAATCTCCACCCAGAAGTGACTTAAGTAAAATGAAGTGAAAATGTTTATAACAGAAGAGGAGAGAGAAAATGTGAAGAGGATGATATTAAATAATAAAGATAACAGTGGAGATGTAGAAAGGAATAAGATGATTGGGGAAAGGGCTAGGGAAGCCAAAGTCATAAAGCTCCCTGGGGATCCAGGCCTGAGGGTTGGGAAAGCTTAGGGGAGCTTATCTGAGTCAGCAGCAAACCAAACCCTGAGTGGACAATTGGTGTCAAGACAGCAGCAGCAGCAGATGTTTGTTTATCTGGAAGAAGAATGGTGGAATGATAGTCATGGGAAAATATTGTGACCTGCAGACAAGAGCTACATTTCATTGACAGCTGGACAAGAATGCACACAAACAGACATAGGGGAAACACAATGGCTGTATCCAAGAGCTGAGGTTTGGTAGAGGGGGAGGAGGGTGAGAGGCACAGAGAGACAGAAAGATGCTACAAACATGTCTCTTACAGAAGCATCTGTAAAGTAACCAGAACTGTCAACTGGGAAGACGTAAAACATAAAGAATGAGAAATAATGCCCACCATGTAATTAAGGGGATGAAATCTGGGGCTAGACTGCATGGGGTCATATCCTGTCACTTACTAGCTGTGTGACCGTAGACAAATCACTTATAACATCTTTGGCCTTCAGTTTCCTCATCTGTAAAGTGGAAATAGTAATGTCATCTCATGCAGTTATTGTGAATATTGAATAAGTTAATGTGAGTAAAAGAACTTAGAATATTGCCAGTTCCACAGGAAACATTTAGAATGTTAGCAGCAACTGTGATATCACACGACCTGCTTCTGTGAGTGGCCCTGAACTGTGTAGAGTGCTTTTGGCATGCTCTGTCATCCTTCCACACTGTCCATAGGTGGTTGAGTAATGATGGTTGGGTAATGTATATATTGCCACCACATTAAGACTACAATTATCTTCCTTAAAGGCAGTTTTCAGGGTGGCTTAAATGTGGGTTAAGCTGAGGACAATGGTAACATTCTATAAGGTTTACAACTGCTTTGGACAAGCCACTTATTTCTACGTGTTGAGCCTCAGTTTTTTTAATCTGTAAAATGGGGGTATTACCTATACAGTGCATAAAATTTATGTGAGATCAACTGTGAGTGTACCTAGAACAATGTGTGAAACACAGTAAGTTTCAAGAAAAGTCTGTTGAGTGTGAATCTGCTTTGTGATGTTTACAATGCGTGACAGGTCTGAAATACTCTCATCTAGGGAGAGAAACCCTAACTGTTCTCACAGCTGCTAGTAGAGAGGCCTTAGGTTTATTTTAGCTTCCCCTGTCAGAGCCTGGAAAAACTGATCCTTTAGGTTGGAAAGGAAATTGACAGTTATCTATTCCCGCTTATCACAAGTGCAAACAGAAGAAAAATGACATAAGGAGTCCCTAAAATGGGTCAGTGGTGATTGGAGTGCATTTTTAATTCCCATTTATCTCTCTCTATAGCTTTTCCTCTCTAAAGGAAGGGTCTAAAGGAAAGGGTCTAAAGGAAAAGGAGAAAAAGGAAGCAGGTAACAGTTTATACCTGATGGCTCCTGATGCTAATGGTATAGGAAATTTCTGCCCTCCTCCTGCCCAGGTCACATGCTGGCTTGCTGGCGAGCATCCTGCCTTGGCTCTGACCACCTTGTTGGGAAGCAGGTAAATGCTTAGACCTCTGGATAAATTTGGTTGAGGACATGCTCCCCCAAAGAGCCTCCTGGAAAGAGCATCTCTCCATATCAGACTTCTTAGTCCTATGGGTCTCATTATTTAATAGACTTGCTCTACTTTACACATCCCAGATCTACTTTCTCTGGAGCTCCAGAAAAAAAAAAGGCAAGAAACTGAACAAGTGGTGATTTTTGCACTTTCTTCCCAAGAATATTCAGGACTTTGTCACCACCAATAACAGAAAACAAGCTATGAATCTTTACCTCCATTCTTGAAGAAAACACCCCTTCAGTAGGAAGAGCTTGGAAGAACCAAGCACCCAGCCAGCTGACCACAGTGACACGTCCCAACCTGGGCCTTCTTGAGAAATCCTTTCCTGCTTTTCTTTCCCATCTGCTTTGCCAGAGCTAACTAGGAAGCCCGCAGGGCAGTTTCCAAAATATGTCTTACAATGTCCAGGCTCCCTCCCCAGTAATCATTTATTAGAAAGAGGTTTTATGATACAAATTTGATAATCTCCCATGCACACTGGCACTGCTTTAATTGAAGTTGTAAGCCCACAAAATTCTAGTCCTTTGTCTTCCTGAAGGCCACAAGGTTTAAAAAGATACTATTGTCCTCCCTAACACCCACTACATTGTCACCAGGGACTGATTAAACAGAGCTCTGAATAGAAACAGTGCGGATTTTGTCTAGGTCCTTTTCAGACCTGACAATGCCCTTTTCAGTTCCCAAGACAAAAGGAGGTTTAAAGATAGAGATTCTTCTAAGATAACCGCATCCATATGGAAGGCAAGGTGGCCAGCAGCTGAGACCCTAACACCCTTCATCCTTCCCCCATTGTCCCCTCTCTCTCTATCCCCCCAAATCCCAGGTGATAACACTGCCTCAGCCTCCATTCCTCTTCCTCCTCCTCCTCCTCCTCCTGCTGGAAAAAAAAAGCTGGGGACCCAAACAGGCCCATGCCTACTCCTTATAGGCCTCACTGAGACCTTGCTCCCTTCCCTGGATCTAGCCACTGACTCCTCTCCTAAGGCTCATCTTCAGTGGGTATCAAGGAGAGAGGTCCTTGCTTCCTCTAAAGAGAGTGACCACTGCATAGGAGGCCCTGAGGCTCTGGACACCTAGACGAAGAGCAGTTATCGGTGGGGGGGGGGAGGGAGGGGTGTGGAACAGTAGATCCCCCAGTCTAGTATGCATTGGTGCCACGGATGAAATGCGAACCACTAGCATATCCCGCACCTTATGACAGGCCACCAAGGCTCTCCAAATTGGTCCTCCCTCAGGTGGGTCATTCCCCATCGGCCAGGTGTTGCGCCAAGAAGAGGCAGGAAATTACAGCTGTCAGGTGAGGCGCTCGAAAGCTTAATTTCGGGTTACAAGTTCTCCTGCTGCTTTTTGGGTCCCTAAGCCTGAGACTGCTGCACTCTGGAAACGGATGGCTTCAGCCAAGCGGAGGCTGCCCGGGCGCAGTATGCTCAGCCCAGCCCGGTTAGCACGTCTCCCGGGAATCCTTAAAGAGGAGCTCATGCCTTGCTGTGGCGTGTCTGGCTGGGCTGACTTGGCGTTTGAAATACCAGCAGCTCGGGGAGCCCAGAGGGGCCTCCGCGTCCCTTCGGAGCCAGAACCGCCTTCAGCTAACAGGAACCCCAGGGTTGCTTCTGTTTCCTTTCTGTCCCCCACGCACCTCCCCCGACCCCGACCCCGTATTTCCCCCGAAGCCCTTTAGGGGCTTTCACTCAACTACTTCTCAAGGAAAAGCACAGCTCCCACCTACATTCGCAGCAGGCGCGCAAGGGGACCCAACCGTACACATTTAATTCTCCACCACAAAGAGGAAAAATATTCTATTTCTTTTCAAATAAGTTGCTTCCTATACAAATAGCTATTTAAAAATATACAAATAAGGTTCAAGCAATAATATCTAGCTCTGGGACTGGCGGTCAAGAAAACGAGGCGAGGGTCGGGGAGTGGGTGGGGGGAATCTCGGCGAAAGTTCCCTGCGCAATGACTGGTGAGAGCCGGGCAGGGGACCCCGGCGCCTAAGGACCTTGGGCTCGCAGTGAGGTGGGGCCCGGGGCGCGCTCTACGTTCCCGGCTTCAGCCCTGCTCCAGCCGCAGGGCGCACTGCAAAGTCCGGGGTAGTCCCGGTGCCCGCGCCCAGCAGAGGCCTCACCAGTTCCAAGAGACCAGGGCGGGGGGCGCTAAATGCTGGTAAGCGGGGAAGAGGCCGATCGCCGAGCCGGGCCCAAAGGTGGCGTAGCCCGGGAGAGGGCAGGCGGCGGCTGTGGGAGCGCCGTTTTTGTTGTGGGGGGCAGCCGTGCCCACTTCGCCACTGCCGCCACACGGCTGCCCGTCGCGGACCAGCACGGGCACCACCACTTGGCGCAGCAGGCCCGGCGCAGCGCGCAGCTCAGCAGCGGCTGTTAAGTCGGGCGATTCCGGGGTCCCCGGCACGCGCGCTCGTTTCAGCTTGTAGCGGTGGTTCTGGAACCAGATTTTGACCTGCGTGGGCGTGAGCCGCAGCAAGCGAGCCAGCTGCTCGCGCTCCGGAGCCGACAGGTAGCGCTGCTGCCGGAAGCGCCGCTCCAACTCCAGCGTCTGCGCCTTGGAGAACAGCACCCGCCGCTTCTTCCTCTTCTCCGCGTCCGAACCCGGAGACGTAGGCTGGGCCGGAGGCCGCTGGGACAAATCCGGCGGGCTGGCCTCTGGGCTGCTCTCGTCTGAGGCTAGGGGAAGAAGGCAAAGGGGATACGGCCGTGTGAGACGCCGGCACCCTCTGAGTGCCAGCAGTTACTCGCGCGCGGGCGCCGAGCTACTGGTGGGAGACGTCCCACTTCCTTCCCTGGGCTCACCTCTGGACACTCACCTCTCCTAATTCAGTGACCTTTTATACCACAACCTGAGACCGAACTCCCAGAGAAACCCATCCCTGGACCCTCTTAAAACAAGTCTGCACTGTTATAATTCCGCTGGCAGACGAATTTACCGAAAGCTGACTAATCAACACAGGCCACCTCCAGGTCGATTGCACTAGTTTGCCGAGGTTTGCAAGCTCGTCAATGCTGTCCATTCCACACCGAAGCCTGAAGAACATGGTCGTGTTTTCAGGCATTTTAAGGACCATGTCTTAAATATTGTAAGCCTTAAAACAGAAACCCAAATCTCTGGCGTTAGTGCCAGGCGCTGAAATACGCTCTCAGAATGTGCCAACTGGGAGACGCGTGGCATAAGGTCGGAGGAGAACAGAGCCTCTGGTTTCAGCGTTGAGGAAATTCATCCCCTTATGAGCCGGGCTTTTGGTTCTGCGCGTCCTCTCCACCCCTACCATCCTCCGCTCACTCACACGCGTAGTGGCCGCGTTCAGATTCCAGCCAGGTGGCGCAGGGGCCGGGCCCGTGGGCGCGTAGCTCCGGCTCCCGCCTCCGCAGGTGCTGCGCGTCCTGTTCGGGTAAATCCAGGAGCCTGCGCACGGTGAAGCTGAGGCGTCCAGTGGTGGCCATGGCGAGGAGAGGAAGGAGGTGGGGGCAGGGCAAGCTGGGAATGGAGGGGCGGCCGGGGACGCCGCTTCTACTGGTGGGCGTGAGAGGCGCACGCCATGCGCAGGCTGCCAAGATATTAGCGCTCTTACAGCGGAATCCCTGTCTATATAAACAGCCCTTCCCACCCAGGATTCTTTGAAAGCCCTAGTCCGGGTCTCCAGGGTGTTAAGTACCTGAATGAGTGCTGGACCAAAGCCCGGGCAATCCCGGAAGGTGCCACCTCCGCCCCCCTGCCCCGCCCCGTCCCCCGCCCCTCTGCGCCCCGTTACCTCCCAGAGGCAGCAGGAAGCAGCCCTCGGCATTAGCAATTCTGCCTGATTAGCCCAAAGTGGGGACAGATAATGGGGATTGTTACCAATGAATAACATCTTGGGTGGCGAGCGGTGGCCACCACCCTCCCGTCCAGCCCCAGCTTCCTCTTTCTCCTAGGCTGACATAGGGCTCGGCCCCGCGGGAGCGCAGGAAAGAGTGGGGGCGGCATGGGTAGTTTATGAGCGCCCAGGAATTTATTCCCTGTTTGTATATTCCTCGAGCTTGTTTGCTGGAGTGTTCGTTTCCCGCAATTACCCGGAAAGTGATTTACAAGACAGTGTTAAACTGGCGCGCTCTCTTTCTTTTTGGTTGGGCCCCTCTAAGGACTCAGGCGAGAAGATTCAGGCCGGCACAGAGGAAAGGCCTGGCCCAGCCTGATCTGGGCCAAGGATTTCAAAGGTCGCCAGGAGCTTCCCCACACCGCAGACGTCCTTCACAACTTCAGGAGTGCTGAGGAAAGGCTGGCAGCATGAGGGTCTCCCAGCTTTGCCTCTGTTTCCCCAGATCAGCAAAACTGAGGCGGAATCTGGCCAAGAAATTCAGGTCCGAAGTGCCAGCCTCCTTGGCCCAGCTCTGCCTGATTGCTCCCCGTCGCGGGCTCAGGCCCAGTGTCCGTACTCCGTAGGACTGAGCCCAGGTCCACTCTAGGGCCCATGGGCAGCGGCTTTTCGCAGCGTGGCCTACGAGGGCTTTGCAGTCTCCTTGGCGTCGCCACGCCCTTTGGCTCCACTTGTGCGCCCCGACTCTGTGGCCTCAAAGTCAGGCCCCAGTGTAGAGGACATGATCTCTGCCCAAGAGCAGGAAATAAACCAGAGCTCCCGCTCCGTCGCAACTGCCAGGCTTAGTCTGTAATGGACCGATTGGAAGAATTAGGACCGGGCCCCCCGGCAGAAAAGACGGCCAGTCCGGGGTTTCTCCGAGATCATCTAGTCCCTACAGCCCGAGCCCACTGAAAATGATCAATGTAGAAGGTGCAGGGAGCCGGATGCTGTGGGTGCCTTTTGATGACCCAGAGTTTCGAGGCAGCTGCGCTGAAGGTTAGGGCTCTGTGAGCTCACTTTCAGAGGCCTCTTCCTCTCGCAGCCAGTGGGTTGGTTTTTGGATTGCTAAGTTTAGTGAGGGGCGCAGCGCTTGTGAGGCTGGCTCCACCTGAGCTGAACTGGGACCTGGCTCCGTGCAGTTGCCGCGACTCCGCTGGGCCTGGCTCATCCTCCCCAGCAGCCTCCCTCTCAAGCGTGCCCAACGCACCCGCCTGGGACTGCGCAACGCGCTGGGTGGTCGGACCGAAGCAACCCCAACACAGGCCAACTGCTAGTCCGGGGACAAAAGGGAAATGGAGCTCGACGCCCCGGACCTGTTGGAAGCATTTGTTCCAGTCAAGATTTTGCATTTGTTCAGTCCGAAATAATGCTTGATTGACGCCTGCTCACAATGCTCTTTAGCGAGCCGGGATAAATCAGAGCTTGTCCCGTGTTGTCATGGTTTTCAATGGGGTTCAATGGGATTGGGAGCACGATCAACTCTGCTGGCCGTCTCTGTGGCCCCAGCAATAGATTTATAAGTTATGTCTTTTTAAATAAGATTAAATTGAAATGACTTGGCTGTCCTCTCTGAGAAGGGGGGGAGGGCGTGGAGGGAGCCGTGGGTAGACTGGGGTGGGGAGATGGGGAGGATGGCATCAGAAACCAGAAATCTGGTGCCTACTGCGCTCTAGCATATAAGCACCAGCGTCCTAGAGGTTGGGTAGGTCACAGACTGGCCTAGGGCCTTGGGGACTTCTCTTTGGCTAGAGCTCCATGCCTGGCAACCTCTGCCAGCCATCTCCTGAGAGATGTGGAAGGAGGGCACTGACAAAGACTGTTCCAAGGAAGCATTAGGACAGACTCCCAGAATAGGGTCTGAAGTTCCAGGCAGTGTAAAGTAGAAGGAGTTCTGGCCTGGCAGTCGGTTGGCATCTCAGCTCTGCCCCTAACTAGCTCTAATCACCTCATAAATTTGAGCCTCCCCCGCCCCCATCTAAAACAGAACAGATTTGGTAACTTCTAAGAACCCTACCAGGTTTATGATACCATATCTCTGGAATTTTTCTAAAATCATCTTCATGGTGTTAGCCTCTTGTTCTGGAACTCTCATCCCCAGGACTTGGATGCCACATTCTCCAGAATATTCTAGGAGAAGGATGTGTCATCTTTTGAGTTTCCAAAGGACCCTCCACAAGAGAGGAGTGGGGTAGATAACGATTTTGGGAAAAGAAACAAGTCAGGAAAAGCAAAAGAAGAATCTTTCCTGGAGTGACTGACCTTTCTTAGCCTTTTAATCTATTTAACATACTAAGCCCACACTGATGTGTAGAAATAAGTAAATGGCACTCTTCAGTTCTTAAGAGCTCTTCAGCATCAAATATTTGCTTTTACTCTTAGTATTTGGCTCCCAAAGAAGAGATACATCCCCCATCTAGCAGTTGTGCTCTGGGGAGGATCTAGCTCTGAGATTAGCTCCAAATATTACTTCTAGCCTCACCTTCTCTGACCTGGGAACAGTGTTCCTGGCCCCAGTCTGTGTTTTGAGTATCCCAGGGAAACTTTGTAACTCCTGGTTCTAGAAAGTGCTGCAACTACCCTGCTTCATTATGGTGCTTTTCTCCATTGGTGCTTAAGCGCTAGTCCAATTTTCCTTTCACCTCTGCTCTGGGGATTTATTTAAATTATCTCCAGGAGCCAGGACCTGGGGACTACAGGAGACTGTTTCACTTAAACTGCACCTTCTGAAGAAGTGGAGGAAAGAAGGTAGAGAGTCAGAATTATTAGAGAAAGGTTCTTTATTGCCTCTTTCATGTCAGATATACTCAAAAACATGGGAGGAGAAAATTATTTTTATATTGGGTCAATAGGAAAAAGTAGTCAAGATATTAAGTTTTATACATATTGGAAATATCTATATGAATTGCCTCCAGTTCATAAGGGATTCTTAGAATTACATGTAAATACCTAACTAAATAATCTCCAGATTTTTAAATATTGTTTAGTGTTCTGGACACTTGAACTTATTTTACAACTCAATATAACTTGTGAATAGTGCTATTTAATTAGATAAGTATTCATGTCCCTGTAATTGGATGCAGTTAGAGTTTATTTAATCTTTAGGCATCTGTGCCATAGTGAATATATTTAAACGGTTTGCACTAATCACCCTTTCAAAAGAATTATCCAAGATGATCATCACTGCTGCGTGCTTAAGAATTTAAGACTAGAAATCTCTGAAATAAAACTAAAGTATCTTGATTTAAAAAAAAATGATTGCATCTATATCTTGCATTCTGTTTTTAAATCCTTCCATTTTGGTTAAGTGTTTCACAAAATCCTGCAAATCTATACAGTATTGAAGAGAGGCAACATTGCAAATTCCCCTTGATAGATGGAGGGCCCTCAACCGCCAGGACATTTTTCTTTGCCTCATAGCAACTGCTCTCCTCTTTTTATCAGTAGTCTGGTTAAAATAGCAGAAGGAAAATAAAAATGGGCTTTTGACACTTCAAGAAGTGAATGATCTTGATCAGTCTTAGGATGGAAAGAAAAGACAGCATTTAAAATCAGGCCTCTTTACCTTTCCTTCTGAAAACTAGTTGCCATGAATAAGTAAACATTTCCCTTTTAATGGCTAATAATCAATTGCTTGGCAGTGGTCCAAGTCTGGCTGGGATTCTTTCTTACATATACTGGTGATATATACACAGAGGACAAGGAACAGCAATTACTTTCAGACTGGCAATTTAGTAGATCTTTAAAATGTATACCTGAAACTACTAAAAAAATAAAATTTAAAAAAAAGCAAAAAAAAATGGACTTTAGATTTTATTAATGGCAAATGACAAGATCTGAAAGATTCCACCTTAAGTTTCTTAAAATATTGACTTTACAGGGACTTTGTGTTGTTGTTCTTGATCTCTAAGAGAAAAAATTTTCTTTTCTAATATGTTTATCTAGTTGTTTAGGTATATACATGAAAAATAGATAGGGGGCAAAATGATTTAATGAATTAAAAAGTAAACATATTTAATTAGATATCTGTAGTCTCCACGTCTTAAAGAACCAACAAATAACTTTTTAATTTTTTAATTAGTTCATAAATACTTCTTATATTTCCTATGCCTTACAATGGTATAATAAGGGTCGCTTTACAATGATATTATAAGGGTAGCTGTGATAGTGTGGAATGCACGTTGTCATAATAAAAATAATAACACACCTTAAGGAGGGAACCACATCTTATTTGTCTGGAGCTGAACCTCTCATTTTTGTCTAATCTTTTATTTTTTTAATTTTTAATTTTTAATTTATCATGTTCCTTTGATTGACTGATATAAATTTATATAACACCGGATCCTTATCGATGTTTACGCAAGGAAGTTTCAGGCCCTACATCACATTTAGCGTCACACAGAGACACTGACAGAGCAGACTGAACCCAGGGACATATTTTATGATACTTGCCCCGGCACCTCACATGGGCCTGTGTACTGTGCATACTTACAAACAGCAGCACTTCAGTTCAAGCCAGTTATTATTATATTTCCTTAAATTACTAGAAATTAGCCCTCCCTTTTTTATACCTTTACTTTGTTGGAGATTAATTTTGGAATTTTCAAAGAGTTGCATTATTAAAGTGAAATATTATTTCTGTCCTATTTGACAACAATGTAAACATCAAAAGAGGAGAATTTGTTAATATTTGGTGGAGAGAAGGACCACAGTCTCTCAGAGGGCTAAAGAATCAAATATTCCATTTTCTTAATAGTAATGATGATAGCAGTAGTAAGAAAATATCACTTTATGTTTTATACATTTGAAAATGTTTGTGATGTGCCCTCACACTTATCACATCCTGAGTCAGGATAGATTACCTAGAAGAAGCAAAGCTTAAAGAGAGACTTTAAGGTAGATAGACTGTTGATAGCCCTAGAATTGAAGAAATTAGGGGGGAGAATGAAGAGGATCTAAAGAGAGGTAAGAGAGTCCATTGTAATGGAAGGTATTAGAAAAGAATGATTAAAAGGTGAAAGAGACACAGCCTGTGCTAGCTTGGAGCTACAGATTCAATTTATCTTTTCAACTCGAACAGAAAAAATTCATGAACCGGAAAGTTCCTTTCAAGAGTGGCTTTTATATTCTTTCTCAAAGTCTTTATATTTCTAAAAACTAATGATTATAGCTTCTAGTTATAAAGTTAATAAGCCCTGAAGGTGTAATGTACAGTATGGTGACTACAGTTAATACTATATTGTCTATTTGAAAGTTGATAAGAGAGTAGATTTTAAAACTCACCACACACACAAGTATGTGAGGTGACAAATGTTAACTAAACTTATTCTGGTAATCATTTTGCAATATATATGTATATATCAAATCTTGTTGTACACCTAAAACTACAATATTATATGTCAATTATATCTCAAAAAATTTAAATAAATGACAGTTAATAAACTTCAGCTTTTAAAAAAGTTTAAGTTTGTCTAGATTCTACTTAGTTTCATCTTAAATATTTCTTTGAAAAATCTTTTCCCTCTTTCAAAAGGAGGCAAAAATGCACAACAGGAGCATAAAACGACAACCCTCAGGAATTTCCCCAGAAAAAGAAGTAAAAGAACTATATATGTTTACTGCAATCTCTGAAATCCCTTAGCCAGCAAAGGTGGCTGTCTTTGTATTCTTGACTAAATGGCTATTTGCACTGGAGTCACATACCACACAAAAGAAACAAAACAAAATAAAAATGTCCTTCGTGTTCTGTTTTTCAATCATTTGTGTGAAGGAGGTTCTTGGCCTTTATCGCTGTCAGTGAAAAGTTCTTCATTGGAAGGAGACATTCCACTCACCCTGCTTCTTGTGCACGAGGAGCTTACCATGGAAACTACCCCTGGAGCCATCAGACAGACACATAAATGACAAAGCTCAACACTGGGCATGTTAGGTTTATCTTTATCTCAACAACAGGGTATGAAGAAAGGTGTTTAGAATTTCTTGAGAAATTTATTGTTCTATTTGTCTTGCTCTGAATCTTAAAACTCATAAATTGGACTTACTCAGAAAACAACTAAGAAATGACTTTAAGGAAATTCTGTTCCTAAGATATGTAAGCTATGTGTGTAACAAAACTACACATGATAAAGCTGTATACTTTCTTAAACGATGTTTTTAATGATAGCTTGAGTATCCCTAAGATAATAAAGTCATCTTTAATATATGTCTGTAGTTTTTAATTGGTTATGACCTTTAATTAAGTGAAAAAAAAAATGTCTCCTATCGAACAAGTTTTCTTTAACTAAACTGTTGTTGGCTTATTCTTAAAAGATTTTGCTTTGTAACATGAACCTGAGGAAACTTAAGAGAGAGTGCTTCACTTATATTGAAAACTAGTATTGAAAAATTATAATTATATTAAATATAAAATTATATATATATATTTTTAATTCTACCTGCTTGTCAAGTTTTCATTCAATTTAAAACAAATCCCAGGCCACTTCCCCATGGTTTCCATCAAGTCTGTTTCCAGCTTTGTTCTGTCTGTGGTCCACACGAGCCAACTGTAAAAACTCTGTCTTATACTGTATTTTCATTACTCATTTTCATTACTAGCTCCTCAAATCAAGGCACTTTATAAAAATGAGATTGATAGATTCCTGGGTGACTATGGTATCGGAACACGAACATTTTTTTGGACACACAATTGAAACTCAGTTCTTTTCTTAGGCACTGGACATATATATGTACCTTTGGATGGTTTGTGTTGTGAGAAAGAAATGGATGGTCACACATTGAATTTTAATTGCTTCTTTGGCTTTGGCAACTTAAGAAAAAAGAAAAATATCTTTTTTTTTTAAGCAAAAGGATTAGGCTTTAAAACAAATTTTATTTTTTGGGGGGGAAAATTAAAGAAATAATATATGTATGCTAAAAGTTAGACATTCTATTTCTTACATATTATTAAAATGATTATTAAAAATGATGACCTTTGTGAAAGCTCAGCCGCCAAAGTGCATGGGATTATGCAATGTAATTAGCAGGTCATTTCTGGTTAATTTAGCCTTCTGTTTTTTTTTCTATAATAAAATAAAAATCACCCAGGTTTCATGAATTATCATCTTAGTCATTTATTTCATAGAACTACCAGAAAAAGTACATGAACATCTCTTTTCATGATATAGACTGGTTTTTCCCATTATTGAGATTTTCTTATTCAAATCCTGGTAGAGTCCTGATTCTCCCATCAGCTCATTGGTCACAACAGCGCCCCCAGGGGCAAGCAGCTTCGGTTGATAAACTGCTAGTGGAGGATAAGCTGCTAGTGTTGATAAGAGAACAGAAGTCTTAGTCCTGAACGGAGGTGGAAGTGACTGGATGAAGGGTGTGAGAGAGTGAGTGCATAGTTCAGCTTGGTGATCACCCATCTCCATCCAATCATGGCTTTTAACATCTGGAAGTTGGTCAAAGGAAGGCAGTGGCAGGATGTTGGTTTGATCACCTCTGCAGCAGCATACTGGGAAGTATAGAGGAGAATGGGTGGTTTTGTTCACATAGCAATTAAGAAACCCGAAGGCCTAAAGCAGTTTAAAAGTCCTAGTAGGGAACAGAAGCTAATTTCTAGGAATCCTGTTGTGATTTACTTTTTAGAAACATCTCAGTGACTAACAGAGTGTGATTTCATCTGACCTAAGTTGTATTTGTTTCCAAACAGCTTAACAATGCTAATTGGGCAACACAGAAACCCTTTGTAAGTTGCATTTTTTAAAAAAGATAACTCACCCTAGCAATGAACATAGATTGAAAACTAGTTAAAAGCCAGTGAGAACAAATGTGTCTTAAATGGAGGATGAAACAAAGGGAAGGTGGGGGCACATCTCCTAATGTCAACAGGCAGAAAGCTGCACGTGCATAATGCCCATGGGAGCGACCACCCAAGGTGGTCTGAGTAGATTCTGGGGACAGAGACCTGGAGCTGGGGTCGGGGGAGGGTGGGCAGCCACCCAGCCACCCAGAGTCCTGCTCAGGAGGGAGCCAAGGCAGTGGAGAATTTTCTTATTTCTGTTCCATGCCACGCTTATCTCCACAGCCAATTTTCTTCCCCCAAATATAATCCAAATGGCATGAGATATGTGCTCTGGCCACTGTGGCCATCAGATTCACTCCTAGTAGATCCAGAAGGCTTTAATGAGAGTGGCTAAGCACCAAACAGAGTCAATTGAATTACACTAATATATAACCCCCTCCATTCTCCACCACAAGGCTGCCTACCCACACAGCCTTATTATCAGTAGCATACAAATCCTTCAAGAAGCAGGGTTTTTTCAGAAAATTGTAATCCATGAATACCAGGCACTGAGCTAATACTGAGGATGATCTTGACAAGTATAAGGTGTAGTCCAGAAAGAGCAACCTGATTTTTCTTTTCAATATGCACCAGATTTGGAATTCAGAAAGACAGGACCAGATCTAGGTCTGGCTCTCCCAATAACACCTGAATGAGCTGGGTCAACTATTGTAATTTTTTGGAGCCACAGTTTCTCATCTATAAAATGGAAATAATAATTCATATGGGTATTGTGAGGATTAATGAGATATTTTATGTAAAGTGCTCGGCAGGGCACTTGCCCACAGAGAGTAGATGCTCAATTAATTGTGGCAATTGTTGCTATAACAATTTATCTTGGGGAGGTGGGATACATGTGGAGAGGCTGAGTTTTACACTCATACTGTCATGGGAACTGTGCTATCCTAAGTTTAGTATCATCAGTCACAGAGCTGAAGTGAACTTTATGTAGTTCACAGAAGAAGAAACTGAGGTGACTTACCCAGCATCTCACCGAGTCTGACTTGGAGCCCATATTTTCCTAACATAGGGTTCTTTCTACTCGAGCACACTTTGTATTATGAATCCCTGAAGTAGCTTTTCCTCCCCTAACAGAGTGAGGAAAAAGCTGCGTATGGAAGCGATGTTCTTAAACTCAGAGGCATTACCCAACTTCAGATTTTTGGCCTCAGGTCTACTTGCTGCTATGGCTTTCAAATCTCTGCTTGCAACACACAGGCTCTCCTTGCACTTAATGGAAGGATAGAGGCTTGGCCTCCTAAGCCTGAATGTTTTCATATCTGGATGCCTCTGTATCTGCTTCAAGTATTTCCCCTCCAGTCTCTATGCTTCAGGATTCATCCTATCCAGTGTGTGAATCCCTGAAGTAGCATTTGAGTCTTCTCTGTTCAGCTCGAGCATCTTGTAGTGAAGTTCTCTCTTTAGCACATGAAACACAGTGTAAGAACTGAATCAGATGAATTGGAAACAAATGCATTTGCTTTGAGAGGACCAGAAACAAGGTAAATGTTGACTACTTTAAGAAAGCAAAGAGAAATGCAGTAAAATTGAGGGGGGAAGAAAAGGGTAGAAGTCTTGGACTACTGTGAAAATTGGAGAGGAGAGAATGATGCTTCATAGCGACACTGTGTCACTCACATCAGACCCTTGGATTTCCCTGGGAGCCATGTGTGACTGTGGTGGGAAGAAGGTTGTGCATTTGATTTTGTGGATCCTGGGTTCCTCATTGATGGCTGCCATACAGCGACAAGACAGTCCTCACTCTACAGGCCAGAAGTGAGCCAGCTCCCAGAGTCCTCAAAACTCAGGCCACCTCACCCAAAGCAGTACTTCCTACCCTCTTCTTTGGTTTTTGAAGCTCCTTTAGCTCAACACAGTCTGCCTTTCCCTTTAATTGCTCTCTGAACATTTTGGATTTGCTAATTCTGTCTTTCTAATTCAGTGGTAAGCCTCTCTAGCATAGGCACTGTGCTCTGTATTTCTTCTGTATTCTCAAAAGAAATATTTGTTGATTTCTTTTGATTGACATAAGAAAATATTGCTAAATATTAAGACAATTGAACTTTTTAGGTGTAAAGACATTCCATTAGAAGGAATGTATTTCTTCTTTGCCGCAGGTATATCTAGTTAGCTAAAAATATGAGTCAGGATTAATTTTCTACCTGATCAAAGTAATATAAAATAATTTCCTACTTGAGGTATTGTAAAATGCCATGGGCAAGGGATATGTTCAGAGAGGTCACCCCTTGTTTGAGAGAAAGAAATTCTTCTGATCTCAGAGCAAATTAAAGGGGATTTTGCTGTTATACAAAAAGTTCTCTTCTTTTGGTCTGTATTAGACACAATAGATGATAACAGCTGATTTAGAACAGTTACAGTCTAGTGTATAAATATGTAAACATGGGTAAGTGTGTATTTAGACAATTTAAAAGTGTGTCTCATTTACCCAATTATAAACAGCTGTCTGAGAGCAATTACGATTTATCATGTAAATGCTTATTTGCATAATTCAAAATATGAATATTATTTGCTTGATAAAGACTGTAAATAAAAGGCAACTTGTACTTTCTCATGCTTAGAGTTTTATGCTAAGTTTTTCCTTACAGGGAAAACAAAGCATTTTGTTCAAAATGGGTCTTAATTTTGTTAATTCTAGCACATCCAGATAACAGCTAATTTAGTAAGAAAAGAGCAAAAGTTTTAAGGTAAAGGTGGCTGGCTGAGAAGTAATGAAAGGTGTCACCCTACTTGGCTACTTCTACAACTGACAGTTTACTATGCAGAGATGCTGAATTGCCTTACAGCTGTTTTCACTGAACATCAGTGTTTAATGGTGAATTATATAATTTTATGTACTACAATTTGACATACACACAATTTTTAAATAATATAGCATTATTTTTAAAGTACAGGATTATTAAATGAGTATGCTTCCAAATATAGTAAGTGATGTTTTTCCTTAAAATAGAATTCCTTTTATGAGAACAAGTAATAAAATGTGGAGATCAAAACTTTCACTCAGGTATTACCTGATGCATTCATTTTCTAGGGTTGCCATAACCAATTATCACAAATTTAGTGCCTTAAAACAACAGAGATTTATTCTCTTAAAGAACTGGAGACTGGAGATCTGAAATCAAGATGTCCACAGGGCCATGCTTCCTCTGAAGGCTCTAGAGAAGCCTTCTTCTTCACCTCTTTTTGGCATCTGGTAGCTGCTGGCAGTCCTCTGTGTTCCTTGGCTTGCAACTACATCATTTGACCTCTGCTTCTGTCGTCACATAGTTTCTTCCCTGTGTGCCTATATTTCTGTGTCTTATTAGAAGGACACCAGTCATTGGATTTAGGGCCCATTCTACACCAGTATGACCTCATCTTAACTAATTACATCTGTAAATATTACTACTGCTAAGTAAGGTCACATTCACAGATACCCAAGGTTAAACATATCTTTTCGGCGGACACATTAGACCCATTATACTCAGGGAGAACAACTATACAAAGTAATATGTCTGAGTCCTAATGGATCCCGAACTATTTTCTGAATTGAACTTCCCCCAAAAGTAATTTATATTTTGCATGGTTTAGACATGTTATAGCATTTTAAAAATTGAGAATTCGTATGTGTTATATAGTATAGATATGTATATATTATATATTATAGTATAATTATCATATAGTATATATAAGAAATATTTAATTTCTAACATGTGAAAAACAATATGTTGAGAACTATCTCTTAACTAAACTATGCAGTTAACCAGAACACCTCATTCTTCCACTATTTTAGACAAGCATTTTATGGTGCCTATTAGTGAGGGACCAGTCTGGTCAAAAGTGCACAGGGCAGAGGAATTTTCACACTGGCGTAAGCAATGAATGTCCCTTGAGTACTAAACTGCTCCCAACTCAAATGAGAATCAAGAAATTCAGCTTGAATCACCTTCTGGCCCAGTACTTTTGAAAGGTTATGACCTTTACCAGAAAATTAGGTAGGGTAGGTCCTGCCTTTCTCTTGTCACCTGCCAGTAATGAAGTTACAGAAATAACCAACGTATAGGGATCTGCCACTTTGTATCACCTTCGGCCATACTTCAGCTTCATTTACCACATGCCCTAATATTTTTCAATTATTTCCTTTCTAGTCCTCATAGTAAGCCTATGGGAAAGGTTCATTTCGCTATCTCATTTGTAGATTAGCTTCAGGATGGGAATGTGAATCAGTTTTTATTGTTAAGTATGGCATTTGAATTTTTCAGAGAATCAATCATTTCCCCAAGGAAGGTTGTTAATTTATTATCACTAGTTTATTTTTCTATTTATTTAGTCAAAATAAAATGCCTACCATGTGACAATTGCTGTGTTAAGTTCTGGAAAATAACGTTTGCATAATGTTTTGCAGTTTCCAGAACAGAAAATCAGAATTTCCTTTGTTTTGTTTGTAGTTCTAAAAGATAAGTATCATTATTTCTCCTTTACGAATGCAAAAACTGAGGTTCAGATTCCAGAGTCTTTACGGGGGCAGGACTATCATCCAAGGTTAAACTATGAAGAGTACAAAAGACAATCAGATGCCTTTTTGTGGCACTGTGCTGGAGAATGAATAACAAAAAAATGACCCAGTTCCTGGCCTTGAGGGGCTTAATGTTTAATATGCATGTGACCATAGAGTTTGCATGTCATTTTATGATCCAAATAGAACACTTTTGAAAGGGAAAAGAAGCATTATAATAATTATGCCAGGGAAACCAATGCAAACTGAGTGGGATGACTGTTTTCTTTCTCCTAGCTTATCCGTGCAAGGAGAAACTAATGCATCTCTAGAACCATCTTTATCTTCACAGAAGCTGAGCATAGCTGAGGATCGTGAAGGGGGCTGGCTGGAACTGAGGCAGATAGGCAGGAGTGAGGGGGCCAAGGGGCAGCACCTGAGTTGACTTTGACCAGGTAGTTGAAACCATCTTGGTAGGTGGGCGCTGTTGATCAGGTGGGCAGCTGTATGGTAGCTATCTCCTTGACGCTTTATTTTAATCTGCAGAAGAAAAGAGGAAAAGTGAGCAGAGTCTGTATTCTCTGGGCAAAAGCAGTCCACTTTGCTCTCAGGTGGAAATCATGTCTCAGCACTGGAGGTAATCTGAAATGGTCAGTTCAGCCTCCTGCCTCTAGACAGTCAATCCCCAGACTCTAAACACCTTGAAAGGAATTATGAATGCCAGAGTAGTGTATATTTTTCTCAGAATGTTATAGAGGGCTTTCATGCACTGACCCTTCTCTTGCCAACCCCCATCTCCCACCACTTCCTCATGTGTACATAGTGCTTCAGTGATGATGATGATGATGATGATGATGATGATATCTGACAACTTTGGAGCTCTTATAATCCACCAAGCAATTTTCTAAACACATTACCTTTGTTATCTCCGTAATTCTTAACAACCCTATGAAGTAGTTTATATCAGTAGTATTTTTATAGATGAGAAATCTGCGGTACAGAGAAATTAAGTGATTGTCCCAAGGTCACAAGTCCCCAGGGGTGCTAGAGCTCAAGGCTGACCGCTACAAAGTTAAATTTGCTTCAGTACATTCCCTCTGTGTAGACCATCAACATCTCAGGTCTTTGATCTGGTACACTCTTTACTCTTAAAGATGTAGCTTAAGTGCTGTGTCTCCTGAAAAGCTGCCTGTGCCTCCAGAGGCTGGTTCCATATCCTGGTCCTGATGCACACACCCTGTGCAGACATCCATCAGAACAGCATAGGACACCTCGTCCTCCCTGCAGGCTTTTGTGACACTCTGCCCCTCTACACTGAGGATAGCTTCAGGCTAGAAACTCTGTTTTTTACCTCTGGTTTCTAGCATATGGCCCACTGTCACTTTAAGAGACTCTTAAATACATTTAATACAGTAAAATGTATACAGTCAGAAAGCAAATTTTAAATAGCTGCCAATTTTCCTTTGCAGTGCCATGGTGGGGATGTAGCTAACCCTTGTAGAGCACCAACAATCTAAAGAAACACCATTAGAGGTTCTTTGAGTACTATTTGCAATTTGAATGTAGGACTGGTGTTTGGCAGCAACTGTTTTAGACCATGGGCTAGTCACGACTGAATTGATAATAAAAATGAGATACTATTTTTGGAAAAAATACCCTAAAAAGTACCATGGAGCCTGCTGGTAGATGTGTCAGTTGGCATCATGTACCTGGGAAACAACTGGGTTTTCCCATTTGTTTTCCCATTCACTTTCAGGAATTTTTCCAAGACAAAGAATATATACAAATATGTATGTGTAGGTATTGTTGCAGCATTGCCTTAAAAAATGGAAAGTTGAAAGTGACCTAGATACCCAGGGTTAGAGGTATGACTAAGGTCACTGTGTCACCATCCAATGATGGACTATATGTGGCTGTTTATAGCATGTGTACAAAGAATTTGTAATGACACAGTAAAGGCTTATAATAGCATGTTAAACAAGCAAACAAACAAAAACCATTGAATATAAAACTCTTTAAAGAAATGATTTCAACAATGTAAGAAGTATATGAAAACTAGAAAGAAATACTCTAGAACATTAAGAATGATTAGCTCTGGTGAAACTGGGTAATTATTATTTTTTTCTTTATAAGTTCATTTACTTCCTAAGTTTTATACATTGAGCATGTATTACTTTAACTTTTAGGGGGGAAATTTTTAGGTTTTTAAAACACTATATGAGACATATCATGTTATTATAAATAAAGTTGAGAGATAATATGTGCTTCCTAATTAAATAGAAAATATACTCATCTCTAAAATAAAAAAATATGAATGGAATTAGACTAATATCATTTAAAAAGAGTTATAATAAGTAGAAGCTGAATGATTTTAGTGTGTGATAAAAGCAGTTTGAATGTCAGAAGATCTGATTAATAGTATTTGTGTCAGTAATTGTATAACCCAGGAGAGTCATTTAACTTTTTTTAAAGTTTCTTTATTTGTAAAAATGAATTGGTAGAATCAGATGATTTCCAGGTTTCCTTGTGGCTCTGAAAAACCTATGGTATTTCTGTTGATTCATTTCCTATTTATCTTATAGGTACACAAATCCATATTTATAGGTTGATTTGACATGATAGGTGAGGTTCTGAGTGCGAATTTATGAAAATCTTCTCGTTTCAGCAGAAAGTTAGTGATTAGTTCCTGAAATTAGAGTCAGTGCAGCTGTGAGGGTCAGGGTATGAAAAGGAGGAAAGTAAGACAGAGAAAGAACAGTGGGAAAGGCATGGAGGTGATGGGAGAGGCCAGATGGGTTGAGGAAGATTTCTGTTCTGATCCAATCAGCAAGAGCTGCTTGGTAGACAGGCTGTGGTCAGGGTTGATTGATCAATGGTTGAGAGACTGCCTGACAACTCACCAAAGGAAGAACAGGGGCTGGAGAAAGGAATGACCTTTCACCCTCAGTCTCCCAGCACAAATTCTCTGGACACCCAGTGTCTTATCACCCTGTGGAGTAGGAAATGAATGACTGAAAACAAAATTCCACCCAGGAGATGGCCAAAGGGTAGGTTTTTGACTTGCGGTTAAAATTGGTGAAAGAAATGCTTTTAGCTAGAAGGAAAGAAAGAAAGAAAGAAAGAAAGAAAGAAAGAAAGAAAGAAAGAAAGAAAGAAAGAAAGAAAGAAAGAAAGAAAGAAAGAAAGAAAGAAAGAAAGAAAGAAAGAAAGAA